>JARHVA010008219.1:0-197500 GCA_037957365.1 Torreya grandis
GTCTTCAAGTTGTAGAGCTGTGTTTTGGCTATTTTGTTTGAGACACAAAGTTGTAGAGCTATGTTGCGAACTATTTTTATTGACACAAATATATGAAAAAATATTTTGTCATTATTATAAATAATTGATTAATAAACAATTATATAATTTTAAAAATATGAATGATCTTATCTTATCTTCTTCAATTTGTAATTTTTCATCTTATTGATTTGATTTTCCATTATTATTATTTCTTCACTTTCATTTAATGACATTTTTAATACACACTGAAATATTGTTAAGATGTTTTTAATTTGTGTGGAAACATAGTTCTTGATTATAAAATTAATTGAAAATGCCATGCACCTAGTAGTGATCAAAGTAGCCATTTTATCATCGATTGCCATGAATGTATTCAAAAACATTTTTGAAATTCAATATTAAAAACTATTTTTTCTTCAATTTTTATAATGAAAGATAAATTATTTACATTTACATATAAGTATGCACCAATCCATCTCCTATATATACACCTAACACATCACATTTATCTAGAATGTTGAAAGTAGAGATATGCTTATCCCAGTCCCAGAAGAAGCTATCTAATTAATTTTTTAATGTCCTTCCTACTTGGTTTGAACCAATCAATTATAATTTTAGTACATCTTTAATAATGTCCACACCTTCCTCATATTTAATATGGCTCTCAGTTATAAGCCCAAGCAAAACTTTCAAACCAATTTACTGTCTTTATTACCTGAACCTGAAATAAATTCTATTATGGTCACATGAAGATGTAATATTTGTGTATTTCGGTCTTATACGAGTCCATATAACCCCATTTATTCTTGTAAATATTAAGCATATAATATATCTAGCTTTGTGTGACAGGCACTAAGTCAGCTTTAAGCATGCTGTGTCAGATATCTAGCCTTGGCCATTTAAATAATGAAGTCATTTGTTTTGAGTTTCATCCAAACCTTTCTATCGCAGTCCATGATAAAGGTTGTAAAGGAAGTTAAATTTGGTTCTTTAGATTTTTGGGGATTATTCACCTCCCATTTTGGTTTAGATATGTTTGCTGAATTGCAAGTATGCCTCTAAAAAATATTTCTATTGTGTATAGTATGAAAAACACTAATCATCCAAAGATCCTTGAAAATATGCCATATGCCAGAAAACTCAATGGTGTTATCCAACTCCAAAAAGGTCATATAGAATCTATCAAAATACCTTCTGATTGGAAGCTTGATTGGTTGAAAATTTTTCCCCTAAAATGAAAGGTCAAGCCTCAGTACATAAGAGTGATGGTAGTAACTATTAATATTCTTCCCAGATCTTTATCTGTAAATGCATCTATTCTTTCTCCTTCTAGACCATCTACTTCCTCTTCTCGAAGAGCTGTAAAAATAGGATACGTTCTTCTTGAAGATGAATAAATCAATCAAGGACTTGATCCAAAACGAGCAATTACCTTGTACGATAATGAATCTTTCTAGAGAAGATAGCTTAGAATTTTATACAGAAAACAAAGCTAATTTGTATAAAGGTGGAAGATGACCACCACAAAAAGGAATCTATAAGCAGTCAGCAGGGATAGTACAATATTTTTTTGCTACTTACCAGAGGAGACATTAAACCCTCAAATGTGTTTAAACATAGAAATTATGTGCCTAGGTTGAATTCTCATATGTCAGAGAATTTTGATGATCTCTGTAGAGATGTATTATACATCCAACATAGTGTAGAGAAACTTAACCATTATTGAAGACAATACTAATACTCTATGTACAAATATGCAAAGTTGATTGTCTTCTATTGATTCTAAATTTGTAGCATTAGATGAAAGCCTTGATCAGTTTGCAAAATAGGATCGAATAGGCATAATCCTCTGTTAAAAATATAACCTATAGAGCTGACCTCGGTCCCAATTTCAAACCTTCCAAGAAGCATCCCAATACTACTCTCATGCAAATGACCCATGTATAAACTATAGCCTTGGTACCTCAATATTGATGAATTTTTAAATCCCTTAAATGAGATCTCAACTTGGTGTAACTCCATGAGAGTTATCACCATTAATGCTCATTTAAATCCAACATGGTACTACCAATTTTGCTTCTAAATTCTTTTTGGGAATTATAAATCAATGGTGGGATTCCATGACCAAAGAAAAACAATTTGAAAAGGTTCATAACTAGCCTGATCCTCTTTCTACTTTATTTCATTTATTAATTAATGAGTTTTCTCCCCCAGTCACAAATCATGAACTGAAATCCAAGAAATGGCTTCTAAAAATGGAGCTCTGTGATCTAAAACAATTTGATGCTTTTACCAAATAGTTTAGGGAATTGGCATATGAAAGTAAGAGATTTTATTCCACAAAAATCAAGATCAATTTTTTTCATTCTTTACCATATAATCTTATCGATAAATTTATTGCTTATATTGATCTAAAAAATCTAACCATTGAAGACCTCTCGCTCTCTGACGTCATTGATTTTACAAAGTAATAGGCCATGTGTTTAGTCTCAGAGACTAAATCCATTCAAAAGCTTACCAAGCATCAAAGCCTCCCAAATATCTCCATCCTGAGACAACCCCATTTAGCTGTCAGCCATTTATTCAACCTTGCAGGCACCAAAATTAGCACCACAAACATCTATCTTTTAAGCACCACTCCTTTCCTTGCAAGCACTCCTATGCTCCTCCACAACATTTCCTTAAGAAATGTTACACTACCCATCCTCCATCTAAGTATCCTATTTTCTAAATTTTGTCACAAATCTAGCCATATTGCTCCTCAATGCCATTGCAAAAAATCCTACGGTCAAATTTGTTTTCACTTTCAAATATAGAAACGAGGTGGGATATTGCTAATTTTGATGAAGATATCTACCTACAAGATGATATCTATGAACCAATCTTAGATGATCTCCCCAAAGATGACTTCAAAGATGATAAAGAAGTAGATGGTCTCGAATTCATTAGCTGATGACTTGGAACAACCACTCCACCAACATGGCAATGACCATAGGTACCAACCTTGACACCATGATAATTCATAGGTAGCATATGAAGCACATGGTACTTGGTCTCGCCATCACCATGAGGTACCAGAATGAAACACAAGACCACAAACTAGAGGATACTATAGAGGAGAAGGATATACTAGAGGGAGATAGACCTCAATGCCAAAAATTCCTCCACAACATTACAAAGGCCTCAGCATCCTCCTTTACAATTCCAGATTTCTTTCAAACCCAGTGCCCTCTTAGATCAAGAACAAGTTCACTAGTACAGATTCTCCAAGAGAAATTCTAGCACCAAAGATAGAGCCATATTGGGACATGTTGTTGCCTATAGAAAAGGAAGAAAAGGATGAATAAGTAGAAAGCTCTTTCTACTCAGACCATAGATTACTATCCTAATGAATGTAGTAAATCTTCAAGAAGAAGAAGGAGATCAAGAAGAAGATGACATCTACCCTAAAAAACTCTTATCCAGGATCCAGGGGAGACAAAAATTGGTATGTACTAGCATTCTTCCCTTAGAAATTTCATAGCCATCTTATCTAACACAACTGATTAATGGAAAGTTTGCCCAATTTATAACCTTAGAAATTAATGGCAGACTAGTAGATGCTCAGATAGATACAGGAGCTTCTCTCTCTTTTGCTAAATCATAGCTCATCCATGACTGGAAGATATTGGATGATACTATGGATTATAAGAGCCTAGATGTCTAAGGGAATAGTTTTATCTATAATAAATATAAGCATCAATAAATGCTTCAAATAAATAAAATCTTCCATGCTAATTTCTTTGCTCTAGATAGAATGGCTGTAGATATATTACTAGGTGGTGCATTTATAGATAGATACTCACCATATGGTTCTACCAAAAGGAGTATCATGTTTACAATAGAAGATGAAAGGCTTAGAATTCCTTACCTCATTTATGCCACTGAACAATTTTCTAGCTCCATGAATCAAATACCTGACATAATAATCACTGCTAAAATCTAAGCCATAGGTGAAAAGATCAAGACCACTATCTGTTATGACAATCCTCAGCAGTTTTGGTTAAAATTTATGCCTGAGATGGATATCAAAATCATCAAAGGTAAGCATATCAATATTGAGAAAAGAATCCCAATACCAGCATAGGATTATAACGATATGGAACTCCAAATCAAAGAACTAGAAAGTAATGGTTTCATTGAAAAGTCAACTTCTCCTTACTATTGTTATGCATTCATGGTTAACAAATATTCTGAGTAGAAGAAAGGAAAGAAAAGAATGGTCATCAATTAAAGACCATTAAATGCCATTACTCAACCTTTTCCATAACCTATTCTAGATAAAATCTATCTATTGGATAAGGTAGCATCATGTAAATACTTCTCACAATTTGACTACAAATCAGGGTTTTATCAAATTAGAGTCAAAGAAGCTGACAAAGAAAAGACAACCTTTAGCCACCCTTTTGGCCATTTATAGTGGACAGTAATGCCTTTCAGCTTGATGAATGCCCCTGCATTTCACCAAGCCCATATGGATAAAATATTTCAAGGCACTTATGACTTCTTGTGTGTGTACATAGATGACATATTAATTTTTAGTAATTCTCTTTCCGACCACTTCTCCCATCTCACGAGATTCTTTAAACTAGCACAAAATGCAAGAATCATTTTATCAGAAACAAAAATTTAGTTATGCAAAACTGAATGCAACTTTCTTGGAATGGTAATCCAATATTTGAAATTGCAAGTACAGCCACATTTCAAAGAAAAGGTCATAAATTTTCTAGAAACTTTGGATAAATCCAAGCTCCAAGCTTTTTTGGGATTATTGAACTATTTAAATAGCTTTTACCCTAACTCTAGTGAAGACAGGTTTCTACTTCAAGAACTTCTATAGAATAGGAAATATTTCAAATGGAAGGAAGAACACACTACTGCTATCCAAAAAATTAAATCCAAAATAGCCTTGCTTCCAGATTTACACATCCCAAAATCTAACTAGATGATAGTTTCTACTGATGCCTCTGATATAGCATGGGGAGGAGTACTTGTTTGTAAATATGAAAATAAAGAATTCATTTGTGAATTATCTAGTGGATTTTTTAGTACTAATGTTCTTAAATGGATTTCTTTTGATAAAGAAATCTCTGCTGTAAAGAAATGTTTTGAGAAGTTCATGTTAAAACTTCTCCATCTACCACATTTTATTGTAAAAATTGATTGTACTAGATTTTTGACCTTTAAATAAAAAGATCATGGTCGGAAAGATGGTCATGGTAAATATGTTAGATGGTAGGCGTTCTTTAATCAATTTATTTTTTTAGTAGAGCATACTAAAGGTACTGATAATACTATTGCAGATTGGCTCATCCGTAATCCACCTACTACACTTATTCATCAACCCATTCCTAGTTTCAATCTAAAAATAATATATAACCAAGGATTCAATTCTATGAACATCCTTATTGAAGAACAAATTCTTTTTGAAGGGTTACATTTGAGGTATACTCAAATTTCTTATACAACAGGCTAAGATCTACAAATGTCTTCAGCAGTGACAATATAAGAAAATCATCGTCAAAATACTAGTGTTATCTTCATAGAGATATTGAATAGTGAATTCATATTTCACTAATTCATTGAACTTCTAAAGTGTCCTTTATGGACATGGCTGATTAAAATTTGGTCTCCACATAATGAACATTTGTACAGATGGATAGCAAGATACGGCCCACACTGTATCCATGAAGAGGAGAACCATGATTAGGAAAATGTTGTACATACAATCATAAGAAGATAGCTCAAATGGGAATCTTACTTCTAAATCAATCCTCGCTATCATGCATGAGAAGCTGGACCCCAGCACTGGCATCTTTCCAATACTTTCTAGCTAAGGTGTATTTTCTATCCAATCAATTAAGATGACCTAGTGACTGAAGCGAAAGTAATGTTGGACCCACCAAGCCAGACAACCTCATCTAGCACATCTACCAACATCTCCTTGTAGATTAAATTTTACAATGTAAAGTATGACGGGACATGACACTGCCTTGGCAAAAGATTCTAGGTAGGACTTCCCAAAATGTTATAAATAAGCCTCTCCTCCATAGAATTTTTATAAAAAAAATTCTAGGTTTCTTAGAAGTTTAGTAGCCTTTTTTTCAAGAGTATGTTCTTCTCTTGCCCTTTTCAAATGATCCTGAGAATTACAAATTCAAACAAGTCTTTGTAAAAGAGTGTAAAATATTAAGTGATAATAGTGAAGCTGTAGCCATTCAGCCCCTGCCTATTGTCGCGGGTTTTATTTAAAGATTGATTATTGGAGCAAGCATCTACTAACATAAAAAGATTAATATCAGAGTAATCAAAAATGAATCTGAGCTTGAAGGATTGTATGAGCTCCCTCCATTTATTCTAGAACAGTTATCTGATTACCCAGATATTGAAGTTACTGAAGAAAACCTTGAAAAAGAAAATAGCCTGTATAAACCTCTGGCTATAAAAGATTCACAAGTCTATAAGAAGTATGCACTTCTTAAATCTATGTTTGTGTATAAATCTACCTATCTATCATTTGTAAAGCTTAGAATCAAATTTGTAGAACTGACTCTCAATTATAAGCCCAAGTGAAACTCTTAAACCGATTTATTATCTTTATTACCTGAACTTGAAATAAATTATATCAGGTCACATGAAGATGTAAAATTAGTGCATTTTTGTCTAATACGATTCCATATAACCCCATTGATTCCTAGAAATATTAAGCCCATAATATATCTAGCTTTGTGTGATAGACACCAAGTCAGCTTTAAGCATGCTTGTTAGATATCTAGCCTTGGTCGTTTAAATGATGAGGGTAATTTGTTTTGAGTTTTGTCCAAACCTCTCTATCACAATCCACAATAAAGGTTATAAAGAAGTTAAATTTGGTTATTTAGATTATTAGAGATTATTCACCTCCCTTTTTGGTTTAGATATGTTCAGTGAATTGAAGTATGCCTCTATAAATATTTCTATTGTGTATAGTATGACAAACACTAATCATTCGAAGATCCTTGAAAATCTGCCATATGCCAAAAGACTCAGTGGTACTGTCCAACTCCAGAAAGATCATATAGAATCTATTGTAATACCTTCTAATTGGAAGCTTGATTGGTTGAAAAAAAAAATTCCCTAAAATGGAAGGTCAAGCCTAAGTACATAAGAGTGATGGGTAGAACTATTAATATTCTTCCCAGATCTTTATCTATAAATTCCTCTATTCATTCTCCTTCTAGACCATCTAATTCCACTTCTTGAAGAGATGTAAAAATAGGACACATTCTTATTGAAGATGAATAAATCAATCAAGGACTTGATCCAAAAGATCAATTACCTTGTACAATGATGAATCTTCCTAGAGAAGATAGCTTAGAATTTTATACAAAAAACAAAGCTAATCTATATAAAGGTGGAAGATGGCCACCACATAAAGGAATCTATAAGTAGCCAGTATGTACTGTACAATATTTTTATGCTACTTACCAAGGAGACATTGAACCCTCAAATGAGTTTTAAACATAGAAATTATGTGTCTAGGTTCAATTCTCATCTATCAGAGGAATTTTGATGATCTCTGTAGAGATGTATTTATACATCCGGCATATTCTAGAGAAACTTGACCATTATTGAAAACAATACTAATACACTATGTACAAATATGCAAAGTCAATTGTCTTCTATTGATTCTAAATTAGTAGCATTAGATGAAATCCTTGATTGGCTTGTAAAACAAGATCAACAGGCAGAATCCTCTAATTAAAATTATAACCTATAGATCTAACCTCAGTTCCCAATTTCAAACCTTCCAAGAAGTATCCCAATTCTACTCTCATGCAAAGGACCCTATGTCCAACTGATAGCCTTGGTACCTCAATATTGATGAATTGTTGAATCCCTTAAATGAGATCTCATTCTGGTGTAATTCCATGAGAGTTATCACCATTAATGCTCATTTAGATCTAGCAAGCACTACCAATTTTGCTTCTAAATTATTTTGAGGAATTATAAATCAAATGGTGGGATTCCATGACTGAAGAAGAACAATTTGAAAAGGTTCATAACCAGCCTGATCCTCTTGCTATTTTATTTCATTTATTATTTAATAAGTTTGTTCCCCCAGTCGCAAATCATGAACTAAAATCCAAGAAATGGCTTCTAAAAATTGAGCTCTATGATCTAAAATAATTTGATGCTTTTGCCAAATAGTTCAGGGGAATTGGCATATGAAGGTACGAGCTTTTATTCCATAGAAATCAAGATCAAATTTTTGCATGTTTTACCATATAATCTTATTGATAAAGTTATTGCTTATATTGATCTAAGAAATCTAACCATTAAAGACCTCTCACTCTCTAATGTCATTAATTTTACCAAGCAATAGGCCATGTGTTTAGTCTCAGAGAATAAATCCATTCAAAAGCTTACCAAGCATCAAGCCTCCCAAATAGCTCCAGCATTTCCTGAGATAGCCCCATTCGGTTGTCAGCCATTTGTTCAACCTCACAGGCACCATAATCAGTGCCTCAAACATCTTTCTTTTAAGCACCACTCCTTTCCTCGCAAGTACTCTTATGCTCCACAACGTTTCCTTAAGAAACATCACACTACCCATCCTCCATCCAAGCAGCCTATTTACTACATTTATCACAAACCTGGCCATATTGCTCCTTAGTGCCATTGTAAAAATCTTGCAGTCAAAGCTATTTTCACTTCCAACATAGCAGCGTGGTGGGATATCATTGATTCTGATGAAGATCTCTACCTACAGGATGATATCTATGAACCAATCCTAGATGATCTCCCTAAATATGACTTCAAAGATGATGAAGATGTAGATGCTCTTGAGTCATCAGATGATGACTTGGAACAACCACTCACCAACATGCAATGACCATGGTACTGACCTCAGTACCATGATAATTCAAATATAGCATATGAAGCACATGGTACTTGGTCTCGCCATCACCATGAGTTACCAGAATGAGACACAAGACCATGAACAAGAGGATACTCTAGAAAATAAGGATCTACTAGAGGGAGACAGCCCTCAATGCCAAAAATTTATTCAACATTGCAAAGGCCTCAGCATCCTCCTTTGTAATTCTAGAGCTCTTTCAATCCTCGTGCCTCTTGGATCAAGAACAAGTTCACCAATACAGATTCTCCAAGAGAAATTCTAGCACCAAAGATAGAGCCACAGTGGGACATGTTGTTTCCCATAGAAAAGGAAGAAAAGGATGAAGAAGTAGAAAACTCTTTCTACTCAGACCAAGATACAGTCCCAGTGAATACAATAATCTTCAAGAAGAAGCAGAGCAAGAAGAAGATGACATCTACCCTGAACAAACTCTTATCCAGGATCTAGGGAGACAAAAATTGGTATGTACTAGCATTCCTCCCTTAGAAAATCCATAGTTGATTAATGAAAAGTTTGCCCAATTTATAACCTTAGAAATTAATGGCAAACTAGTAGATGCTCAGATAGATATAGGAGCTTCTCTCTCTTTTTCTAAATCACAGCTCATCCATGACTGGAAGACATTATATGATACTATGGCTTATAAGAGCCTAGATGTCCAAGGGAACAGTTTTATCTATAATAAATATAAGCATCAACAAACCCTTTAGATACAAGATAAAATCTTCCATGTTGATTTCTTTGCTCTAGATAGAATACCTATAGATATATTACTAGGTGGTGCCTTTATAGACAGATACTCACCCTATGTTTCTAGCACAAAGAGTATCATGTTTACAATAAAAAATGAAAGGCTTAGAATTACTCACCTCATTTATGCCACTAAAAAATTTCCTAGCTCCATGAATCAAATACTTGACATAATAATCCCTATTGAAATCCAAGCCATAGGTGAAAATATCAAGACCATTATCTATTCTAACAACCCTCAGCAGTTTTGGTTAAAATCTATGCCTGAGATGGATATCAAAATCATCAAATGTAAGCATATCAATATTGGGAAAAGAATCCCAATACCAACATAGGATTATAATGATATGGAACTCCAGATCAAAGAATTGAAAAGTAATGGTTTCATTGAAAATTCAACTTCTCCTTACTATTGTTATGCATTCATGGTTAACAAATATTCTAAGGAGAAGAGAGGAAAGAAAAGAATGGTCATCAATTACAGACCATTAAATGCCATTACTTAGCCTTTTCCATATGCTATTCTAGATAAAAGCTATCTTTTGGAGAAGGTAGCATCATGTAAATACTTCTCCCAGTTTGACTGCAAATCAGGCTTTTATCAAATCAAAGTTAAGGAAGCTGACAGAGAAAAGACAACCTTCAGCTACCCTTTTGGCTATTTCCAATGGATAGTAATGCCTTTTAGCTTGATGAATACCCCTGAATTTTACCAAGCCCATATGGATAAAATATTTCAAGGAACTTTTGACTTCTTGTGTGTGTACATAGATGATATATTAATTTTGAGTAATTCTCTTTCTAACCACTTCTCCTATCTCACGAGATTCTTTAAACTAGCAAAAAATATAAGAATCATTTTATCAAAAACAAAAATTTAGTTATGCAAAATTGAATGCAACTTTCTTGGAATGGTAATCCAATATTTGAAACTACAAGTGCAGCCACATATCAAAGAAGAGGTCATCAATTTTCTAGAAACTCTGGATAAATCCAAGCTCCAAGCTTTTTTGGGATTATTGAACTATTTAAACATCTTTTACCCTAACTCTGGTGAAGATAGGTTTCTACTTCAAGAACTTCTCCAGAAGAAGAAAAATTTCAAATGGAAGGAAGAACACATTGCTGCTATCCAAAAAATAAAATCCAAAGTAGCCTTGCTTCCATATTTACACATCCCAAAATATGACTAGATGATAGTTTATATTGATGCCTCTGATATAGCATGGGGAGGAGTACTTGTTTGTAAATATGAAAATAAAGAATTCATTTGTGAATTCTCTAGTGGAGTTTTTAGTACTGATGTTCTTAAATAGATTTCTTCTAATAAAAAAATCTATGTTATAAAGAAATGTCTTGAGAAGTTCATGTTAAAACATCTCCATTTACCACATTTTATTATAAAAATTGATTGAACAAGATTTTTGACCTTTAAAGAAAAATATCATGGTCAGAAAGATGGTCACGATAAATATGTTAGATGGCAAGCTTTTTTTAATCAGTTTAATTTTTTAGTAGAACATATTAAAGGTACTGATAATACTATTACAGATTGGTTTAGTCGTAATGCAGCTAATACACTTATGCATCAACCCATTCCTGGTTTCAATCTAACTAGAATATATAACCAAGGATTCACTTCTATGAACATCCTTGTTCAAGAACAAATTCTTCATGAAGGGTTGCATCTAAGGTATACTCAGATTTATTATCCAGCAGGCAAAGATCTACAAATGTCTTCAGCAGTGACAATACAAGCAAATCGTCATCAAAATACTGGCGTTATCTTCATAGAGAGATTGAATAGTGAATTCCTATTTCACTAGTTCACTAAACTTCTAAAGCATCCTTATGGACATGGTTGATTAAAATTCAGTCTCCACATAATGAGCATTTGTATAGATGGATAGCAAGATACGACCCACACCGTATCCATGATGAGGAGAACCATGATCAAGACAATATTGTACATACAATCATAAGAAGATAGCTTGAATGGGAATCTTACTTTTACATCACTCCTCACTTTCATGCATGCGAAGCTAGACCCCAGCACTGGCATCTTTCTAGTACTTGCCAACTAACATGTCTTTTCTAGCCAATCAGTGAAGATGACTTGTTGACTGAAGTGAAAGTAATGTTGGACCGACCAAGTTGATGTCCTCATCTAGCGCATCCATCAACATCTCCCTATAGATTAACTTTTATGCTATAAATTATGATGGGACATGACACCACCTTGGCAAAAGATTCCAGGTAGGACCTCCCAAAATGCTATAAATAAGCGTCTCCTCCATAGAGTTTTCATCAAAAAAAATTTAAGTTCCTTAGGAGTTTAGTAGCCTTGTTTCAAGAGTATACTCTTCTCTTGCCCTTTTTGAAGGATCCTAAGAATCATGAATTAAAACAAGTCTTTGTAAAGAGTGTAAAATATTAAGTGATAATAGTGAAGCCATAGGCATTCGGCCCCTACCTACTGTCGCAGGTTTTCCTTAAAGATTGATTATTGGAGGAATCATCTACTGATGTAAAAAGATTTGTTGTGAATGGAAGATGAAATATTCAAGATTAAAATTAGTGAAATCTTGTAAAAAAATTGATACCTATAATATGAATCCAACTGAATCCATCACTATCTAGACCCAAAAGTATGACACCCATATTTTTCATATAATGGAAAGAACCAACACATATCTTTCCAAGAGAGTTATGAATGATAGATAAATGGTAGAGTTTATGAATGATGAATACATTGAAATCCTTGATAATAAATTTATCAATCAATACCTGAAGAAATAGGCAAAGATGTTCATCCTTATAATATTTAGTGACATTCAAAGTATCAATAATTATCAAATCAACATTCAAACCAATAATGAACATTTCACTAAAATCATCTAAAATGGATGGCCAAAGACATGAGGGCTGTAATGGTAGTTAAATATTTATATATCTGTCTTGGTAAGTTGACCTCCATAACTATCTACATAGTTTATCAATATATTTATTGAATCTTTAGATGATGCTTCCCTACTTTTTTAAACATTTGATATACTTTCATTTAACACACATAAATTTTCAAACCTTTTCTCATAAATTCTATAACACTCCATTAATTTTTGAAGTGTGATTATTTTATTTGATAAAGGTGTCAGATCATGATTAGTGAAACAATATTAAATTTTTGATAATATAGCTTCACTTTTTTGCACCAAGTGTCCATGTTGTTGCTCCCATGGATTTTCAAGAAGGAAATAGTCCATTTTTCTAATAAATCTGATAGTTTTATTTTATGTTTATCTATAAGCTCTTGAATATTTCTTAGTAATTTTGAACTAATTAGATTTAAATCTTGTTTGTCTAAACCTAGTAATGTACCATTTTCAAAAAAATCAAATGTCATATCAAAACATTCCCAAATGGGTTATTTCATGAAAAGAGGGTATTTTCTCTCCTACAGTTGTGCTGAGTAGTTCATTTGTGTGAAAAAAGTGTCTATCTTGTTCACATATTTCTTTTATCTTTTTTGTTCTATTTCAAGAATCCTCCAACCCCTCAATATGATAATGTCATGTGTAGATTTAACTATTTATACAAAAGAAGCCTTATAAATTGTTTCGTTTTCTTCATTATATTATTTACATATTTTGTGAATAAAATGGAATGGAGTAACTATCCCTTCTAATAGAAAATTTATTTCTCAATGATATTAAATTGTATTCCTCATCTGAAATAATTCTCTGTTGTTCTATAATTATGTGTTGGCCATCTACAATTTTGAACCTTACATTTTTTTTCTCCATCATATCTTTAAGGACTTCTTTTGATTTGATAATACTTTGACGTTTATTTGGATCAAACAGAATTAACAAAGCATCCTTCATTGGAACCTCATTATGCTTTAAGAATGAATGAATTCTAGAATTCATACCTCTTTCATTCAAATTTCTTATCTTGATATTAGCATACCTAAACTCATAGATCTATATAATAATGTTCAATGTATAATTGCTAGAGGAAATATACCATGTAGAGAATTCACTATGTGTTTGATCAGAATTTTGTGTCCAAAAAAGTGTATCAACCTTATGTTCAATATTATGCTTCTCCACTAGTGGGAATAATTTTATAGCCTTTTTCAAATTTTCATAGAAATATATTACCATTATTTATATTATTCTCTTCAATGTCTTTTATGTCATGATTATAGGGTTTCTTAAATGCATATTAACATGATGGCAAGTAGAATAAGTCGGTTTCCCTTTTTCATGTTTTTATTTAAACATATTTTGTATTCTAAGGGCTAAATTATCTCTATCTATCAACCTCAACATTTCAAGGTTATCATAGCTACTTAAATGAAACCCAAAAGTTTCACAAGAATTAAAAATATTTATTTTTGTTAATTCCATTTTACTAGGTGTAAATTTATTGAAATTAGTTGTAGTACGATAGATAATTCCCACTTCCTCATTCTATACTTCCAGTTGGAATTGAATAGCATCTTCAAGTTCATCCTTATCTTATGTAAGGATTATTCCCATTAGAGATTATTCTTGTCCAGATATAGTGCTAAATAAATAAATATCTACATGCATATTTATTAGATTAAAAAACTCAAAATACCAATTATCAAGAGGAATTTTGTCTCCACCATAAAATGGAAGATGGATATGTGGAATAAATTTTAGTTTTGGTATATTAAATGGTACTATATAACAATTTTATTTGACTAAGGCCTTCTTCTACCCTTTGATTTCATTAATTTATTTATCACATGAAGACATTCTGCAAAGCCATTGAAATGATTTAATTATTGATCTTTTGTAAAATCAAAGTTGCATATTATATCACTTATGAAATTATTTGTGATTAACTAGTGATTATTTGTATATCGACAAATGTGAATTATAATCTACAAAATAAAATACATATTGAATCTTCGTAATATCTATACTAACTCAAACATAAACTAAAAATGTATGATAAAACCAAAAATAAGCATGTTGAAGGTATATCCTAGGAGATACCTTTAACATCCCATTGAATTTATGATAAGGCCCATGAATTAATATCATAGCCATAGTAGGACTAAGTAGGGAAAAGTATAAATATAAGTATTATGTGTGTCAATGATTATAAGTAAATAACAACACCAACCAATATAAACTAAGAGGTAAATGAATCTACAAACATTTATTTCAAATGAGAAATAACAGGGGTAAATATGTTTTAAATATTCAACTTAAGGGGTCTGAGGTGAGGTGTTAAAATATTAGACAAATGTGGATGATCTATAGTCTAAAGCTTCAACATAATTTCAAAAATATAATCCAACCTTTATGTGTGGGATGAGGCATCAAAACTTTTCATGATTGATGATATGATTTATAGATCATGAATTATGATGCATATTAGGGTATGTGCATGGAGTTGGGGGACAATTATATGGACATACCCAACAATGCGTATGCATTATAACATAATGCATATGCATTATTGTTATAATGCATATCATTATGGCTTAGAATACTTGATCCATAATGAGTATGCATTAAAAATAATAATGTGTATGTTTTATGTTTATATATTAAAATGTGTATTTTTTATAACAATGAGTACGCATTCTTATATATAAAGATAATGTGTACACATTATATAAACTATAAAACAAATGAAAAAACTCAAATTCTCTCATTTCTATTCTACTTGGCATTTGTGTTTTGTTGCTTTGCATTCATGTTTTTCCTTATAGATATTATTTTTGCCCTCAAACTCATGTTTTACCCTCCATCTTGTGTGAAAATCATTGCTTTTACTCCCACATTCATGAGATCAATGATGCCACCATGAATAAGAGGTAAGATTTGTAGATTAAATCATATTTTTTGAATTTCTCATGAATGTTTTGCATAGTTTGATTTTTATTTTTTCTCCAATAAGTTAGCATGCACTACCTAACCCTCCACCCAACTATTTTCCTAACCCTCCTAACACTTTGTCTAACCCTCTTAACCTTCTTCCTAACCCTCCTATAGTTCCATTGTATCCCCTAGGTAGTCAAGAGGATATAGTCTCTCACATACTAGAGAACAAAATTGAAATTGAGAAAATAATTAGGAGAATGAGGGAGCCCACTTCTATGAACACCCATCGCACCTATTTAGCCAATATCCTAAAGTTAGTATTAGGTCAATTTGACTTGATAATGAGTCAAATTGATAGTCAAAGGTCATATAGTGATAGTTAGAGGGCTTACTATGTTGAAAAATTGTTAGCATCTAAGGTGAAGAAGAAAAATATAAAAAATATAAAATTTGTGACTTATTTATTAACCTATCCATCAATGCCCCATTTCCCATAATGACCAAATATTTCCCAATTCATTGATGCCAACATAATTTGATTAAAGCTAATTTTTAGGAGTTTGGTGGATGGCATTTGACTATCCACCTTATAATAACTATGAGGTCTATTTGTAATTTTTAACGAAACTCTATTACAAGTTTAACCTAAATGAAAATCTAAACTACTTTAACTATGGTGAGTTTCAAGGCTAAGGAAAAGACTTTGCACAAGATTGACCAACTGCACATTGTGTACTTAATCAGACTACAAAGATCCCTACCCAAAAGTCACTTCATCTAGAGATTCATTCTATGGTGAAATAGGTTGTGGAGATAGAAACTTTGTTTGCACTTAGTGCACTTACTAATACACTCATTCATCATATGAATAGACTTTCAGAGATAGATGTTCGAAATACTCTAGCTAGTAGTCATACCCAACCCGAACCATGAAAATACTATGTTGTTATATGCACTAAACATTTAGATGATGATGGTGGCACTTTAGGGGGATTGGAGTATATGTTATTTAATAATGAGATATTGGCACACACATTTGGTTGGGGTACATTGGGAGTCTCTACACATATGCAGGTATCTTTTATATAAATTTCATGTTAATTTTTAAGTCATATTTATAAAATAAAAAGGTAAAAATTAATTTACATGTTTAAATTGAATAATAAATATGAATTTGTTTATGTTCCAAGAGGAGATGTTGCCTTCAACATCACAACTAGGTAGTGGGCCAACCCTTACTACATCTATCCATATCAGTACAATACCATATAAATTTACAGAGATAAAATTTCAAGTGAATCTTATATACTCTAGATGTACATTCATACACCTTAATTGCATCATTGGTATATTTTATGTAAGAAAATATAAAATACCTAATTTGATTTTGTTGGAATTTGTATTGTTTGATGTATTAACATAGATTGGCATAGTTTTATAAACTCATCTTCCATCTAAACTATTTTGATTTTATTTTTACTTTCAAACTAAGTTTTCAATAACCAAAATAGCAATTTGAACATTTTATTGATAGCCCATTATATGTAGTTCCCATAGTAGGTCAATCCCAATCAATAGGATCGGATGTGTGTGTGTGTGTATATATATATATATATATATAGAATTCATTTGATAAAAGTTGTTTGGTACAATATATCTCTATCAAATACCTAATCGATCATAGCATGTCTTCATCAGTATGCACACCACTCCTTTATTTTAAATATTGGACTCATAGCCAACCACTTACTTCCTTATTATCATAATCACATATAGCGGTTAAATCTCTATGATCAATAACCAAAATGTTCATAGCTATAAATTCAATTCCCATCAATTCCAATTAGGCATAAAATTTTTATCTCTATCTATGGAGTTATAAATTTATATGGCATAGCCTCTTTATCCCATATACCTATTCAATTCCATTATCTTTTTAGGAGAGCATCCATTAGATCCCATTGGTTTGTCAAGAGAGCATCAACTATAAAATATATATCCTCTATATATATATGGCATAGGCCTTATGACCATATACAAATAGGGGAACTCAACCCCATATAGATATATGGGGTTTAGTAGTTTGTTGCCACCACCTACTCAAGAGGCCCAAAGACCTACAATATCTAGTTAGGGGAGAGGGCCTATCTATATCCATGCACTTTCATCACTCAATTTCCATGTTGACTCTATAAGAGTATAAAACCTTTCATCAATAAAGTCCCCCTAAAATGAATATTAAGTGTAGACAAGACTATATCACCTTTTATTAACCTCAAACTACTTGCACTATATATATATATATATAAACCTTCCCTTAAAAAAATTGAGGGCAATCTAAGGATATATAGTTGACCTAATGTCACCTATAGAGCAACCAAAATCATGTACTTGCAAAGAAGATTGTCCACTCATTCTTATCTCTACAATATTTAGTTATTTTTTATATATGTTTCTTTAGATTTTGATGAGACTTATTTTATAAGGTTGCTCTATCAAAAGGATTAATTATATATGTCCCCCATAAAATCAACCTATCACTCTAGGTGTCTTAACTTGATTAAAACTCAGTTTACAAACTTCTCAACAAATACCTATATAGGTTACTTGTCTTATCACAATGACTATTTCTAAGGTATTTTTTATCACACCAATACTTAATTAAACTAAAAAGTAATGAATGTTTGTAAGCAAATTATTCAAGGTGTTAACATGATCAAAATTACAACACAAATCAATTTAGACACCATAGCTCATAGGATTGTTCTCAACTATACCAAGTCACTACCTTAAGACAATTAGGCCTAATGACCAAGTAATTAAGTCAAAATCTGAAATACACCTCAATAAATCTATACAATCATCCAAACTAGTGTATATAGGTACATATCAAGGATGTTTCAATACCTAAATTATATTCAATGAATTAGTTTCACAAAATTCACTTAAAAATCCTCCCTCACTATCTTGTCATTCTCCCTCATGAAATTTACATTTCTTGCCTTTAGTGTGGTGTTACAAGTCACATGTTGCACATATCCACTTGTCACATTCATGCTTCCCATGACCTCATTAGATTTTTTCACATCTTATGAAGGACTAAGTTTGTTAAAAACTTGTTTAATCAATGAATTGCCCAAGTTATTAATTATTAGGTTATTTGTTTAACTGATGACTAGGGTGGACACTCCATCATTACAAGTCGAGACAAACTCAAACATTGCTACTACAATGTTATCTACACAGGAACTCACTAAGGTATGTATTTTCACTTGTAATTTCGAATTATAATTTAGTACCTTTTTTAAATAATTTTACTATATACTTTGGCAAATATAACTTATATGAACAAATGTATTATGTATGTAGGGTTGTCATATGACATATGATAGCCTGATTCAGATGACTACTACAAAATTTCCTCATTTTTCTTCATCATTTGATATGCCTTTTTCTGCAACTAAACTTGGCACTGATCCAATTGAATGTTAACAAAAAATTGTGGAGGACCATGACATTGTGGTAAGTGCATGTTTAAAGGATTTTTTATTATAGTTTAGAACATGAGTTTATTAACTTGGTTTCATGTATACTTGTTAATTTAATAATAATTTTTATATTTGAATATGTTTGACTATAAGTGAGCTATGGGTATAGTACCCATAGGTAAACCGTAAATAATCCAAGGCATTTGGGATATCTCCATCTACAAGCAGGGCATCCCAAGGAGAGTCTTCTTTGAAGAAGGCAAAGAAAGGGAGACTATTTGAAGATTAGGATGTTGTAGATGATGTACATTTTTTTATTCCTATATGGCAATGTATAGATTTTTGGCATTGTACATGTGTATATGATGTATTCAACTAACATTGGATACTATGTTGTTAGACATGATGTAATGTATTGTATGCCTATATGGTAATGCATGCATTATTGACATTATATGCTTATATGGAATTCTTATTTTGCACATGAATATTTAAGAAAACTAATGAATTAAATATTTTTTGAATCACTTATGTTTAGAGTATTATGAATGATTGGTTTTTAAGTATTCTTAAGTATTACAAATGTTATGAGATTGAGAATAACTTGTTAGGATAATGATATAAATCAGACCCTTATAAGAAATAAAGAATATCAATGATTGAATTAGAATTGTATTTATATGATAATGTAAAGGTATGGAGGAGAAGTCTACAAAAGCATCATTAGATGGTTTTAAACCCAACTGATCACATTCACTGGTTATGATTTGATTTGAATCTTCTTCAATAAGCTAGCTCTTCTTTTGACTCTTTAGGCTTAATTTAGATTCTTAAACATTGTATGTATTCCTTATACTCTAAGTAATACCTCATTTATGACATTGACCTCTATCCATACATTCATAACACATCCTTTACCTCATTCCATTCATGTCTCATTCAAAAACTTCCTCTCAATCTCTTTTTAGTTTCTTCCTAGGCACCTTCTTTGGGTCTCAAGGACCAAATCATAGTCTATGTTTCAATAGCTCAACTTGTTGTCACATATAGTATTATATGATCATAACACACCTAGTACAACCCCCTTCAAGTAATCAAACAATATTTAACTCTCATTCCACACCTTATGGACACAATGCTCTCTCAAGGCTTGTAGCATTTTTTTACTATATTTTGCCTTTTATAGAAAATTTATGATTTTTAAAGATATTATAATGGAACTTATAGGTAAACTTCATCCTTTTACATGTCTATGTCAAATTTCATAGCCCAAATCCACCTCTAATTATCACTTACTTCATTAGCCTACCTTCATTTAGGCCTAATTATCCCTATTTCAAACCCTTAATCCTAGAATCCATACATATCCATACAATATCATGTTAAAACCTTTTTATTCCTTTTAAATGTTTAAGGGAGCAAGATCACAAAGTTTCATTAAATTCCCATGGTTAAATCTCTCAAAAATGCCCAAACCCTAATCTAGGGTTTCCCATGCCCTATACATACTCTCCAAAGGAACAATTTGACCTTTACACTAATACTATTTTCTTTAAAACATCCTCATGACATATAAAAAATCTCATAACACCTTTCCAATGATCAAAAAACCAACTTTGTCTTTATGCCTTTGAGACTGCTTGTGGGTATTTGAGACTGCTTGTGGGGATTGCATGAAGTTTGGAGTGTAAACACCCTTAAAAATTTTTAATAGGTTTTAAAACATATTAAAATAATTATCAAATACTTATCTAATCTTGGAACCCTCATACATACCTTAAAATGCCAAATAGTATCCCTACATGGATAGTGACCATTATGAGAAATAGAGGGAACTATGACAAAATAGAGAGAACTTACACTTGTCATATGACCTTCCCAAGATTATTTATTGGTATATTGTCATAAATACCAATTTTATAAATTTTCAAGTCATTTGGAGATTTTTTTTGTCTTGTATACCCTTTTTACCACAATTTACCTCGAGATGCTTGCATGCTTCCTTCATGCCAAAACTTGTCTTTCTTCAAAAAAAATCATGGAACACCTAAATTTTATCACTTATATAGGAAAAAATATGTTTTAAAATTCATATTATATTTTTTTAATGCCTTTCCAAGGCCTAAACTACTTCTTGGCATCTACAACTGATAAAACTTCCAAAAATCTCCAATGGTTGCCTTCTTGACTGTAAGAGGACTGTGTCAAAACAACAGACACTTTGACTCTTTCTAGGAATTTTAGGATGTTAGGGGATTTTTTTTTATGTCATGGAGACTATATTACCAAATTTCATACTTTGACTCAACCTATAGATGCCCTAAACTGACCAATTTCTCTAAGGCAAGCTCTAATGCTGACCATGATTTGACATTGGGTTGAATATATTAAAATAGTGCATAGTTCACATTTTCAAAAATACTCAAAAATATATTTAATTGGTATATTAGGTCATAATTATCCTCTCCACCCGATTTCATTATTAGCTATGGCATATTTTGTCCTGTAGGTCCATTTTAGCAAAAGCTAGTGACACATGTCTGCTTGGTCAAATTTAAAAAATGAGTCATCATCCTCTTTTACCTTGGTTTATGTCTTATCATGATGATTTTTCCAATAACATTTAATGAAACCTCCCCTTTCATGATTCCACCCTTCATTTGCTATCTCACAATCTTCCATGTCACCTTGTACCTTCTCAAAAAATCTCATATAACTACATGTCAATAATACCCGGAGCTTTATGTTATGAAAAAGGGAGTATTTGGTCTGATTCACAGCGATTTAGCCCCATTAGGACCACTTCTTCAGTTAAAACCACCCTTCAACCTTCCTATAACATTATTATAAGGTATGACTATAGGTGTTCTTTGGAAACCTCTCCTAGCATGATTAACTTTGTAGAAGCCTACCTCTCACATTATACACCACCGTCCCACCATGGAACTAGTCAAGATGACCCATTATCATATCTATGCACACTAACCTAAAGGATGGACTCTAGATGGAAGATTTTGACTGTGACTGAAGCATTAGATATTCAAGAACATTTCTCAAATGATCCAAGACCCCACTAATATTTAATGCTCATGGAACCTCAATTAAACACCATCATTGGCAAGGAAACCTTCATTTAATCTTTCTCCTTGGTTTGGAAACCAATAGAAACCTACAAGGTGTCTTTGATTCTTCTATAACATGATGGTCTCTTTGATAACTTTAATAATAACCTAAAATGGTCTACAAGATTTAAAAACACTTTCCTTAACCCCTTTTAAGTTATCTAACTCACTCCAACATCCCATTTCACATACAAGGCTCATCTTGGGTTTCTAAGGTTTGTAGTCCCTTTTTTTTGGCATTTCTCCTTGGTTTGACTAGTCTATGAACTCTCTTGAAAATATGAGACCATTTATATATTTTTGAACCTTGGAACACTTTTATAAGCTTAAAAAAAACCTAAATAATCAAATTACACATTTTTGAAAGACCATGATATCTAATTCCACTTGAAAGTGAATTTTCACCACTATTTTAGGGCACAAAAACACTGACAATAAATGTTGTCAAAGTTGAAGCTACAGTCTAAGAACTCAATTTTTAGTACTTAGTGGCTTAAAACTAGCACTACCAACATGTTTTTAAGGGTGGCTAATGTCCAAGACTAGGTTCTTGGCCTCCCATCTGAGCTAGTTGACAAATCCACCACCCATTCTGAGCTCAAGAATGCCCTTCCTAATACAAGAAAGATGTTGATTTTTAGTCTAACTTCAGCCATGCATAAAACCAAAACTATAATTGATATGGAGGAACCATAAGATCCCTCCTATGTATGGTAAATCTCTCTAATTTCACCCCAAATCTAGTCTAAATCACCTCTAATATAAATCCATGGAAAAATTTACAATAACGGGTCCTAAAATGCAACTTGTTGGTAGTGAAGAGACAACTTGTTGACTTGCAACTAGAAATTTTGCCTTCAGGACTGATAGGTGAAAATACATCACTTCAATCAATTTTATATAGGCAAATTACACATGTTCCAAAGACCATGACATCTAAACCTGTAAGTACATTTTCACTATTGTTCTGGAGCATAGAAACACTGATAACAAATGTTGACATAGTTGAAGCTATGATCTGAGAACTCAATTTTTTATGTTTTTTGGCTAAAAATGGCACCAAAACACATAAAAATGGGTTTATAACATCTAGGACCAATTTCTTGGCCTACCATCTAGTTTGGTTGATAAACCCACCACCCATTCTGAGCTCAAGAATGTCCTTCCCAATATAAGAAAGATGTTGATTTTTATCCTAACTTTAGGCATGCATAAAACTAAAAACTTAAGTCATATGGAGGAACCATAAGATTCATAATTTTTTTATAAATCCCTATAAGTACACCTTAAATTTATTCTAAAGCACCTCTAAGAGCAATCCATGGTATAAGTTGCAGTAATGGGTCCTAAAATGGAATTTTTTGGCAGTGAAGAGACAACTTGTTGACTTCAACTAGCAATCTTTCCTCTAGGACTGTTAATTCAAATCCACCACTTATATCATGTATATATAGGAAAATTAAATGTGTTTCAATGGCCATTACATCTAATTCCACCCATAATTACATTTTCACTATTATTCTAGAGCATGGAAACATTGATAATAAATGTTGTTAAAGTTGAAGCTATGGTCAAAGAAATCAAATTTTTGGTGCTTGTTGGCTAAAAACTAGTACTACCAACACATCCATAAGGTTTTATAATGTCTAGGATCATTTATTTTGACCTCCCATCTATTCCAAACGACAAACCCACCACCCATTTTGAGCTTAAGAATGTTCTTCCCAATACAAGAAAGATGTTGAATTTTAACCTAACTTCAGGCATGCAGAAAACAAAAATTGTAAGTCATATAAAATAACCATAATATCCATATTATTCATGCTAAATCCCTATAATTTCACATTGAATTTAGTTTTAGTCACCTCTAAGAGCAATCTATGGTAGACATTGCAGTAATGGGTCCTAAAATGCAACTTTTTGGCAGTGAAGAGACAACTTGTTTGACCTCTAACTAGCAATTTTGCCTCTGAGACTGGTAGGAATAAATACATCACTTCAAGGATGTATAAATAATAAAATTAATTTTTTTCCAATGACTATGACATCTAATTCCACTTTCAAGTGCTTTTTCACTACTATTCTGGAGTACAGAAACATTGACAATAAATGTTGTCAAAGTTAAATTTATGGTCTGAGAACTCAATTTTTAGTGCTTGTTGGCTAAAAAATGGCAATGCCAACATTTTCAAATGGTTGTATGACATCCAATACCAAGTTTTTATCCTTCCATCTGGCTTGATCGACAAACCCACCACCCATTTCAGGCTCAAGAATGTCTTTCCCAATACAAGAAAGATGCTGATTTTAGCCTAACTTCGGGCATGCATAAAACCAAAATTGTAAGTCATATGGAGGAACCATAAGATCCCTCATATGTGTGGAAAATAAACATAATTACACCTTTAATCTATTATAAAACATCTTTAATAGCAATATATGCTATAAGTTACAATAATGGGTCCTAAAATTCAACTTTTTGGCAGTGAAGAGACAACTTTTTAACCTCCAACTAGAAATTCTCCAGGACTAGTAGGTTAAAATACACATTTTATCATGTTTATATAGGAAAATTACATGTGATCCAATGAATTTTACATCCAATTCCACTTGTAAGTGCATTTTCGCTACTATTCTAGAGCATGAAAACACTGACAAAAAATGTTGTTAAAGTTGAAGCTACATTTTGAGAACTCAATTTTTAGTGATTTTTGGTTGAAAATTGGCACTTCCAAAATGTAAAAATGCATGTATTACTTATACTACCATGTTTTTGGCCTCCCATCTAGTCTGGTCAACAAACCCACCACCCATTCTGGGCTCAAGAATGCCTTTCCCAATACAATAAAGATGTTGATTTTCAGCCTAACTTTAGGCATGCATACAAAAACAATTGTAAGTCATATGGAATAAATATAAGATACCTATTGTGTATGGTAAATACCTCTAATTTTACCCCAAATATAGTCTTTATCACCTTTAAGAGCAATCAGTGATAAATGTTGTAGTAACGGGTCCTAAAATGCAACTTTTTGGTAGTGAAGAGACAACTTGTTGACCTCCAACTAGAAATTTTTCCTTTGAGAGTGGAAAGTGAAAATCCACCACTTTTAGAACATATATATATATATATATATATATATATATATATATATATATATATATATATATATATATTAAAATCACATATACTCCAACAATCATGACATCTAATTCCATATATATATATATATATATATATATATATATATATTAAAATCACATATACTCCAACAATCATGACATCTAATTCCACCCACAAGTGCATTTTCACTATTGTTCTAGAGCATAGAAACACTGACAACAAATGTGTTTAGAAGGCTACAAGGAGAAATGAACTTGTCATGAGAAATTTTTTAGGAGCATGAAAATTACAAGTAATTTTAGTAAGCTTCTTTAATATTTAATAATATGAAATTATTTACTAACGGTGTGAACCATGTGAAGTTGGAAGCTGATTTGACATCACTAACCTACAAAAAAATGTTAGTAAGTAATTAAGGATGAAATTTATGTATGTACTACATATAAAATCAAAAAAAATTGGTAAAACCGATTACATATAAATTTTAAAAATCAACATACCTATGAATTTCAATCAAATGAACCACTTGTATCTACTCTAATCTTGATAGTATCAAGAATAGCTTCATGGTCTGACCTTACAATTTTTTTTATAGATTCTTGTTTTTTGGCCTCCCATGATATTTTATAATTCAATATTCATTACAAGAACCAAATTTGAATATTTTAGCATCTTCCTATGAGTTTCAAAGTCTTCAAATAACCATACATTTGAATTTTTTATAGGATATCATCAAAGACAAGTTCCAGTGACTACCACAGACCTAGTGGGAAAATCAATGTTTTCTCTATCTACGACCACGAAAGTCAATTTTTTTTCCATTTACACATTGACATAAGTATTAATTTATTCTCTCTTCATTTTTCTCATCTGTAATAACTACAAAAACATGGCTTACATCATAAAAAAAAATTTAATGACATTATGAAGATAGTCATGAGAATAAATAGTACATAAAGATTATTCTTCTACCTAGCAATACTAGATCAGATATATGGTCAAAGTCATTTGATGATGTCATGTTTTAAAGTTGAAGTGTTATTGGAACTTGATATATGTTGATGGGAATTAGAGGTCTAGAACTCCAGTCATCCACCCACTGTTGTGACTCACACTCAATCCAAACAAATTCCATGCATGTAGAACAAAAGCATGCCAAGTGTCATGTATGAATAGTCTAAGAACCTGCATTTGATCTATGAAATGAGTGGAGATTACTTTAACCTATTAAATTCATACAATTCTCATAGTTTTCTAATTATTTTTCCTCTATTAGCCAAAAATGTCTATGAACAATAGAATTTTTTTTAGCACCATGGCATATGTTCTCATTACACCATTCAACCAAAGTTTTTGCATCAATCAAATATGTTCTACATCAGTGGAACATGCATCCTAATCAACCAATAAAATATCTATGCATTCTTTAATTGCGATGTGCAATTATTTGACCAAATCTAATGTTGTTTGAAAATAATGTTCCTTTGAATCAATTATCCATAAAAATTCTCAAAACAACCTTGGACATACTCTATAAAATGTGATCAATCATGATTGATATAAAAATGGTACTCCCTTAATATTTTTTGATCTTCCTTTATACTATCAGGTGCATACATGAATGTTATATACATGAATATGGTAATTTGTGTTCAGTCGTAATACTAAAATTAAAATTCCATTTGTGGTTTGAATGTGTAATTTTCAACAAAGTCAACTACTGAAACAATAGAATCATGTGGTAATGTGTCCTTTCTTATCTTGAAATTTTCATCTAATAATTTAGCCCTATGTGTGTGCCTTACATACTCATAAAAAAATTTCTCCATGAATTCAATCAGAAATTCTGAAATAAGTATCGCTTTAGTAAGAAGCTCACACATTTTAGATTCTTTGTCATCTTTTACTTGATAAGTCACATAATTGTACTTTCTCAAACCAACTAATTCATCTCTAATTGCAATTATATACTCCTCATGGATACATTTTTTTTAATTTTGGTAATCCACCACAAATACTATAATTTCCATCCAAACATGCTTTCTTATAAAATACCTATCCATTTGGTCTTTCACAACAAATATTTGAAATAAATTCCCTGACTAATTTTAGTGGAACTTCTATGCCACACTCCTATAAAATATTTTTAGTATGAAAATTACAACTAATATGATGAAAAACATCATAGTGCATTAAAAATGCAACATGTTTCCTACAACAAATGGTGCGTGTGTGATTTATTTTTACATAAAAAGGTTTGGCCATCTCAAAAAAAATTGACTAATATCAATTTGTGAATATTTTTCCAAAAACATAGAGTATAATTATATTTGAGTCATATCCAAGAAATCTTTTAGATGTAGTTCATGATTATGAGAACCAACTCTTCTTTTCAGTACATATCTTGCATTGGGTGAAACTCTTGTATTATCTTTCTAAAATTGCGCAAGTCTTTCAAAACATTGGCTATAGCTTGTCCTTTCATGGAAGTCTACCAGAAAATTCCTAGAGCTCTTTCATATTATTTTCATTAAGTCTTTCTCATCTTGTATTTGCCTTCATTAATGTTTTTCTATTTATATCAAGTGTTCAACTTGTTTTTGAAATCAATCATGTTTTCCCTATTTCAGCACTTACTGCACAAGTTATCATTATATGCCAGGTAGTATTAAAATATTTGTTGTATGATTTCAAGCCTACAATATGATATGCATCATGTAGATTTTCAACAATTTCATCATTTTCATCATCTATGTTAGATGTTCTTAGTCATAATATGTAAATTTTAGGTCTCATCTTAACCAATTTCATTAACAAAACAAATAATTGACAACTTTGACTATCATACTACAATCTTTGAAAGAAACTATCCCAAATTTATTGAGCCAATATTCTTGAATGGTGGTTAGACATTTTTATTTTGCATTGGTTTCAAAATATTTTCATAATCTTCAATTAATTACTTATATTTTCTATGCACAATTCTTGGAGGTGTTGTTGGCTAAATCCATTCAGAGGGTGTTTCAAAATAATTATATGTTTCCATGAAATTTTCTTCATTATTTATTTCTTCATTATATGTTTCCATGAAATTTTCTTCATTATTAATTTCATCATTATTTGATTCCATTAAATTTTCTTCATTGTTTGTGGGTAAAGTATCATGCATAGGCTCTTCATCAACAAAATCAAAAATTTTAAACTTTGAATGTGAATTTCCTACATTATCTAAATTTTATTGTCAGTTTCATCATGATTTAATTCATTATTGTGAATTTCATCATAATTAAATTCATTATTGTCATTTTCATCATTATTCAATTCATTATTATCAATTTCCTCATTATCTAAGGCAATTGGCTCATCAAGGTTAGTGTTTGTACCTTATCTGGAAAAAAATGCTGACATTTATACCTTGTTTTTTTATCTCATGTCTTCTAATTTCTTTGGTGTTTTGTTCTTCAACTTCTTCCTCTTCCCTAAATGCAAACATGAGCCCATTTTGATAAAAACAACCAAGAAAGTACTTTAAATGTGGGGTCCAAAAAAAACTGTAACCAATAAAGTACATAGAATATGTAGAGTATACAAGGAATGTCTGTGGTGATATCAATCTCGATTGGGGATAAAAATAGAGTTGAAAAGTAAGTTTTTTCTTACTTCAAGGAACACGTACACATTACTTGAAGTATAGGCATATTTTATAAAAATAAGCAAAAAATCTCATATTCAATGCATAAAATCCACTATAATACTATAATATGATGTAATAAGACTCAATAAAACTATAATATGATGCAATAAGACTATCAGATGTTACAATAATTCTATCATATGATGTAATAAGGCTCAATACAATGTAATAAGACAATCATACAATACAATAAGACTATCATATGATACAATAAGACTATCATACAATGCAATAATACTATCATATGATGTATTAATATTATCATACAATTCAATAAATCTCTAATATGATGCAATAAGGCTCAATATGATGCATAAATCCCTAATATGATGCATAAATCTCCAATACATGATCCAATAAGACTCTTGATAAGACTATGAAGCAATAAGATTAATGAATTATGTAATCAGGCTCAATATGTAAGATGAAATGAGCTAATTTTCACAAAATCCCATCATAAGTCCTTACAAAACTAGGTGAATAACAGGTTCACAAATTGGCACTAATCACATTCATAATTCAACAATGGACTTCTTAACCTCAAATCCCAATTTAGAGCAATAATTTTGAGATGTACTAATTTTTTTTAGTCTACATCATAAGTTTTAATCTCATGATAATGAAATATGAACAAGATGATTGAAGATATATATACAAAATATATAATCTTGAAACCTTTAGTGAGGGGGTACACATCGATATTCAATTCTGATCAGACATTTATATGAGGTGAGCATTTCATTATCCACATGAACAATTATTGGGTCCCTTTGTTCAACATCATCCTTGAGGGGAAGCAGGTCTTAGATTTAGGGGACATCATCACCTTTAATGTATCTTGAATAAGCTCAATAGAGTTTGAGCTAGGGTAAATTATACATATGTCATACTTGGTAAATTTTAGGTCTATGCCACCCTATATTTCTAAAGTATATAGCCATCCCTTTATGGTTTCAAATAAATTCCCTAGTACATGTAGATATTTCCTAAGCTACACATTCATCACTACAGGCACCACATATTAAAACAACATCTTAGAACCACATCATCACTAATGGATACATGTGACCATTTCAATTTTATTGAGCTCAAAACCACATATTATCCAAAATATAACACATACCCAATATTTAATAAAAAATGTACATACCTTGTACCCATCATTTGTTAGCATATTATTGTATTTACCTTAGGTTATTTACTAAGGTAATTTATGTTGGTTAGTTGCCTTAACCACTTTGGTTAAAAGGTTAGTTGTTTATTCGGCCTTTGTTATTTCATGCAAGCCGACATAGGTTAGTTTTATTATACCCGTCTCATGCTTCACGGGTATTTCATTTGTTTGCCTATTTAATAGGCCTTCATGCTTGGTTGAGCGTTGAATGTGTGCTCTGCTAATCTCAATCTCATTTTCTCTCTGTATTTTATTTAATCTAATATGGTATCAGAGCCTATGGTTTGTAGAACCTGAGTGAAGGTTTGTGGAAGCCAGAGAGAGGTCGGTGTCTTGCCAGGGAGGAGCTTCAGGCACCCAGTGGAGAGCCGAGGAGAGAGAAAGCATCACGAAATTCAGAAAACTCAACTAGAAGGTCGAAAAATTGCCAAGAAGCATCAGAAGGCTAAATAAGACCAAAAGGAAGTGAAAACAAGTTGTTTTAGAGGCTCAGAAGCCTCTGTTGAATTTATCTATGTGCTGGGTGCTGTACGGATTCGGCAAACTCAGAAAAATTCATTTCTTCATCTTTTTTAGCGAAACAAAAGTCTAAATTGCAAGTTAAATCAAAACTAAGACACTGGTGAAAACGGTTTGCAATTTGGTTGAGAAACGGGCTCAGAATCTTTGCCTGAAGTTTCAGAGGTAGGCCAATTTTTTGATTGGCTGAATTTTTTTATAAAATTTTTAGCCTAAAGTTTTTAATATTTCAATTATTTTTATTTTTTAATTGAAATAAATCAAAACTTTAGCCAATAAGGGTTATTGGGGGCCTACCGCTGACTAATAATCACGGAAGCGTCCGGAAAGCTAAAACTTTTACCGTTTTCTGGGTTTTTTATCTGGATGTCAACGGAGAAAGAATTTTTTAAATCGAAATTGTAGTTTTCCTGATTTAATTGTTTCAGTGGTAGATTTTTTGTGATCTTGCAAACGGTATTGAGTTTGTTGCCAAAAACGGTTAAGGTTGTTCAGTGTCAATATAGAATCAGTTTGTAGAAGGAATTTTTTTTAAAAAAAAGGGTCATTATAGTTTTTCCGATTTTATCATTTTCATGAAAAACTAGGTAAAATGGCTAGTATTCAACACCTGTTACTACCAGATTCTCAGAAATTGAATGGCAAGAACTTTAGTTTGTGGAGTCACAAGGTTTTGACAATATGTGAATATCTGAATATTGATCAAATAGTGCTCGGTAAAGAGCAAAGGCCTGCCACTACTACCAATGACTATGATAAACATCATCGTGAGGCTCTCATGTTGTTAAAATTGTCAGTAGCAGATAATCTAATCTCAGAGGTCAAAAATGCAACTATAGCATCAGATTTATGGAAAAATTTATCTTCAAAATATTAGGCTTCTAAAGCCGGTAGAGTGTTGTATTTGAAGAATTTGTTGTTTTCCACTAAGATGCAGGAAGGTGGCTCCATTTCTAAGTTTTTATTGCAGATCAAGGACATCAGTGACCAGTTGAAAGTAGTGCAGAAACCTGTTGATGAGCAAGATTTGATTGCTCTTGTTATGTAAAATATTCCACCATCATTTGAGTCATTTGTGGAGTCCTTGCACATGATTGCTGAGATGCAGACTTTGGATTTTGAAACATTGTCTACATTGTTATTGCAAAAGGAGAGACGACAGGAGCATGCAGTGTTGTCTACATCCACTTCCACAGAGAGTGCATTCTTTATTAAGGAAAAGGGTAAGTAGTCTGGTAAAAATAGCTATCCATCAGAATCTTCACAAGTAAGTGGTAATAAGAGATCTAAATGGAAATGTTTTTACTGTAAGAAACCTGGTCACCTTAAGAAAGATTGTAGGAAAAGACAACATGATATGGCTAACCCTAGAAAGAAAGCTCATCATGCGAATGTAGCTGAAGGTGAAGGCGAGGAATCACCAAATTTTGCTTTCATGGCTTCCAGTGGTAATTTTGTGGTGGATCGAGCTTGGTACTTTGATTCAGGGGCATCTCGCCATTATACATGCCATAAGGATTGGTATGTGGATTTTGTTGAAGATAATAGTAGTAATGAATCTGTTCTTTAGGAGATGGTACAACATATTTTGTGAAAGGATTTGGTAATGTTCATATAAGTTTTAATGGTACAGTAAATTATACATTCAAAAATGTTAGGTATGTACCGGATATGAACAAAAATCTTCTTTCAATCAGTGAGATCACCTCAAAATCTGATTTTGTTGTAAAATTTCAAGAACAACAATGTTTAGTCACCACTAAAGATAACAAGATTATTGCTATTGGGATCGGTAAGAAAGGCTTGTATAAGCTTGCAGATCCAATCAAAGCAAAAGAAAGTGCACTTGCAGTAGTTGATAGCACAAGTTCACTATGGCATGAAAGGTATGGGCATTTGAATTTTCAGTATTTGACTACATTGAGTAAGACTAAGATGGTTAAGGGGATTCCTTCTATTCGGCATAGTCATCATGTATGTACTGGATGTCAGTTGGGGAAGCAAGTTAGACATTCATTTGATGTTGGTAAAGCTTCGAGAGCAAACGGAGTATTGGATTTGGTACATGCGGATTTGCATGGTCCAATGCAGACACCTACCCCTTCTGGTGCCCATTATTTCCTGTTACTGGTTGATGATTTCTCTAGGAAAAAGTGGGTATACTTTCTAGTAAAGAAATCTGATTGTTTTTCTAACTTTCTTACTTGGAAAGCTATGGTTGAAAAACAAGCAGGACGGCCAGTGAAATCTCTTATAATGGATAATGGGGGTGAGTTCATCTCAAAACAGTTCAAGGAGTTTTGTGCCACTGAAGGCATACACAAACAATACACTACACCTTACACTCCATAGCAAAATGGAGTTGTGGAAAGGCGTAATAGGACGGTGATGGACATGGCTCGCTGTATGGTCCAAAGCAGAAATGTCCCATACAGGTATTGGGCAGAGGCAGTGAATACAGCAGTATACATCCTCAACAGAAGTCCTAGAAAAGCTTTGGAGAATTTGACTCCAGAGGAGGCTTGGTCAGGTCGAACTCCAGATGTAAGTGATTTCAGAATTTTTGGTTGTGTAGCTTTTTTAGTTATTCCTAGTCAAAAGAGAAAAAATTTGGATGCAAAAAGCAAAACATACATGTTTGTTGGATACAGTGATCATTCAAAGGCCTACAGATTACTTGATGTTTCTACTAACAAAGTTGTGGTAAATAGAGATGTCATAGTAAATGAACAAATGCCATACTTCACAGCAATTGGTCAAGTTTCAGATATTGAGTCATTGTTATCTAATGATTCCATTATTAGTTATAATGTGAAAAATGAGCAGGATTCTTGTTCATCAGTGGAATCACATTCCAGGGAGGGAATTGATACAGGTCATTGTGAGGTTCCAGCATCACAACCAAAGAAGCCAAAGTGGTATACTACCACAATTGAAGCACTAAAAGAAGGAGACTTGCCACAAGGTGTGGAAGGTAGAAGACTGAGATCGGGAAAGCAGTTTGGTAATAGAGGTGAGCATGTTAATCTTGCTCTAACAATTGATGTTTCACAAGTATTTGAGCCTAATTCTTTTTCAGAGGCCAAAGGGAAGTCTGAGTGGGAATCAGCTATGCAATTGGAATATGATTCCTTGATGAAAAATAATACTTGGAATTTAATGGAACTACCTCCAGGAAAGAAATCCATTGGTTGTAAGTGGATTTATAAGGTAAAATACAAAGCAGATGGTTCCTTGGACAAACACAAAGCCAGACTTGTTGCAAAAGGTTATGGACAAGAGGAAGGGGTTGATTATGAGGAGACTTTTGCTCCAACCACCAAGATGGTAACTTTTCGTTTGATTATTGTTATTGCTACTCAGTTTGGATGGCAGGTGCACCAAATGGATGTAAAGAGTGCTTTCTTGAATGGAGATCTAGAGGAGGAAGTCTACATGGTTCAGCCACAAGGTTTTTAGGTTCCTGGTAAGGAACATCTTATTTGCAGGTTGATCAAGTCCTTGTATGGACTTAAGCAGGCTCCTCGAGCTTGGTATACAAAAATAGACTCATATCTTAGGGAGTCAGGTTTCAAAAGGTGTAACTCGGAACCAAATCTCTATGTAAAGGTGTCTGGTGATGATATCTTGATTCTCATTATATATGTTGATGATATAGCCATCACTGGGAGTAGTACTAGTCTCATTCAGCAAATGAAAGCTAATGTTTGTTGTACTTTTGACATGACAGACTTAGGACTACTGAAATACTGTTTAGATGTTGAGTTTTGGCAAAGTGGTAATACTATATTTGTGTCACAGAATAAGTATGCTAGTTCATTGCTAGAAAGGTTCAGAATGATGGATTGTAATCCAACTCACACACCTATGGAAACAGGAGCTAAAATTTCAACAAACACTGATTCACCTCTGGTCAATGAAACAGTGTATCGGCAGCTAGTGGGTAGTCTCATTTACCTCACTACCACTAGACCGGATATTTGTTTTGCAGTGAGTTTTCTATCTCGCTTCATGTCTAAACCACAGGAAGTCCATTGGTTAGCTGAAAAATGAGTATTAAGATATGTCAAAGGTACTCTTGACTTTGGCATACTGTATAAGAAGTCTGTAGATTTTGAACTTTCAGGATATTCTGATTCTGATTGGGCAGGTTCAGTTGATTCAAGAAAATCTACAACAGGGTATGTTTTCACTTTTGGTTCAGGAGTTTTCTCATGGCAGAGCAAACTACAAACTACAGTAGCATTATCTTCAATAGAAGTAGAGTATAAAGCTGTGGTTAGTGCAGGTTTTGAAACCATGTGGATAAAGAAATTTTTGGAGGATCTTCAGTTTGAGTCATCAAAGCCTACTCCAATTTTTTGTGACAACCAAAGTGTTTTGAAGATGGTGAAGAATCCAGTATTTCATGCCAGGACCAAACACATTGAGGTTCACCATCATTACATCCAACAGTTGGTTACAAATGAAGACATCAGTCTCTTCTACTGCCCCACTGCAGAGTAGCCAGCTGATATAATGACCAAACCACTTGGTACAGACAAGTTCATAAAATTTAGAGATAAACTTGGTCTTGTTTCTGGTTTAGTCATTAAGGGAGGGTGTTAGCATATTATTGTATTTACCTTAGGTTATTTACTAAGGTAATTTATGTTGGTTATTTGCCTTAACCACTTTGGTTAAGAGGTTAGTTGTTTATTCGGCCTTTGTTATTTCATGCAAGCCGACATAGGTTAGTTTTATTATACCCATCTCATGCTTCACGGGTATTTCATTTGTTTGCCTATTTAATAGGCCTTCATGCTTGGTTGAACGTTGAATGTGTGCTCTGTTATTCTCCATCTCATTTTCTCTCTGTATTTTATTTAATCTAATATCATTCTACTTTCCTATCTTACCATCCCAATTACATAGTAAGGTATAAAACTCTATAATATTGATAAGTACCAAGTGTTGACTATCTTGCTTTTGAGCTTGCAATTATTGCATCCATGTGTGGCTAGGACTAATCCCATGTCAAAGACACACTCTTTAGATGAGGTGGTAATGGAAGGAGTGGTTGATGGTTATCCCATGTGTGATGGAGGGGTAGATGAAATAGGTGCACAGAATAGAGGATTAAGCATATTTTCACAAGAGATATTAATTTTAGGCAAAATTTGAATAATGTATTTGAATACATAAGGGGAATCTTGAATAATTGTAACAATAGAATACTCTTGTTAGACTTTCAATTGGGACCTCAAAATGCACCTATTGAATTAGATGCACTAAGTGACCTTGGAGGAAACTTAAAGGAATTTATTCAACACATTTTAGGAATGTTTTTGGGACAATCCAAGGCATGATTCATAGGTATTGGGTGCCATTAGATAACATTATTTAAATTTATATCCAAGAGATGCACTGTTACACCAAGGGATCAATTCTTATTTAAAATTACACAAGATTAACTATACTACATAGTCCAATTCAATGGGTTTTCCACATAAATAAATTAATTCAAAATTTATAAAAAAGGGGCTTGGTCAAGGATATGAAAGAAACAATGAAAGGGTAAGATAGGATTTTAGGCAAGTAGGATAATATCAATATGAAACTCAAAATTTTAGGGCAAGTAGGATTTTAGGAAAGTAAGGTAGTAAGGCATATCCTTGCCCTACTAGGGGAAAGGTCCCAATAGATGTGTATGTTCCAATTGTCAAACAAAGATTTTGTCAATAGGTGTTCTATTGATGAAACATATTGGTGTATATAAATATTAAAGTGTACCAGAACTAAACATGTAATATCTAATAATTTTTAAACATTTATTCTATAAAATTAAAAGTAACCAATCACATCTTGACAAGTAAGAGTTAAGTATTGATACTCTAATGCATAATGATTAATACTCTAAAGGTTAATTTTTGATCATAGGTTTAAAAAATGCATTTTATGACCTCTCATGATAACATGAGTTATATTGTAAAATGTATAATGTTTTAGACCTTGAAACCTTAGTTATAAGTATTTAACATAACATATTGAAATGGGAAAAAAATTCAAAGTCTAATTTGATGTTATGGAACCTTAATTTTCTATCCAAAGCAACACAAAATTTGACCATTCCCCTATAAGGATGCATGGCTAATGGGAACTTTTCCCTATAAAAAACATAAAATTTATTTGTTTTGTGTTATTTCAAAGCAATATGTACATGTTATAAAATGTGTATGCATTGTATATTACATTATATAAAATGTACACATTATATAGTGTGTATGCATTATTTGAAATTGAATTTAAAACTGAGCCTTTAGGCTTAGAAAGAATTGGATTTCCGAGCTAAAGGCTTGTGACTGTGTATCTATAGCTGAGACTGAGAGTTTTGAGAAAAACCAACAAATTTGAAATTTAATCACCAAATACACTATGGATTTCAACATCAAAATTTTAAAAATTATTACTATCATGATGAGTAGGTTGTCCTCTTTCTAAATATATTATTTTTATAATTTTTGGGCTATCTCAACAGTTCAAACTAGAATTATTTCTAACAACACCTTTTTTAGACAACTACATGCCGCACTTGTACATGCCTATTCATGTTTATATAATTTAATTTTCATTAATCAAAATTCAAAACAAATTATATGGTAAAAAACTAGGCCTAATTATACACACATTAAAAAAAATCAAAATTCATTTTTTTAAGGTAGGTAGGGTGGGCCACATGGTCGACTATCCATATTTTTTTTTAGTTTTCAAGATCCACTTAATTGAAAAATTAATAAATAAAAATATTCATTGAATATATATATATATATATATATATATATATATATATATAGTTTGTAACACACTATAAGATCTTATCTAAATATTCACCAAAGGGTTTTAAACAATATTTAATGATGCTAAAAAATAGTGGGCCACATGATCATCTATCTACTATGTTTTATTTATAAATATAGGAGGTCCTCTTCAAAATTTATATGTTTGACCTATTTATACTTAACCATATAATTTTTTTTTTTTGGAAACTAGACTCAAAATGCTATAATTCATCTTTTTATACCATCTTCAAATTTTGAGTGTAGCCATCTCAAATTATCTGCAGAAGTTCACATTTCTAAATTTTCATAAAAATCATGCCCATGGGTAGGTACTTTTTTGTCCCCTAATTGTGTGCACTTACCCATCAATCAACACCAAATTATTACACATGTTGTAAACTATACAAAGCTCTATGCCATTTGACTCAATATAAGCCCAAATTTGATGACAATATCTAAAACTTTGAATGTATTACAATGACTTGGCTAATTTTAAGAAAATTGTCACAACCACTACCAAGACACAATAAGGCAAACAAAAAAAAAACTTACAACTATTCTTGTATTACAATTTTAGAGAAAATGGTGTCAACGAGCCACTGAGTGAGGCTCAATGTACTTAGAGCAGGTGAAATAAACATTGGAGAAGTGCCCTCACCCATTATTTATAGGAGTGGGTGTGAAATATTTATTTCTAGAGAGGCTTACAATGGACTAAAATATCAGACCTAGCCTATAGTTGATTTTTGTGTCAAAACACCCATCAACATGTACCTTCTAGGTATCTCTAAGCAGATACCTCGAAGGGCATTGTAAATGATCATAATTTCAAGGGGATGTTTAATGTATCTCCTAGTATTTACCTAAATTTAGTTTTCCTTCACTTTGAAGGCACTCTTTGAATAGCTTTGTAGTACCTTCAAGGTACGTTCATGGTATCTCCTAGGAGATAACTTCAAGTTACCCATGGATTTATTATGAAGGTTTCAAAATTCTTTGATAAAGTTAAAAGGCTTTGCACCCCATAGTTTTATTCTCCTGGATCCACAAATGTATGACACTTGGAATCCCTTCACTAAAATGGGCTCATGGAAGATACCTCGAAAGGTGTCATCATACATTCTAGGGAACATTGAAGGTATCTCATAGGATATACTTTCAATGTGCATAGTGTATTATCCAACACACCCCACCTTGTAAGAGGGGATCCATTTTTTAAATAAAATCTAAGGTTTAATCATCATTTGGGCTATGCATGTGCATCCATAGAAGCTAAACATTTATTAACATTAAAGCACATTTTGATTGCACATGATATCCAATTATACCCCTATTTTCATTAGGACTTATTGGGACTAATCTATTAATGGAAATTTTGGAAGTTTGTTGTGTATGATAGGTATTTAGGTTTGTTTATACAATTTTTTAATTATTAATGGACATTTTTTAGTCTTTGAAAACTTTTGGTCTCTAGGAAATTTTTAGTCTTCAGCATTTTGATATTAAGGGACTTTTTCTATAAGTTCTTTTCAATCGGTAAATTTCCTTTGGATATTTATATTCAACACCTTCTTCTATAGAAACTTTACTTCAGAGACTTTGGTCTTTAGAAGGTTTTGGTATTTGAAAAATTTCTCTTCGATAGCTTTCATTTGGAAGGTTTCGATCAGGAACTTTCTCCTTAGCAACATCTTCTTAAACAATAATCTCCTCGAAGAACACTTGGTTTTTAGGATCTTCGATGACTTTTAATCAGATCCTTTTGGTATGTAACTTTCTCTTTGTTGACTTTACCTAACAAATATTCTTTAACAAACCTCTCCAAATACCATTTTGGTCTTTTGGTTCTTTCATTCAAAACCATAGGCTCACCATATCACATCATTTATCTTGAATACAAAGGTTAACCTTCCAACTAAACCATATAGTGATAGGTGTCAAAATAATAACACCATGGTATTCTGAATGAAACTACATCTTACATGGCATACCCACTAGGCTTAGATGTTCAATTTCAAATTGAATGAAGGTGATGAAATCATGATGTTTGTGATTAATGGTGCATGAAAGGGTATGAATGTTGAAATTTATAACATATATCCCCTAACCAAGTTCACCTCATTATATTATCATTGAGCTAGAGTGAACATAGCCTTATGTGATTTTAAAATCCCTAATTACATCTAAAACAATCTGTAATTTGCATAGCATAGTTCTAGTCCACCATTTTCAAAATCTTGAATCACTCCAAAATTAAGAACCGGTAAAGGTATCTTTGTCTAGGACATACAAAGGATATCCACCACCATTCAGGTTCTTCATTAAGGATTCCACACAATACATAGACATAATTTTTTATGCGATATTGTTCGATGGTCTCCATCCCAATTAATCATCTCTATGGGATGTCATAAATAATGTTGACCCATTTTCATGTGAGGAAGACATCTCTATAGAAGAAAAACAAGTTGAAATTGACTTATTGCCATTCAAACACTACATACTCCACTATGTAGCTACTAAGCTAGAATTCATGCCATGCATTGAATTATTACAAGACTTGATCTTTGAAGGGAGAATTATAGATGGTGCTATCTACATTATGTCAAAAACAACACAGTCTTTTCATACATATCATGTGATGACTTCATGAGTTATTTATGCTTCCCATTATAGACACTACATTTAATTTAAAAAATATGGTTACTTGGAAGAAAAACAATAATGTGGAACAAGTAGTAAAGAAATGGCTTCTTCAGAGGAAGACTTTTACATTCAAGTGAAAATCTAAGAACCTCATGCCCATCACCTAGTTTTAGATGGGAATCCATATTGGCATGGCATTATTCAATTAACTATTTGGCCATCCAAGCATTCATTTCCTTCATTTATAATGGGTACCCTTCATTTAATTGAAGTTATCTTTAGAGCACACCTATGCATTGGGGAAGGTTACGAGTACTTGCTTGTAAGAATATATACTATACAACAAAAAGAAGCCCCAAGGAGGTAACTTATACATGATGTCATATCTCTTGGATGCAATCATGAGGACTATCTATAAACATAATGGAGCTCTTGGAATCCCAACCCTGACTACATCAAGAATAAAATATATGACTTATAATCTTTTGTCCATATTTATGCATACATGAGGAACATTGCTAGAATTATAGAAGAAATGTATCCTAAAGTTTGGATGTAAATTCATATCCAGTTTCTATCCATGGTATTCAAGATTATTACCTATATGCTCATGAATTTGGGTGATTATTGGTTATACCCAGATTATATAGTTATCATGGTTTTTGGTCATAAGGTATACCCTCTTTAGCTCCCCAAATTCATCCTAGACAAAGTTGTATAGCAAGAGATTTATTTCAAATTATGGAATAATATAGATGAGGAATAGAACAAGAGTAGGAATATTACATTCCATGACTCCCATCTCATAATTGGGATAATGCAATACATATACATAAGAAATTTAAAAGAGGATGGTAATGCAAGGAAGGCTTATGCCTTGGCTACTCTACCCCATAGGGATTAAGACCCCCATGGGGGAGTGAAACAAAATATCCATAATCAAGGAATCCCCTACAAACATGAAACTTTTTATCATGACTTTTATTCCTCAATGCAAAATATGATGAAGATGTCAAGGAAAGGGCAGCGACTATTGGTTTGAATGAAGACTTGCTATGGGTGATATAAGAAAACCCCTCCCTTAAAGTTAATCAAGCCAAATTATAAATCCTACCACTAGGGGGATCGAAATCATATAATTTATAGAGTGTCAAACCTTACCAATAAACACAAGACCAAATCCAAGACCCCCAACATCCACCTACTATGATGATATCTCTACAACAAGATCATGATCAAGGTGAAGTAGAGACATTGGTTATTGCTCAATAGGATCAAGAGCAAGTGGTAGGGAAAATATCACATGATTTAGTGCAAGAATAAGAAGATGCCCCTCAAGTTCAAATGTCTAATATTGAATTGATGGAGGTAAAGCAATAACTATTTGAAGATTCAATTCAGATGAAGGCGAACACTATGGGGATGGAAGATGAAATCATATGCCTAGATTCCTTTGATGAGGAAGAGACTGCACCTACTATGGTGACTTTAGTAACCATATCTATTATAACTCTCCCCTCTCCCACCCAATAATAAAATGCTCATTGTATTGAGAGGACAATATTTTTTTACAAGAGAAAAACCAAGGTAAAGAGGGCATAGAGGTAAATGCTCATTCAATTGAACCACCTTCAATTGAATGTGATACAAACCATGATGTGGATGAAGAGGAGTTGTAGAAAGATAATTACTAAGTTTTTAAGGATTGAAATCAAAGGCACCCCTTAATGATCAACAATCAAGTAAGGGTTCTTTATATATTGGTACCCTAGGCCTTTCTCCTATTATGTTAATACTAGTTATTTATTATTTATCATTGCTAGTTGTTTATATTGTTTTATCATGTGTTTTCATTCCCTACTAGGAATATTTTAATTATTCCAACCACTGATACAACCACTCCTCCTTCAATATCCATCTCTATTTCCATATTCACAATCCAACCCATCACCTAATTATCAGCTTCTTCTACTCAATTGAGCTCACCACTACCCTCATTAGGAGAAATGAAGACCACAATAGTGGTAGAAACAAAGAGAGATCCAGAGAAGAATCAAGTCTAAATTTTACATCTCATGCCACACATAGGGAACATATACTAGTACAATATAATTTGGCCTTCAATGCTTAAGCCAACCACTAAGCCTAACACTAAAAAGGACACAAAAATAAAGGCATAGCCACTAGATCAATCAAAGATGAATCTTCTATATTGGTCCAAGGATTTAAGAGCATTATCTTCAAGGAGGCCAACTTGAAGATCATTGAGTTTCCCACAATGAGCTTTCTCTTTGAAAAATCAACTAGATCAGTGCAAAGGGTAAGGAAGAGGATGATATAAAATAATAATGAGAGAGGCCTACTTCTAGAATAAAGATAAGAGATTTACTCTCTTTCAAAAAGTAAGATAGAAAGAAGAGTTAGTCCCCCTACATTGAGGACCTTAATTATTGTTAGGTTGTGGAGCTAAAAGCTTCACTGATGCAGACATGGAGGAGGTTGCAGGAGAGTTGCAGAGTGTCACAGAGACTGGCATTGGTCTGGCCAACCGATGTCGGTAGGATAAGACAGGAATGCAACCGACGTCGGTCGTGGATCGGCTGGCATCGGTGACCCCCAGGCAGACAGGGACCTACGTCGGTCGCCTGTGTGGTTTGACTATGAGCTTATTGCGGGAAGTTAGCTAATGAACCAAGTGTTTGCATGATTAGAGCTATTTTTAGACTGAGAGCTGCGGATCTAATTATTGTAATTAGATGTCTAATCATTGTTTGGATGAGATCTATATAATAGACTCATGGTTGTATTGGAAAGGTGTTCTAGTTTGAGTTGAGCAAAGTTAGCTCCTTCTGTGTGTGAGGTGAGCAAGGGTGTTCCTCCTAGTTCCACAACATTACCAGGGTGGGTGCTGGTTTTGGAGAGTCAGCAGGATTCTTTAGGTGTGTAGGATCTTGGTCACAGGTGCATGGCCTATATAGGAGATCTACATGGTAAGTAAGATCGTTGATTTGCAGGTGTATGTGTGTGCAAGGTTAAGGTTCACAGGTGTGCAGAACCAGGTTGATTTGAAGGTGTGCAAGATCAGATAGGACAGCAACACAACAGGGAGCAAAATCAGGCAGGATCTACTTGGAGTACAGGTGTGTACTCGGATAGAGCAAAGAGGAAGGCAAGGGAGTTCCTTCCATAAGTATGGTCTGTTGAGGTGCAAGTTATTGCAAGTTCATGGGAGATCTACTTGAATTACTTTGAGTACTTATGGAGTGCGTGGAGAACTTGTGGTGTGCGTGGAGCACAGGAGGTGAACACCAACTCTATGTTTGAGTTGTGTGTTGGGACCTGAGAGAGAGAGCTTAGAGGAGAGAATTACTGTTCACTTGAGGTGTGGGAAGCCTCTGAAGAGGTGGTGGAGAAGAAGTGGCATCTTCTTTATTGTATTCTTTTCTGTATAAGTATTAATACAAGTTGTGTATTGTCTCTCATATCATGTGTTATTCTGAATTCTAGTTACTTGTGATTCTGGTTAATTTCCGCATATTAAGTTGCTTGGTTTGGTAATCAACGGTATGCTTCCGGTGTTTCATATCCTAACAAGTGGTATCAGAGCCAGGTTGGACATTCTCAGAGCGAGTTTGACTAACAAATGTCCCAGATCTATTAAGTGTTTGTTGATTACAGGTTACTCACAGGGGTTGCTGTTTGAGTGGGAGTATAGCAAGGCAGAAGATGGTACGATGAGAATGAAGAAATCAGGCACAGGATTAACACCACAAGGAGTGTGGTGGGTTGTCTTCAAGTGGGAGCTTGAAGAGGAATACAAGCCAAGATGTAGATTGGATAGAGTACTAGTTTTGGGTATAGGTGCAGCTCTTTATCTCCAAGTGGGAGATTGTTAGGGTGTGGAGCTAAAAGCTACACCTTAAGGCAAACTGGAGGGTTTCTGGCATAAGCAGTCGTTAGCGTCGACAGGCCACACTGACGTCGGTCAGGGGATGCAGAAGGGAAACCAGCATCGGCAGAGGATCGGCTGACGTCGATCACCTCCAGGAGGGCAGGGACCAACGTCGGTCACCTGTAGCAGTCTGAACTGCTGTTGACGAATAGTCAGTTAAGTGAACGCAGAGTTTGCATGTTAAAGGCTTGTTCGAAGTCTTGAGCCGCAAGTCTAATCAGTGTATGCATGAGATCTATATAATAGACTCATGGGTTGTATTGTTTAGTGGAGAATTTGGAGAAGAGCTATGAGAAGCTTGGAGAGTTCTTCCCATGGTGGAATCAAGTAGGATTCCCCATGTATGGATAAGTAAGATCAGGTTTGATATGCATGGGTGTGTGGATGCGAGGGTCAGAAAGGAGATCAGTGGGGTAGCTAGATCCAAGGTGACAACAATACATCAGTAGGATCATGGAGAGATCTACTTGGAGTATGGTTGTGTACTCAATTGTACAGATGTGCAATGAGGTGAACAACAGCTTGTGTTAGCTGTGTTGTGACCTATGAGAGAAGATTACTCTGGAGGGAAGTTTACTGTAAGCCCACGAAGTGGAAGAAAGAGTGCCACCTCTTTGTTGTAAATTCCTTTGTAATGAGTTGAATATAATTGTATATTGCCTCTCATATTTTGTGTGTCTTCTCATTGATAGTTATTTGTTCTTCTATATTCTACATGTTTAGTTGCTTATACATTGGTAATCATGTGTGCTCTTAAATCTGACAAGTTGTGTCAGAGCTTTGGGGAGTTTTAGTCCTATCAATTGGTATCAAAGCTAAGGTTGCAGGGAGCAGGTTTTGTGTTTGGTTACAAGTCACTCTCAGGGGTTTCTGATCGAGTGGGAGTAGAGCAATGGCAGATGAAAGTAAGCTAAGAATGGAGGAGTTGAAAAGCACAGATGGTCACTCACGGTCCTATGGAAAGAAAGAGTAGGTAAAATATTATTGTTGGTTGGTAGCAGATCAGCATGAAGGAACTGAAGAAGCAGATGTAGCAGGTGTTGTTGCATAAGATGCTCTGGGAGGTTTCTTGGATAAATTTGAATCTTGGATAAAAGATTCGGTTGCCTCTTTCCATGCAGCCCCAGGTAGAGGAGCTGGTGAGCCTTGCCAAAGAATTGGCAAAGGGGAAGTGAAGCTGAAATTGCAGGCGGCCAACACATAGGTGTTGATGAAGGTCATGCAGGTCCCAGGTTTGGAGATATGGCTAATTTCTTCAAAAAGATTGGGTGATGAGAGATGCACAAGAACTCTCATAGAGGATGCACTTGAATTAGCTGGTGGTAAGAAAATAGGTACTCTTTATCTACTTGTTTATATTACTGATTCTTCTTTTGTTGCAGAGACGTGGCTTCGTAGGCTTGGTCACATGAGCAGGAAGGAGATGCATGTTCTTAAGCGGAAGCCAGATATATTTGACAGGCTTAAGAACTGGAAAGCCTTGGTGTTCTTGGAGGAGATGGCGGACAGAGACCAGTGGATTGGGCTGGATACTTCTGAGCAGGGTAGTTTGGACATGGGATTTGATTCAAAGGAGCTCATGGGTAAAAATTCATCACTCACAGGTGAACACAGGTACCGGAATCGGTTAGGATGAACCGACGTCGAACAGACAGGTGACGATGTCGGTCATGTGCAGACTGAAGCCGGTGATGTCGGGCAGGGTAAGACTGACGTCGGTCAGGAGGACCGACGTCAGTAGTAAGTAAGACCAATGTCAGTCAAGAGGACCGACGTTGGCAGCAGGGACACCGATATCTGTAGGGTCGGTAGTCAGGGACAGACGCATGGAACCGACGTCGGTCGGATGTAGACTATGGAGTGACCGAGGTCGGTCACTGTAACGGATTTTGGGTGGACAACACGCTGTCAATGAAGATCATTGAGTTGCCCACAATGAGCTTTCTCTTTGAAAAATCAACTAGATCAGTGCAAAGGGTAAGGAAGAGGATGATATAAAATAATAATGAGAGAGGCCTACTTCTAGAATAAAGATAAGAGATTTACTCTCTTTCAAAAAGTAAGATAGAAAGAAGAGTTAGTCCCCCTACATTGAGGACCTTAATTATTACATGGAGACACTCACTATATAGTATTTTGTATCCATGATGAAATAGAGCATGTGAGATAAGAATTCGAAGAATATATGGAGGCTCTTACAATATAATAATAATAATAGGTAATCTATGTTCCCTCTAGGATAGTTATACAAAGTGTGACATTAATATTATATGATATTTTGGATACCATTCATTCTTTTAAAGAACAATTGGATCCACATGTAACCACAATAACAAAATTGATTAAAATTCTCAAGGAAGATGAAAATGCATTGAATTTATTAATTTTGTATACTCATTATAACACATTTAATCATTTAAATTTGATGACCCCCTTGGAAGTATATAATGCATTGAATCTAGTTGTCATAAGGACTCAATAATCCCAATAATGGGTCAGTACTGTTGATGCTCTAGTTACTAAGATCACTAAATAAGAGAAGCATGCATTACAAAATTTGGATGAACTAAAATTGACATGAGCATGAGATAACATTGGGAAGCTATAAATCCCAACCTATTTTTGACCAAATGATACAACAAGCTTTGGATAATTTCAAGCAATGTTTAAAAGGACTAACTTTAGAGGATATTGAAGAAAAGCTAATTTTAGCAAGGAAGAAGGCAACTGAATTAGCTATCTTTCAGGTTGGATTTTGAGTTACCAAGATTTAGCATGTAATACTCGTAGAATGAGCAGTAGGGTGAAAAAAAATCATTTTCTTGATATGAGTGTAATATGGGTGTAACATGCCAAGGGATATAAATATTATCAAGAGGATAAGAAGAAGGGAATTTTAGCACCACCTACTAGTTCTACAACTCATACTCCACATAATCTACTAGTTACAACACCACCAATAAATTTTTTCCCTCTTAGCTTAGCAAGTGCATGAATTATACCCCTCAGTACAGTTCTATTCATAAGTTTAGTTCAAGCTACCAGTTTGTCTCTGGCTAAAAATTTAGTCACTTCATCTTCTATAACTACTAATATAACTCCAGTCACTAGCTAAACTCTAGTTATAACCTTGGTTCCAATAATAACCTTAATAAGTGTCAAGCAAGAGCCAAGTTAACCTTAGTCAAAGGAAAATTTTATATAATTTTATATGTAAATGATTATTCATGGGAATTTTAGTCTTGTTACATGTATGTTAACATTAAACAAAATGTTTTGTTAGCATGCACACTTTGCATGACTAGTGTAATCTCAAAATTATAACATGCAGTTTGTATCAAACTAGAACTTATGTTCTAATTATTTTGATGTAATAAAAAGTTTTAATATACTTGGAGGATGAGGTGACCCATTCCCCATTTCTTTTAAATACATTTAAAACCCTCTTTCATAAGGTTTAAGTTTTGATCAATACATAATAAAAAATGAAGTGATTTATTGTCATGCAACTGTGTTTGTTCTTTCTTATTCCTTATTTGTGTTATTGAAATTTTAGTTTATTTATCTGTATAAATTCAATAATTCAGAAGTGTGTTAATGATATGGACAAATTTGGTTATTTTAATTTATGAATATTGTTCTTAGATGTGTTACATATATTGAGGATTTGTAAATTTCATTGGTTTAAGTAGTTATTACATAATGAGTTGATAATCTGAGGTGTGTAGGAGTATTTCATGTAGCTTTGTTTTTTAAATCTAATGATTCTTTCATAAGCCTTTTTGTTTTTTTTTGGTCATTCCAAATATTCTAAAATTTATCTTTGTATAAAAGTTATTGGTAGTATTACTGCCCAATCCTAACAAAAAAAAATAGAGAAAAAGAATTGTCTACAACATTAATTAATGTCTATATTGTTATATTATTATAGCAATCTTGATGTTTGTATTTTACTAGTTTCAAAATTTGGAATAATTGATCAAGTTATGTATTATTTTTTTTAGTTTTTTATAAATAATGGGTTTATGGGACCCATTCCCAATAAAAAAATTAATGTATATAAAACATTAATAGTCAAAATATTTTCATTTCCTTTGATTAACATATTTCAAGTTACAAAAAAATTAAAATGCATTAACAAGGTGAAAAAAAAGCCAAAAACATATATAAACTTGAAAGTAGACATAGGTCTAGAATAATCTCTCGCTATCAAAGGATGCTCTCTAAAAACTGAATCAACAACCACCACATTGGCACCAAGAACTATCAAGGCATATAGAGTGTCCAAATACTTGGACTTACCTTCATCTATAACCATTTTTTTATCTGAAGCCATGAAAGTATTGTCAAAGTCTATTTTACCAACCATGGAAGAAAAGGGTAAATTCCATGAAACACTAGCCTACCCAAGAATTTGACTGATTCAATCCCTGGGAAGGAATGGTGAATAATAAACATGTGTTTCAAAGTAGGAAGAGGTGATAAATAATTGTCTAAAGGTGGTGGGGGAACAATAAACTAGATATTCTATTTGACTTCAATTCAGAAACAAGGGACTAAATTTAATAATGGAGAAGAGATAATATCCTTTCCAAGTCCTTGAATATGGCCATTGTCATCAACCCAAACTTATCTTTCCTATAGAAGGGTAGAGATTCTCCCTAATCACCATCAAGGGTTATTGTAGCTTCATCCATGCTAAGCCTGAAGACTAGATTAATGATGAATTCATCTAAGGATTTTACAATCTCCTTATCAGATACAAGGAATATTAGGTTGGTATAAAATATAAAGGCAATCATTAAATTGAATTTGATCATGCTAGCAGTGAAAAGGAATTATTCCCTGATGATAGAAATAATAGCATTGAAAACTTGTTCAAAAAGAATCTAGAAGATGTTGTGTATAAGATGAGGCAAGACTCTACCAATGAAATCCATTTGTGGTTTCTAGCATGAGAATAAAACTAAAATATGATCTAAATATTTTTGCATACCATGTTCCATTGAAATTTGAGTATAACTAGATGACTAGAGTAAAGAGTTCAAAGCTAGGTTATGGAAAAAAACCATGCTGAGAAGGAAATAAATAAACACAAACCAACCATAGCCAAAATATGGTGGTGGTAGAGGTAAAGAAAGAGAAAAATAAAATTTATTACCAATATCAATGCCTAATCTTATTAGTGAAGAATAACTATGATAATCACTAATAAGATCTATTGATTGGTCAAGTACAATATTTGTCAAAGCATTAACAATCTTATTTAATTTTTAATTTATGTTATTACAACATGTGGGATGATATTTATAACATATGTGATGGCATATTTATTTATTAATTTTATTGATTTCAAAGTGATAAATTTAGTTAATACTCATTTATTAGTGCTTAAATCTCTAATAAAGGGTTTTCATGACAGACATGAATTGAATTTGAACAGACTAGTCATGCCTTTTGGAGTCAAATATGGTAGTCTCATGGAAAATTTAAAAAAGTTAGATCCTAGTGGAGATATCAACACATGGTGTGAGGCTTCCTTGTTTAAAATTTGGGTGGTGAATAAGATCCATATCAAGATAAATTGAAATTTTATTTCACCTTGAAGGCACTATTTGAATGGCTTTGTAATACCTTCAAGGTATCTCCTAGGAGATACTTTCATGTTGCCCACAAAGGTATTATGAATGTTTCAAACATTCTCTGATAAAGTTAAAATGCTATGCACCTCCTATTTTTATTCTCTTGTATCCACAAAATTATGACACTTAGCATCCCTTCATCAAAAGGGGATCACAAATGATACCTCGAAGGGCATTATCATATATTACAGGGGATGTTTAGGTATCTCCTAGGAGATACCTTCAACATGTAAAGGAGTAGAATTTTCCTTCACTTTAAAGGTATAAATGGGTGATACCTTAAATCACCTTGCAATACCTTCAAGTGTACCTTTAAGGTGCATCCTAGGAGATACCTTTCAAACATGCTTAAATTGGAGACATAAAAATTTATTAGTTAATTAGTCATTTTTAAATTTAAAATGGTTTTCACCTCATATCTTGGCACTCCTAGATCCTTGAACATATGACACTTGGCATCCCTTTGTTAAAATGAGCTCGAGAAATATTAAAAAATTCTTTGGTTTGTGTTTTAATTCTCTATAATTTCATTATCATATAGCCTTTGAGATCTTAACACATGGTGTGATCTCATCAACTTATAACCATGTAAGGTTCAAGAACATTGAAAGGTATGAATTCAAATATTAATGACTAGTTGACACCTATCATCATTCAAAGGAATTGACCTTGATAATTCTATAATCATCACTAACATTTATCTCAAATTTGATGACTAAACATTCTATGTTAAATAATGTTTATCATATGGAAGGTAATTGAACCCACTATTGTTAGTTATCATTTTCATTATAAAAAAGGTATCTCAACCAAAATTTAATATCTCCATTAATGGTGCAAAAATACATTCAATGTTTGAAGCATGTGAATGATATATGTAAAATCTACACTGAAGGGGAATTCACTTATCTATTTTTATCAAGTGAAGACTACATATTTGAGCTCTTGTACATTTAGAATCCCTAATTCATCACTAGTCTTTAAAAATTTGAATCAATGTTTTTTAAAAAACCATATGCATACATCCATATCAAGAATGCCATCAACTTAAAAATAATCAAACGCCCTTTCTCTATGCTCTTTCATTGGCATGACTAAGCCATTGATATAGTTTTTGATAAAAGTGATTTAGATTTAAAATTATAACATTAATCAGCATTATGGAATGAGGTAGAATCAATAATGTCATACTTGGATCAAGATAGAATTACACTAGCCCAAAATTAGTATATTTATTATTTTCTACCAATTAAAGTCTAGGGTCTTCATCAAGCAACTACAAAATCAGAGGTAATACTATCCATAGACCTTCTTAGATATTTGTTTTTTAGTGACACTTTTTCTAGTGATTGCTTATATTATAGGCAAAATAAGAAATTGGTTACATACATTTTAGGTAGGGTTTTTAGGAGGTAACTCAGGTTACCTTCCCCTAAAACAACATACAATCATAACTTAGCTAATGTATGGATTGAATAAAACACTGTAGAGTAGAAATTGAAAGAGTGGCTTGTAAAGGGCCAAAAATTGAATCATAAAGAGGGTATTACATCTAATTGCATCGTTAAATTTAGGGTTGGGGTTAGGATAACAATGGATCTATTGAATAGACTATGGTTTTCTGATTATTGCATATGTTTATGTTGAGTGGGTTCCATTGTTGGACATTTTATTGACCTCTAATCAATTAGTTGTACTGGGAGAAATTATCTATGTTAGATTGGCATCCCAAATGTTATCTCTAAACCAAAGGCCATTAGATGGTAGTTTTTACATGATGTCCTATTTGTTTGATGCTATTATGAAAATTGTTTACAAAAGCTATGGTGAGTTGTGGAAACCCTCAGAAGAATATATGGATAACAAAATTGATGAAGATCATTCATTTATGTTTGTTAAAATTTATAGGTATGAAATTGAAAAAACCTACAATGAAGTTTACCCTCAAATATATCATTAAATCTATGGTAAATTTATGCCCAGGTTGTCCAAGAACATTCTAAGTACACTCCATAAATGGGGAGACTATTGGTCCTATCCAGATATTACTATCATTTTGATTGAAAGGATGAGGACTTATCCTTTATTTATACCACACCATGTTCTAGATAATATTTTTTAACAAGAAATAGCTTTTTAGGTTTATAATAGTATTGACAAGGAACTAGTCAGAGGCATTTGGGTTATATCATAAGACTCCAATGAGCATCAACCAAATAAAATATGTGGTTAGATCACATTTCAACCAAAACATAAAAATTAAGACCAATTAAAATATTAAATTAGCACCATTCAGATAATGGAATCTAAGGAATAGGTTAGAGGAAACCTTCAACAATTTTAGGAGAAGAAACTAGCAACTTTTTTATGGGCATGTGGAGTACAACCATGATCCTATCTTCTAGAGTACACCTAATGATTTAGTCATATGGAAGAATATTAAGGATAAGTTGATGTCCAGGGTATGGTATTAGGAATTATAGTATAATACTTAGGCCACTAAGGAAGAATATAAAATGGCATTTAAACATTAGTGGACACCATCCCAGCCTCATGTCTCTCAGCCACATGATCATTCTCTTTCTCCTCTATAAGAGTCTATAAATGAGTATCTAACTATATCTGATGTCAAAAAAAAATCTAATCCTCATTTAAAAATGGATATTATAAGGGGTATTCCAAGTCCCCAAGTCCCTTCCTTGAAAACATCTCATGACACCCAACTTTTAGGCCTAACAACTTCAAGAGATAGGGTGATGGCTTCTCTAGATGAAGACAGGAAGAGTAATTTTGTGATGACTCTTTTACCCCCTCACCAAATTTGACCCAAGTGAGTCTTCCATATTTATTTCAAGATTATTTCTATTCCATTCCAACTATTCCTAATTTTACCACATCTACTATGACTACTCCTTCATCTCTTACATCCATTGGTGAGGATACTTTCACTCATGGTACTCATAATATCTCATCTTAAAAAACCTTTCATCCTACCTCCATAGCAACCATTATCATGCCTTCATCACCATATCCTATGAAGGCATGATAGGAAATACATCATAGTACTTAGGAGGCATTTAGAAGGTGGAAACAAATTAATATCACCTAGGCCACTCAATTAATTAATGTTGATGTGCATAGTGTAAATAATAAGTTGTATTACATTCTGTAATATATTTAGGCCTCCAAAACAACTACCTGACCTAACTAGGTAAACATCACCAAGATATGACACCCTACAAAATAATTGGAAAAGAGGTTGAATTTATTAATTTTTCATTTAAGGAACAATTCTTTCAACCATTTAAATTTAATGTCTGGTATGGGTGTGGTGTGGTAACTAAATTATGTCATTGTACTTAGAGATGCCTCTCTCAGTTGGCTTAATCAATTGAAGGCATTTTTGAGATGTTTTACCAAATATGAGTGTGAGGCCTTGGAAATTTTAGCATATATGAGGGTCACTTAGGTGATTACTCCTACTGGCAAATTGGTCAACATGATTAGTTTTGGGAGACTCCTTCATGTAGCAACATATAGTTTTAATAAGGAGGTACATGAAACCATCTATAGAACCAATATGGAGGCTCTCCACCTGGTCAGTTTTGCTAAGAATATAGTAACTTAGGCTAAAGCCTCAATAGCTAGATTTAATATCCTAGAGGAAGAAAAATTTAAGTTAATGGATGAAGCATAAAGAATTATTAAACCTTCCTTACTTAATTTTGATATTGTAAACAAAGAATTTGAGGTAGCAGGTGTATTATTGGAGTAACTTAAATAAAAAGAGAAAAAATCATATTCATTTTTAGTTACTCAACTAATTATAAGTGTTACTACAACAACTCAAGACTCTCAGTCTTCTAGTTTTACCATAATGTAAACTCTAATAGGTATGGTGTTCATTTCACCCATAGTTACTCTTACGACAACTTTAGTTTCTTATTCAACTCCTTCAGTTAGCAATGTCACATCATCACCATGATTTTAAATCATTATATATATGCATGTATATTTATGGTATAACTATAATTCCTAATCTATTTATTGTACATATTTTATTTTTCTTAGAGATTCTAAACTTAGAAACTTCTATTGTGCATTCATCTTTTGCATTATCTTGAGCTACTGGCTTTATTTTTGGACTTGTAATTTTAGGTCAATCTTGAAGAGATGAGGCCTTCCCATCCCAAGCTTATAAAAACATGTAACCTCCTAGTCACAAAGAGTGGATATTTTTTTTTAGACTAATAATAAATTCAAAAGAGATCTTCTTGACTTTATATTTATTTGCAAATCTTGATTCTTATCCAACTATGTGGATTACTTGAGATGTTGTATTATTATGGCAACTTAGTGCTTAGATTTGTGTATGAGTTATCTATTTTAAATATAGTCATCCATTTTAGATATAGATAATTTGAATATATTTTACATGATAATCATAATCCTTCTTAAAGATGTGCAATATTTGTCTAAAAATTGTGAAAACTTTGAATTTACATGTATGAATACATTGTATTTGATTTTTCGTGTGTTAAAACAACTTTGACACTCTATATTTTTTGTATTTGCATTATATGCTTTGATAATTAGAATTCATAAAATTTTATTTGCTTATCAAGAAATTTTCCTTCATATTTAAGGCACTATTGGGTGATAATATGAAGGGCATTTTAATACCTTCAAGGTTTCTCTTAGGAGATACTTTCAAACATGCAATAGAATATATTACTCCTTTGAGTTATCTCTTAGGAGATACCTTCAAATTACCCACTAAGATATTTCAAGCCCTTTAAGACACCTCATCTACTATGCACATACATATGAAAACTAGCCCTGAGTGCACTTTATGGTGTAGATGAGTGCATCTATACGTACCTCGATAGTATAAATTACTATTACCCAATCATAGCTTGGGATTGCATCTCTCTAATAGAATTCTAAAAAAATTATAATGTTTTTTTGACTACATGCATATTTAATAATGCCAAGAAATAGGTAAAAGTGATTTGGTTATATGTAAAATTAAAATACATGTGTACAAGAGGGGTTGAAATGCACAGAGTCTTGTATAGCTTGCCTACTTTGATGTACACTTACCTAACTATTTTTATATTCATGTACACATCACTATAGTTTTAGAGGGAAGAGTTCAGACTATGATCATAAATAATAGGACTAGGAAAACATATCCATGAGATGATCATGGAGTAAGCAATCTAAATCCAAATAATCCTTCATCAATGTTTCCTACAACCCAAAAAACACCTTTATGTTTCCCTTTATATTAAGTTTCCATTCACTTAATTTCTACCCCTACTAAAAACACATATATTCATGTGTACACACTTAATCTTATCCTTTAGAGATGTCATCTTAGGATTAGGGCCCTAAGACCCCTTCTTTAGTAATAAATACACACACACACACACACACACACACACACACACACACACACACACACACACACACACACACACACACACACACACACACACACACACACACACACTCTTCAAACACCAAGCAAGCCTATCTATTATGATGTTTTTCTTACTTATGTATTAACTATACTGAGGGAATCCATTTCAATATAGAAATAGGTTTATTCTATATTTATCTTCCTTCCCATACTTCCCATGCTATCCCATTCTCCCACCCCTCTTAATAACCATATAAGAAGTCAACACCACACCCCCTTCCTTCACAACCCACATATTCAATCTTTCCATAGATAAAGTGGGAATTTATCTCTTTTTTTACCTACATATATTATATATATATATGTTATAGGAAATATGAAATAAAAATCCATTGATATTGGGTTTTGGTGGGGAAAGTGAAGGTAATTCAGTAATAGAGGTATTCAATTTTGGTTATTGTTAGGATCAAGGTGACACACAACACTTTGGCAATAAAATTGGGCATTTTCCATTTGTGCATCAAGAAATTTTCCATCACCTTGAAGGAACTCGTAGGTGATAATTTTAAGGGAATAATTAATACCTTCAAGGTATCTCTTAGGAGAAGCCTTTCAAACATGGACAAGAGTGGATTAATCCTTTGAGGTATATCTTAGGAGATAACTTTAAGTTACCCACTAATATGTTTCAAATCCCTTGAAGGCATCTCATATGTTTCACACATAAATCCAAAAACCACCCTTGAGCACAATATAGGGCACATATGAACACAACCATATGTGTCTCAGCAGTAGCAAGTAATTCTACCCAAGCCTAGCCTAGGCTCATATCTCTCTAATAGCATTCTAACAAATTTTTAACATTTTTATGATTTAAAGCAAATTAATTAGTACTAGGTAGAAGGGATAATGTATTTTTCTATAAGAGGGTCTTAAGTACATAGAGTCCTATATGTCTTGCATGCTTTGATGCATGCTCACCTAACTAGGTTTATCTTCATGTGCACAACATTATAGTTATAGAGGGTAGAGTACAAACTATGATCATAAATATTAGGCCTAGGGTAATCCATCCATTATATTATCATGCAACAAGAAATCAAAATCCAAATAATCCTTTATCAATCTTAGCTACAACCCAACAAACTCAATTTTGTTCATCTCTAGACCAATTTTTCATTACTTACTTTATACCCCTACTGACATCACATATATTCATGAATGCATGCATATTCTTAGCCTTTTGAGATAATAACTTAGGAATAGGTTTCCAGGACCCCTTTTTAAAACATAACAACACACACACACACACACACACACACACACACACACACACACACACACACACACACACACACACACACACACACACACACACACACACACACACACACACACATACACACACACACACACACACACACAATTTTTTAACACCATTCAAGCCTATCTATGGTGATGCTATTTCTACACATGTACAAACTAAGATGAGGGAATCCATTTCAATTTGGAAATAAGATTCATCTATATTGATATGCCTTCCCATAATTCCCATTTTTTTTCATTCTCCTACCCATCTTAACAACCATATAATAATTCAACACCACACCCCCTTCCTTCACAACCCACATATTCAGTTGTTCCATATAGCAAGTGGACATCTGCCATTTTATGTTACCTACATATATTCTCTATATATATATGTTACAAGAAATATAAAACAATAATACACTTATAATGGGTTTTGCTGGTCAGAGTGAAGGTAATTCATCAATGGAGATCATCAATTTCAGTTATTGTTAGGATAAGGGTGACACTCAGATGCCTCCTAGATTCAAGTTCCATCCCACTAATGAAGATAACATCACACACTATCTTATGAAAAAGGTTTTGGATAGCACCTTCACAGTCTGAACCATTATTGAAGTTAAAATTAATAAGTGTGGGCCTTAAGACCTCCTTGGTGTGTTCAATTTCCTTCTTGTATGTTATTGTGTGTATATCCTGACACACCATTTCATATCATCATCTAGATTCTACATATTGTGTGTATATTCGCACACACTAAATTTCCTTTTAGATTTGATCCATTAAAACTTATATGGTGTAATTAAGACCCCCTCCCTATCTAAGAATTTATACTTCATAAAATTCATAGATTATTTTAGCTAGAAGATGTGGGTGTATTTTTTTAAGAATAAATAGGTTGCATTTCAGACCTTCAATCGATTCAAGACCATGGTAGAGAAACAAAGTGGACACTACATTGAGATTTTAAGGATGGATAGAGGGGAGTGTATATCTATAATGAGTTAATGAATTTTTGAAAGGAACATGAATTTTTGATATTTAATATATAGACTAAAATAGGATAGATGCAGACTTTGATAGTCCAACTATAGACTAGAATAAAGTAGGTAAAAATTTTAATAGTCCAACTATGAACTTCAATAGTTCAAATACAAGATTAAACAAGGTAGATGTAGACTTTAATAGTCCAAATAAAAACTTCAATAGGATATCTATGTAATTAAACAATCAATCTATAAACTTCAATAGGTTAGTTAAGGACATTGACTGTTTAGCTGCAGACTTTGACAGTCCAACTATAGACTTTAACAATCCATCTCTAGACAAGCATGTAATGATTCCAAAAGGATATGGATAGATAAAGATAAATTATAAGGATATTTTGAATTCTTATAAAATAAATAAAAACCATGGTAGGAAGGTTAATAAAAATTGTGATTGTTAAAATAAATTATTCTTTCCCTCACCTACTCCTGTCTCATCTCTAGATCTCTCCCTCAACAACCATATTTATTACAACAGCTTGAATTTTAATTTTTTGAAGCCTTTTTGTGTTTAAAAGGAAAACAAAGTGCTAGGTGTAAGGATAGTAAAATATTAAAAAATGAGACAAAAATCAATAGTTGTGTAAGTTTATTCATCAAATCAGTTTGTATTAGAGTTTCAAGAACAAATTAATATATGCATTTTGAGTTGTTTTTATGTTGATATTTTTCTCTCCCCTGTTCTATCCTTATTGCATGATCATTTTTTGAATTTATATAACTTGTATCAATATTTGGGATTATTCCAAAGCTTAGTTTATTTTTTATTTCCTTATCCATTTATTTTTCTACCAGTAATGGGTAATAACTTGAAAGTACTTGTAATATCTTCAAGGTATCTCCTAGGAGATACCTTTCAAACATGCATCAGAGTGGATTTCTCCTTCAAGGTATCTCCTAGGATATACCTTTATTTTACCCACTAAGGTATTATGAGGCCCTTTAAGGCATTTCATGTCAGTAGACGACTCCTTTCTTGAACTTCAATGTAGGAGAAACCTGCGATAGTAGGCAGGGGCCGAATGGCTACGGCTTCACTCTATTACTTCAAACTTAGATATTACACACTATTACAAGCACTTGTATCAATTTATGATTCTCAAGATCCGTCAAGACGGGTAAGAGAAGAGCATACTTTTTCAACAAGCTACTAGTTTTCTATGCTTAGAATTTTTTTTGATGATAATAACTAAGGCAGAGAGGCTTATTTATAGCAATATTTGGGCAGTCTTACCTACTTGCTGGTAAGGCGGTGTCAATCCCATCATGCTTTACAACACTAAAGTGGATCTACAGTGAGATGCTATAATGTGTGTTGGATCCACTTGATGATGATGTTGAGGATGATATTTGTGGCTATGGGCCCAACATGTCTTCCACTTAATTTACGAGGTCATCTTCAGAGATAGGATCAAAAAGGCATCTTATCTGGAAAGTCCTTTGGAGATGCCAATGGTGACAATTAGGTGGTCCCACTTCACATGGAGTATGTCGTGGGGTACAATGGAAATAAGATTCCCACTCAAGCTGTCGTTTGATAATCGTGTGGACGACAGTGTCTTGATCGTGATTTTCTTCTTTGTGAATGCGGTGTGGGCCATGCCGAGTAATCCATCGGTACAGATGTTCATTGAAAGAAGATCTGATCCTTATGTGCCATGTCCATAATGGTCTCTTTAGTAGCTCAGTGAATTGATGATACATAAATTCACTATTGAGCCTTTGAATAATGATGACTCCTGAATTTTGTCAGCGGTTAGCTTGAATGATAGTTGCTGTAGACATTTGCAGGTCTTGCCCTGCTGCATACGAAATCCTGGTAAATTTTGGATGCAAGCCTTCTCGTAAGATTTGTTCTTGTACAAGGACATTCATAGAATCAAATCCTTGATTCAAAATTTTGGTAAGGTTGAAACCAGGTGCAGGTTGATGCATCAATGTTGCTGAGGGATTTAGACTAAGCCAATCTGCAATTACATTGTCAGTGCCCTTAATGTGTTTGACAGAAAATTTAAATTGATTGAAAAATGCCTGCCACCTAACATATTTTCTGTGACCATCTTTCCTGCCATGATCTTTTTCATTAAAGGTCAAGAATTTGGTACAGTCGATTACAATTACAAAATGTGGCAAATGCAGAAGTTTCAACATAAACTTCTCAAGGCATTTCTTGACTACATAGATCTCTTTATCAGAGGAGATCCATTTTAACACATCGGGGCTAAACACTCCACTCGCAAACTCACATAAAAATTCTATATTATTATACAAGAAAACAAGTACTCCTCCCCATGCTATATCGGAGGCATCTGTATAAACCTTCATTTGTTTGGATTTTGGGATATGTAGTTCTGGTAATGCTGCAACTGTGGCTTTAATCTTCTGAACTGCTGCTGTATGTTGTTCTTCCCAATGGAAAGTTTTCTTTTTTTGGAGAAGCATCTGGAGTATATACCTATCTTCACCAGTGTTAGGATAGAAACTATTCAAATAATTTAGTAATCCCAAAAATGCTTATAGCTTTGGTTTATCTAGTCTTTCAGGGAAGCCGAGAACTTTCTCCTTGATATGAGGCTAGATTTGTAGCTTTGATTCTTTGACTACCATGCCGAGAAAGTTACATTCAGTCTTACATAACTGAATCTTTGTTTCTGAAAGAACAATGCCTGCATCTTGTGCTAACTGATAAAATTTGGAGAGATGTACAAAATGGTGAGTGAGACTATGGCTAAAAATTAATATGTCATCTATATATACACAGAGGAATTGAGAAGTGCTTTCAAAAAATTTATCCATATAGGCCTGATAGTATGTAGGAACATTCATGAGGCCAAAAGGCATAACTATCCACTGGTAGTGACCGAAAGGGCAGCTGAAGGCTGTCTTTTCTCTATCTGCTTCCTTGACTCTAATCTGGTAGAAACCCGACTTACAATCAAATTGAGAAAAGTATTTACAATCTACGACTTTCTCCAGGAGATAGATTTTGTCAGGTATAGGATATGGAAATGGTTGGGTGATAGCATTCAATGGTCTGTAATTAATGACCATTCTTTTCTTACCTCATTTCTTCTCAGAGTGCTTGTTTACCATAAAGGCATAATAGCAAAAAGGAGAGGTTGATTTTTTAATAAACCCATTTTCCTCCAGTTCTTTGATCTGGAGTTCCATATCATTGTAATCCGAGGCTGGAATTGGGATTTTCTTCCCAATATTCATCTATTTGCCTTCAATGATTTTGATTTCCATTTTAGGCATTGACTTGGACCAAAACTTCTGAGGATTATCTGAACAGATTTTGGTTTTGATTTGGTCTCCTAGTTCTTGTATCTCAGTAGGGATTGTGTCTGGAATTTGAGTCATGGAGCTTGGGAATTGCTCAGTGGCATAGATTAGTCGAGGGATTATGAGCCTTTCATTCTCTATGGTGAACATAATGCTTTTAGTTGTGGCACCATAGGGAGAGTATCTATCAATGAATGATCCTCCTAAGAGGATATCTATTGGCATCTTCTCAAGGGCAAAGAAATCTGCATGGAAGATTTTATTTTGGATGCGAAGGGGTTGCTGATGTTTGTAATCTTTACAAGTGAAACTATTCCCCTGGACATCAATGCTCTTATAAGCTAAGTGTTCATCAAGTGTCTTCCAATCATTGATGAGTTATGGTTTAGCAAATGAAAGAGAAGCACCAGTATCTACTTGGGCATCTACCAGTCTGCCATTGATTTCTAATGTAAAGAATTAGGCAAATCTACCATTAATCAAATGATTTAAATAGACAGGCTGTGGAAGCTCTAGAGAAGGAATACTGGTACATACCAGTTTTTGTCTTCCTAGATCCTGAACAATTGTTGGTTCAGGGTAGACTTATTCTTCTAGTTCAGCTTCTTCTTCTTCTTGAGGATTACTATATTCACCAGGGCAGTAATCTTGGTCAGAGTAGAACATGCTTCTGACTTCTTCTTCTTCTTCATTATCTTCATCCCACTGTGGTGCTATAGCTGGTTCTTCTGCAGGCAGTAATTTATCCCATAGTGGCTCTTTGATTTCTCTTAGCGGCTCTCTGCTAGTGAACTTTTTCTTTATCTAGGAGTCGCTTGGCTTAAAAGAACTAGGATATTGCACAGGAAGATGTTGAGCTCTATGCATCGTGGGAGGTTGTCTTGGCATAGAGGGTTGTCTCCCTCTAGATGATTCTCCTCTGGAGTATCCTCTTCCTCATGGTTTCTCTGGTTGCTCAGGAAATTCATGATGATGGCGTGACTAGGGTCCATATGCTTCATTGGACAAGATAGACTAGTCATGGTCTCTTGGCCTGTAATGTCTTGCACCACGTTGCATGTTTGTCATGGGTTGCTCTAATTCATCTACAAGTAATTCAAGTGCTGCTGCATCTTCTTCATCATCGGATGCATCATCTGGAAGATCTTCGAGAGTAGGTTCATAAATTTCTTCTTGGAGATATAGATCTTCATCGACGTCAACTATATCCCACCACACTGCTGCATTGGAGGAAAAGACGGCTTTAACAGAAAGATTTTTACAGGAGCAATGTGGCTGGGTTTGCGGCAAATATAAAAAATCGGCTGCTTGGAAGGAGGATGTGTAGTGCGACGTTTCTTCAAGAAATGATGAGGAGGTGCATAGGAATGCTTTTTAGGAAAAGAGTGGCATCAAAAATAAAGATGCTTGCGGCGCTACTTCTGGTGGCGATGAGGTTGGACAATGGTCGACAGCCAAAAGGGGCTATTTCAAGAAAGACTGGAGCGATTTGGGATGCTTGGTGCTTGCTGAGTTTCTGCATAAACTTTGTCTCAGAGACTAAAGTCATTACTTGTTGTTTGGCAAAGTCAATAACATCAGAAAGGGCTAGATCTTCGATTGTTAGACCTTTGAAATCAATATAGGAAATGAATCTATCAATTAAATTGTACGGTAGAGCATGCAAGAATTTAAGCTTGATCTCAGTAGAAGCAAAACTCTTACTTTCATATGCAAGCTGCCGAAATTGCTTAGCAAAAACATCAAATTGTTTTAGATCACAAAGCTCCATTTTGAGTAACCATTTTTTTGACTCTAGTTCTCTATTGCTGACTGGAAGTGCAAAATCAGAGATTAACAAAAGAAATAATGCTGCTAAAGAATCAGGTTGGTTATGTACATGCTCATATTGCTGAGCTTCAGTCATAGACTACCACCATTGACTTACAATACCCCATAAAAATTTAGATGCAAAGCAAGTACTACCAACTTGGTTGAGATGAGCTTGGATTGTTAGCACTCGCATGGTATTACACCAGGTAGTGATTTCATTCAAAGGATTGAGCAAGTCATCTATATTTAAATACCAAGGTTGCAGATGAACATGAGTTCTTTGCATAAGGGTATGACTAGGTGATTTCTTTACAGTTTTGAAGGTGGAGCCAAAAGAGATTGAACAAAGAGGCTTTTGGGAGGAAGACTCTACTTTCTGGTCTTCTTTAGAAATCCAACTAAGACTATCATCAAGAATATCTATTTTAGTATCAATTGATGATACCTTTTGCTGTATTTTATCTACAGTGTCTTTGATAGATAGAACATCTCTACATAGATCATCAAAAATTTTAGTAAAATGAGCATTAAATTTGGAAACATAATTTCTCTGTTTGAATTCATTAGAGGGATTTTCATATGCAGCTGCAAAGTACTGCATGGTTCCTGCTAGTTGCTTATGGACACCTTTTGGCGGTGGCCATCTTCCACCTCTATACAGAGTGACCGTATCTTCTGTGTAGAATTCTAAACTGTCTTCTCTGGGAAGACTCATGAAAGTACCTGGTAAATCACTTCCTTGATTTACCTCTTCATCTTCGATCAATATATGACCTATTTTGATAGATCTACGCGAAGAGGACGTAGATGGTCTGGAAGGAGATAGGCAAGAAGAATTTATAGACAAGGATCTGGGCAGGATATTTATAGTTCTGCCATCACTATGGTGGACTGTGGCTTGACTTTTCATCTTGGGTGAGACATTATTTAACCAGTCAAGTTTCCATTCAGAAGGAATTTCAACTGTCTCAATATGACCCTTTTGAAGTTGAACTGTGCCACTCAATCTTCTGGCATATGGCAGATTCTCAAGGATTTTGGGGTGGTTTGTGTTCGTCATACTGTATAATACAAAAATATTTATAGACGCATACTTAAACTCTCCAAACATATCTAAACCAAACAAGGAGGTAAACAGACTGGTTTCTTGCTCAAGATTATCTTCTGTAATATCAATATCAGGACAGTCTGATAATTGATCAGGAATGAAAGATGGAAGTTCATATGTTCCTTCAAACTCAGATTCGTTAATGATTTCAACTGTAGAAGTAGATTGAGCTTTTCCAAATTCCATTGCGGGGAGATTTGGGTTCTGGTAAGTGAGTAATTTCTGGTAAGGGAAACAGAGGATGCAGAGATAAAGCGGCCTATGACAAAATGTAGATAACAGCCTATGACTCGATGCAATAGACTTTCCCAAAGAAATTATCAAAGCAGAGAACTCAAAAGATCAATCTACAGAATTGGAAAATGATTACAACTTACAGTATTCTGGCTCTAATACCAATATTTTTCATGTCAGTAGATGACTCCTTTCTTGAACTTCAATGTAGGAGAAACCTGTGATAGTAGGCAGGGGCCGAGATATAGTTGACGCCAATGAAGATCTATATCTCCAAGAAGAAATTTATGAACCTACTCTCGAAGATCTTCCAGATGATGCATCTGATGATGAAGAAGATGTAGCAGCACTTGAATCACTTGCAGATGAATTAGAGCAACCCATGAAAAACATGCAACATGGTGCAAGACATTACAGGCCAAGAGACCATGACTGGTCTATCTTGTCCAATGAAGCATATGGACCCTGGTCACGCCATCATCATGAAGTTCCTGAGTGACCAGAGAAACCATGAGGAAGAAGATACTTTAGAGGAGAATCATCTAGAGGGAGACAGCCCTCTATACCAAGACAACCTCCCACGATGCACAGAGCTCAACATCTTCCTGTGCAATATCCTAGCTCTTTCAAGCTAAGCGACTCCTAGATAAAGAATAATTTCACCAGCAGAGAGCTGCCAAGAGAAATTAGAGAGCCACTATGGGATAAATTACTGCCTACAAAAGAACCAGCTGCAGCACCACAGTGGGATGAAGATAATGAAGAAGAAGAAGTCGGAAGCATGTTCTACTCCGACCAAGATTACTGCCATGGTGAATGCTGTAATCCTCAAGAAGAAGAAGAAGCTGAACCAGAAGAATAAGTCTACCCTAAACCAATAATTGTTCAAGATCTAGGAAGATAAAAACTGGTATGTACTAGTATTCCTTCTCCAGAGCTTCCATAGCCTATCTATTTAAATCATTTGATTAATGGCAAATTTGCCCAATTCTTTACATTAGAAATCAATGGCAGACTGGTAGATGCCCAAGTAGATACTGGTGCTTCTCTTTCATTTGCTAAACCACAACTCATTAGTGATTGGAAGACACTTGATGAACACTTAGCTTATAAGAGCATTGATGTCCAGGGGAATAGTTTCACCTGTAAAGATTACAAACATCAGCAACCCCTTCGCATCCAAAATAAAATCTTCCATGCAGATTTCTTTGCCCTTGAGAAGATGCCAATAGATATCCTCTTAGGAGGATCATTCATTAATAGATACTCTCCCTATGGTGCCACAACTAAAAGCATTATGTTCACCATAGAGAATGAAAGGATCAAAATCCCTCGACTAATCTATGCCACTGAGCAACTCCCAAGCTCCATGACTCAAAGTCCAGACACGATCCCTGCTGAGATATAAGAACTAGGAGACCAAATCAAAACCAATATCTGTTCAGATAATCCTTAGAAGTTTTGGTCCAAGTCAATGTCTGAAATGGAAATCAAAATCATTGAAGGCAAACAGATGAAGATTGGGAAGAAAATCCCAATTCCAGCCTCGAATTACAATGATATGGAACTCCAGATCAAAGAATTGGAGGAAAATGGGTTTATTGAAAAATCAACCTCTCCTTTCTATTGTTACGCCTTTATGGTAAACAATCCATCTGAGCAGAAACGAGGTAAGAAAAGAATGGTCATTAATTATAGAACATTGAATGCTATCACCCAACCATTTCCATATCCTATACCTGACAAAAGCTATCTCCTGGAGAAAGTCGCAGATTGTAAATACTTTTCTCAATTTGATTATAAGTCAATTTTCTACCAGATCAGAGTCAAGGAAGCAGATAAAGAAAAGACAGCCTTCAGCTGCCCTTTCGGTCACTACCAGTGGACAGTTATGCCTTTTGGCCTCATGAATGCTCCTGCATACTATCAGGCCTATATGGATAAAAATTTTGAAGGCACTTCTCAATTCCTCTGTGTATATATAGATGACATATTAATTTTTAGCCATAATCTCACTGACCATTTTGTACATCTCTCCAAATTTTATCAGTTAGCACAAGATGAAGGCATTGTTCTTTCAGAAACAAATATTTAGTTATGTAAGACTGAATGTAACTTTCTTGGCATGGTAGTCAAAGAATCAAAGCTATAAATCCAGCCTCATATCAAGGAGAAATTTCTCAGCTTCCCTGAAAGACTAGATAAACCAAAGCTACAAGCATTTTTGGGATTACTAAATTATTTGAATAGTTTCTAACCTAACGCTGGTGAAGACAGGTATATACTCCAAACGCTTCTCCAGAAAAAGAAAACTTTCTATTGGGAAGAACAACATATAGCAGCAGTTCAGAAGATTAAAGCCACAGTTGTAGCATTACCAGAACTGCATATCCCAAAATCCAAACAAATGAAGGTTTATACAGATGCCTCCGATATAGCATGGGGAGGAGTACTTGTTTGATTGTATAATAATATAGAATTTGTATGTGAGTTTGCGATTGGAGTGTTTAGCCCCGATGTGTTAAAATGGATCTCCTCTGATAAAGAGATCTATGCAGTCAAGAAATGCCTTGAGAAGTTTATGTTGAAACTTCTACATTTGCCACATTTTGTAATTGTAACCGACTGTACCAGATTCCTGACCTTTAATGAAAAAGATCATGGCAGGAAAGATGGTCACGGAAAATATGTTAGGTGGCAGGCATTTTTCAATCAATTTAAATTTTCTGTCGAACACATTAAGGGAACTGACAATGTAATTGTAGATTGGCTTAGTCAAAATCCCTCAGCAACATTGATGCATCAGCCTACACCTGGTTTCAACCTTACCAGAATTTTGAATCAAGGATTTGATTCTATGAATGTCCTTGTACAAGAACAAATCTTACGAGAAGGCTTGCATCCAAAATTTACCAAGATTTCGTATTCAGCAGGGCAAGACCTGCAAATATCTACAGCAACTATCATTCAAGCTAACTGCCGACAAAATTTGGGAGTCATCATTATTCAAAGGCTCAATAGTGAATTTATGTATCATCAATTCACTAAGCTACTAAAGAGACCATTATGGACATGGCGCATAAGGATCAAATCTTCTTTCAATGAACATCTGTACTGATGGATTGCTCGGCATGGCCCGCACTGCATTCACGAAGAATAAAATCATGATCAAGACACTGTCATCCACACAATTATTAGAGGACAGCTTGAGTGGGAATCTTATTTCCATTGTACCCCATGACATACTCCATGTGAAGCGGGACCACCTAATTGTTGCCATTGGCATCTCCAAAGCACTTTCCATATAAGATGCCTTTTTGATCCTATCTCCGAAGATGACCTCGTAAACGAAGCGGAAGACATGTTGGGCCCACAGCCACAAATATCGTCCTCAACATCATCATCATGTGGATCCAATGCACATAACAGCATCTCACTGTAGATCCACTTTAGTGCTGTAAAGCATGATGGGATTGACACCGCCTTGCCAACGAGCAGGCAAGACCGCCCAAATATTGTTATAAATAAGCCTCTCCACCTTAGTTATTATCATCAAAAAAATTTCTAAGCATAGAAAACTAGTAGCTTGTTGAAAAAGTATGCTCTTCTCTTGCCCGTATTGATGGATCCTGAGAATCAGAAATTGATACAAGTGATTGTAATAGTGTGTAATATCTAAGTTTGAAGTAATAGAGTGAAGCCGTAGCCATTCGGCCCCTGCCTACTATCGCAGGTTTCTCCTACATTGAAGTTCAAGAAAGGAGTCATCTACTAACGTGAAAAAGATTGGTATCAGAGCCAGAATACTGTAAGTTGTAATCATTTTCCAATTTTATGGATTGATCTTTTGATTTCTTTGCTTTGATAATTTCTTTGGGATAGTCTATTGCATCGAGTCACAGGCCGTTATCTACATTTTGTCATAGGCTGCTTTATCTTTGCATCCTCTATTTCCCTTACTAGAAATTACTCACTTACCAGAACCCAAATCTCCCTGCAATGGAATTCGAAAAGGCTCAATCTACTTCTACAGTTGAAATCATTAACGAATCTGAGTTCGAAGGAACATATGAACTTCCATCTTTCATTCCCGATCAATTATCGAACTATCCTGATATTGATATTATAGAAGATAATCTTGAGCAAGAAACCAGCCTGTTTAAACCTCTGGCTATTAAGGCTTCTCATGTTTATAAAAAGTCTGAATTATTGAAATCTAAGTTTGCTTATACTTTTACTTATCTTTCATTTGTTAAGCCTAGAATCAAGTCTGTAGAAATAACCCTCAGTTACAAACTAAAGAAAACCTACCAAACAAATTTACTCTCTCTGTTACCTGAGCAAGAAATTAATTATATCAGGTCACATGATGATGTAAAATTTGTTCATTTTGGTTTGATCCGAGTACATATAAGACCCTTGATTCCCAACAATATTAAGCCATTAATATATCTAGTTTTGTGTGATCACCGCCAAGTCAGCTTCAAGCACTCTTGTCAGTTATCCAGCCTTGGCCGCCTAAATGATGATATTATTTGCTTTGAGTTTTGTCCTAACCTTTCTATCGCAGTCCGTGATAGAGGTTGTAAAGAAGTAAAACATGGATCTTTAGATTGTTGGGGTCTGTTTACCTCCTTATTTGGTTTAGATATGTTTGGAGAGTTTAAGTACGCATCTATAAATATTTCTGTAGTATACAGTATGACGAACACAAACCACCCCAAAATCCTTGAGAATCTGCCATATGCTAGAAGATTGAGTGGCACAGTTCAACTACAAAAGGGTCATATTGAGACAGTTGAAATTCCTTCTGAATGGAAACTTGACTGGTTAAAGAATGTCTCACCCAAGATGAAAAGTCAAGCCACAGTCCACCATAGTGATGGCAGAACTGTAAATATCCTGCCCAGATCCTTATCTATAAATTCTTCTCGCCTATCTCCTTCCAGACCATCTACGTCCTCTTCTTGTAGATCTGTCAAAATAGGTCATATATTGATCGAAGATGAAGAGGTAAATCAAGGAAGTGATTTACTAGGTACTTTCATGAGTCTTCCCAGAGAAGACAGTTTAGAATTCTACACAGAAGATACGATCACTCTGTATAGAGGTGGAAGATGGCCACCGCCAAAAGGTGTCCATAAGCAAACAACAGGAACCATGCAGTACTTTGCAGCTACATATGAAAATCCCTCTAATGAATTCAAACAGAGAAATTATGTTTTCAGATTCAATGCTCATTTTACTAAAAATTTTGATGATCTGTGTAGAGATGTTCTGTCTATCAAAGACACTGTAGATAAAATACAGCAAAAGGTATCATCAATTGATACTAGAATAGATATTCTTGATGATAGTCTTAGTTGGCTTTCTAAAGAAGACCAAAAAGTAGAGTCTTCCTCCCAAAAGCCTCTTTGTTCAGTCTCTTTTAGCTCCACCTTCAAAACTGTAAAGAAATCACCTAGTCATACCCTTATGCAAAGAACCCATGTTCATCTGCAACCTTGGTATTTAAATATAGATGACTTGCTGAATCCTTTGAATGAAATCACTACCTAGTGTAATACCATGCGAGTGCTAACAATCCAAGCTCATCTCAACCAAGTTGGTAGTACTTGCTTTGCATCTAAATTTTTCTGGGGTATTGTAAGTCAATGGTGGCAGTCTATGACTGAAGCTCAGCAATATGAACGTGTACATAACCAACCTGATTCTTTAGCAGCATTATTTCTTTTGTTAATCTCTGAGTTTGCACCTCTAGTCGGCAATAGAGAAATGGAGTTGAAAAAATAGTTACTCAAAATGGAGCTTTGCGATCTAAAACAATTTGATACTTTTGCCAAGCAATTTCGGCAGCTTGCATATGAAAGTAAGAGTTTTGCTTCTACTGAGATCAAGCTTAAATTCCTGCATGCTCTACCGTACAATTTAATTGATAGAGTCATTTCCTATATTGATCTCAAAGGTCTAACTATCGAAGATCTAGCCCTTTCTGATGTTATTGACTTTTCCAAACAATAAGTAATGACTTTAGTCTCTGAGATGAAGTCTATGCAGAAACTCAGCAAGCACCAAGCATCCCAAATCGCTCCAGTCTTTCCTGAAATAGCCCCTTTTGGCTGTCGACCATTTGTCCAACCTCGTCACCACCAGAAGCAGCGTCTCAAGCATATTTCTTTTCAACGCCGCTCTTTTCCTAAAAAACATTCCTATGCACCTCCTCATCATTTCTTGAAGAAACGTCGCACTGCACGTCCTCCTTCCAAGCAGCCGATTTGCTATATTTGCCGCAAACTCGGCCACATTGCTCCTAATTGCTCTTGTAAAAATCTTGCTGTTAAAGCCATCTTTTCCTCATATCATATGAGTGGAATGTTCCTTCACCTTGAAATCACTACTAGGTGATAACTTGAAAAGTCTTATAATATCTTCAAGGTATCTCTTAGGAGATACCTTTCAAACATACACTAGAGTGGATTTATCCTTCAAGTTATTTTAGGGGAGATACCTTAAAGTTTCCCACTAAGGTATTACAAGGCCCTTGAATTCATCTCATAGGATATACCTCAAAATGAGTTGTCATGCATTCAAGGCGACATTAAAGGTATCTCATAGGAGACACCCTCAGCATGCACATGAGTATAATTTTAGTTCATCTTGAAGGAAATATTGGGTGATACTTTTAAAGGAATTTTAATACCTCAATCATACCTTTAAGGTATCTCCTAGGAGATACCTTAAATGGCATTGTACATTTGGAATATGTGCTTCATTGATTGGACTAACCACATTGATGATGAATTTGAGTGTTTGTGACTTGAGTGTGTAGTTAAATGATATAACTAAGTTGCAATCAAATGTTGAGAAAGCTCAGGGAAGCAAAATTATAGAGTAGCCTTAGAATTATGGTAATGAGAATTTTTCAACCTCTCTTTACCACCTTATTACTATGTTGATATAAATTAGGTAGGATCACATGCTTTCTTATCCCCCTTATAATTTGAGGATCAACCCTAATATGTTTATATTTTATTAGAGTATCACCATATTAATTATTGACATCCTTAAAAAATTACACAAGACTTTAACTATAATAACCATATTAGACTCAGGTGCCTCTGTTGTCAATGGTAAATCAATTTTTAGATAGTAAAATTTTGTGTGCAAGCTAGGGAGGAAAACCCCTTGTAGTTATTGAATAATAGCCAGTAGTTGACTATTACTATGGTAGGTAGTCTAGTTTTGTATATGTTTTTTTAAGATTAATAAACATTTTTATTAATATATCTCTAAAAATGTTCATTATACTAATATAATATAACTATTAATATGGGTTTTATGGGTTTTCTAATCATATGCTTTATGGATTTTTATCCTTAATCTAGGCCTATATTTTTTAGTTGGTGTGTTTTACTAGGAAGGGGTCCCTCCAACCATGATATCAATAAAAATAAATAAAAGATGTAAAGTCTAACATCAAAAGGCATTTTCTATTTGAAATGGATGAATGTGACTTGTTGAGCCATATCAATTAATCCAATTACTATTTCAATCAATAGGTTTGATCAATGGATTTGTGCACTTGACCTCATTGACATTTGAATGGAAATTTAGATTCAATTAACTCAATGTGATTATCGATTTATACAACATGGTAAACATAGTGAGTATGCCTTCAAATCAGCTAGTTAGTTGGATTACGAACATGCCAAAAAAATTAGAAAACACTAACCTTAACAACATTAAATCTGAAAACATTATGGCTAAAGTTTAGTATATACTAATTTCCAAGATTACAAAATTTGTTTATAAATAGATCATTTCATTTCATTGAAATCATAGATCAAATGTACATATAAATTCCCAAATTATATCTATTAAATTAAGCCTTTGTTATCAAATGGTTGAGGTAATAGATGATGCATTGAGCTAGGTGATATTCCTATGTTGGGATAAGATATGTATTTATAAATCAATAGATTTTGATTGGTTAGAAGTTTCAAATCATATCTTCACTCAATATTTATCGGATAAAATTAGTTTTATGGTCCTTTCCCATTGTAGTCTTTAAAAATTTGATTAAAAAATTACCAACCACATGCTTTATTCTTTCCCCTTTTCTTCTTTTTACTAGGTGTGGTTGTGTTGTAATCTCAAATGGTCTTTGGCCCTCCTCATTCTTCAATGCATTTTCCTTTAGGCCAATTAGGGAATGTAAAAATTCTCTTTTTGGACTTTGGAAAGTCATTTAATCTATTTTTATGTGGATAATTTGGAAGGAGACAAATCATCATATTTTTGAAGGAAATGTGAGATCTCTTGCTTCAATTTTATAATAGATAGATGTTGTTATCTCAGAGGTCATTTCTTGTCATATTAAATATATAAATTTTTGTCTTTTGATGTGAGGAAAGATAATGTGTTCCAAATGGAGGCTCATTGTTTAGCCACCCATTAATGGAAATATAGTAATTTTAAGTAAAAATACAAGAAAGGATAAAGCTTCTTGGCTCCCCTTCCTCTAAGGTGGTTTAATATTAATTTTGATGCAGCCTCGAGAGGTAATTTAGGTTCTTTTAGAGTAGGTTGTATAATAAGGTATTATAGTTACTCTCTCATCAGAACTATCTTTAGGAATCTCTCAAATGACACAAGTAATGAAGTTGAAGCATAATATATTGTAAGAAGGATTAAACTGGTGATGCAATGTAAAATTAAAATGTTTCTGATTGAAGGAGATTCTCAAATCTTGATTTTTTCTCTAAAATAAGTCAGTAACATCTTGGAAATTGGAGAACATTTTGGTTAAAACCTGGGAAAGCCCAGATGGCCTTTGGTTTTAGGATTACAAATGCTACATTGAGGAAGTAGGGAGTAGGTGGAGGATATTAATTTCTTAGCTAAGATGGTGGTTTGAGGTAAGGGCGTAGCACCTCCTTGGCTATTTAGGCTCCCTGGTAGGTGGTAAACTCAGTGATGTAAGGGAGGATAGATATCAATCAATTCAAAATATTATATTCCTACCCCTAAAATATTATGTTTGTGTCATAAAACTCATGCTATAGGGGGAGGTGGATAGGGGTCTATGTGGTGTATTAAAATATTATATTCTTACCACTATTTTCACCTACCTTATGCTATACACTTCCATAATAGTTGCCACCAAAAAATTAAATGTAGAATTTCAAATTTCAAATTTTGAGATCCATTTATGTTTGGGGAGAAAATATGGTGGCATTTGAAATTATAAAAAAAGATAAAGAGACAAATAAAATATAAGATAATAGAATAAATACAAAGTAGCATCATGTAGAACCTAATCTAGTGGAAGCATATGGTAGAAGTGGTAGAAAATAAGGCATTAACCAATACTTTTTGATGCAGAACTAATCATAGGTCGAGTAGATTATCCTATATAATAGATTAGTACGGATAAGTTAAACCAATAATAGACTATGCAAGTAAAACAAGAATCAAAAGGGGAAGAATAGAAAGAGTAGGAAGAATAGAAGCTAACAACAGTTAGTCCATTTAATAAAATATAAGGAAGAAGGATAAAATATATAACAACACTTTTTTATAATAATTATGTTAACAACCACAATGATAGATTTTTTTTGGCATATCTAGGTAATGTAATTATATTTTATAATCATTTAATATGCATGCATTTTTTATTTTAGACTATCTATGGCCTCCTATTTTCTTATCTATTTTAGCTTTCTTTAAGTTCAAATTTATATGTTGTTGGTTATTTACCATATGGGCCTACACATGATCTATGTTTTCTACAAAAAACTAGTATAATATTCCCCAAGTTATAAGCCCATTTAGACATGGTAGTAGGAAGTTTTGGTTCATTGTAGTGTTGACCAAATTTAACCCTATAGGTCAAATTGGGACCCCTATAGGTAAAAATGTGAACCTATATTGTTTTAATGGGTATAATAGTTTTTCATGGGTTATGTTATAGGTCATTTTATGTCATATCATGCCACATTGGCCTTGGTCCTAGTCATTTTTAATCTTTGTGCCTTTTTGAGTCATTTAAAGGTCATAAAAGGAGCATTTAATGACTTGTATGGCCTCCTTGGGAAAAATGAAAGTATAAAAAGGTTATGTCACATCCCATGTGTCCTAATAAGTCTTGATTAATTATTTATAACTAAAAATTGGTAGATTATTTAGAATAATGGGTTGTTTTCTTAGAAAAATTGAGAATTTAATGATGTGTATAGACTTGTACAGCCTCTTACAGTTGATGAAACTTTATGAGTGTCCCGTAATATTAAAAATACTTGTTAAAATGATAATTTTGATCAAAATTTACAATAAATGAAGAAAATCACTTCTCTCTTTTTTCACTAGACTTGGCATGTAGAACCAATCAGCAGGTTTGTGCTTAGTATGGCTAACAGGGGAGGTTTCAAGAAATATGCTCCTAGGAGTGTCTTATAAACTTAGTCAAATTACATTTTATTTTTGGTTTTATAATAATGTTTTCATGTGCTTTATGAACCATTCTTAAGAATTTGGATTATCTAATTTGCTTTCAAATCTATGTACCCTACAAGTTTTATTTGATTTGGAGAAGTACATTCAATCCAAATATTGAGATTGATTCAAAAGGTATATTACTCCCATCTCACATTTTACTCATCCTTTGTTTCAATTTTGAATTTTTTTTTATGAGTAAATCATCTCAAGTTTACACATTACTCTCATTGCGATATCATGCATGTTTCCACCATTTTGAGATCTTCATGCTTTGATAATGGTTTATGAAGGTGATGATAGTTTGATTTACATGTTTTAAAATCCATAATAATACCTTCAACTTTAAATATCCTTCCCCAAAATAAATATCCATGAGGATGTAATCATAAAGTGCCATATGTTCAGTTGCCATATGACTGCCATACACAGTCAACCAAGTGAGATATGTTAAGCTCTGAGACACATCTATGGAGTTATGGTAGAGGTAATAAAATTTTGAACACATTATCATGGTATGAAAAATAAATAAATCCTTTCACTTCTTATAATATTTACTATGACAATCAACACATTCATCCACATATTCATATAAAATAAAAAATGCACCTACAGGTGCTCTCATGAAGGAATTCACATTGAAAAGGAGGTATTGATACTTGTTTTAGATAATTGATATTGTAAATATGAATTTATATGTGTTAAAATTGTCTTAAAACTCATTTTATGGTCAACACAATGCACACTATCTAACCTCATACTCACTACTTGTCTATATGCAACTCAAAATGTTCACCTACAGGTGATGTCACAGAACCATGAAAGTACTTGTATGGAGGATTGGAGCATGGTAATGTTTTATTTCAAATAATAACATGTATTTTGATCGTAATAGACCTATTTGAGCTATCAAGTGGGAAAATGGAGGTGTAAACCATTTTATAAGAAGTATGGACTGAGCTCAGGTACTTTTTCCCTAAAAAGTGAAAATAGAGGTCTAGGTCATTTTTCCAAAGCCATATAGTAGGGTTACAAAGAGTTTTTATACATATAGATGACCATAATTTATGTGCCCCACATATGAGAGTAGCTATGCAAAATATGATGTCAAGAAATTTGATAGAGTTTGGTTGTTAGAAGGCTCAAAGATGCCTTTTAAACACTAAAACCCTATATTGATATCTACATGAATTCACTTTTTAGTGACCTAGCACCCAAGGTTGCAAAATATATCATGCCGCCATGTCTAAATGGTTATAAATAGTTGGAAAGAACACTCATGGTCTAAAGTATCACTTAAATATGGTGTTATACTGAGTTTCAACACTATTTACACCTACAGGTGTCCCTTCACAAGAAAATACCTACCTACAACTAATTATAGGTAGATAGTAAGCTAAACATGGTGTATAGGTGATGGTCTATAGGAATTTATTCATGACATATGGTCTTAAATGGTTAAAATTAACCTAATTGTGTTCAAGCGATATCCATAGAAATCAAGATACAATATATGACCCCATAAACACCTACATGCTTCTACTCATCTTAGTACAGTCTACTTTAAATGATTGTATGACACAATGATTTGAAAGGATATGTTTTTCAGTGTTTGTATAGAATGAGGAGATAAATGGGCCTCACAATATGTTTAATTACTATATAATATTAAAAATAAACCTATAAACATTTATTTTTATCTAAACCATGTAAACAACCTACAGGTACCTCCAAAACAAGAAATATAGTTAGGGATTGTATATAGTCTTCACTAAGCAAGATGTGGGGAGGGGTATGTAGGATTTTTAAGTGATGAGAATGCCTAAATAACATTAATTATGATCATGATAAACTCTATATACTCTTTAAATTGATAAAAAATAGAATAAAGGCTATGAAACATAGTCAAATAGTTCATTCTTTAAACCCTATAGAAAGTCAACTATTCTACAGTCTGTCTTGGTTTTTTGAGAAGTTTGGGGGTTATATGACCTAACCAATAGCTGAAATATTTCTAATATATATGTGTGTGTGTGTGTGTGTTTGTGTGTGTGTGTGTGTGTGTGTGTGTGTGTGTGTGTGTGTGTGTGTGTGTGTGTGTGTGTGTGTGTGTGTGTGTGTGTGTGTGTGTGTGTGTGTGTGTGTGTGTGTGTGTGTGTGTGTGTGTGTGTGTGTGTGTGTGTGTGTTTGTTTGTTTTATAACATCTTCCAATAATCATCATTGTCTAATAAAATATGGGAGTACCCTCTATTTTATTTCAGATAGAGGGTACTCACTTTATGCATAAGCCCTACTTTTTTGAGGTAGGAGGTTAATTACAGGAATTAAGAGATAAATAAACATTTAAAGTAGGTTTTTAACATTTATAAACACCTAAGGTATCATTATAAACACCTCAAAAAAGGAGGGAACCCAATAGTATGCTCTGGACCACAAAGGTTGTAGTCAGGTCTATGAGGCATGGTTAAGCCTAGTGTTCATTTGGGGGTCCAAATTCATTTATAGACATAGTTATGATTTAAAAACTATTTGAAAAGTTTATGGGTTCATTTAAAATGTGTTAAATCTTTTATCTTGTAGAGGAACCACATAGAGATCCACTTTTCGCTTAAAACCAACTCAGGCTTATAGGAAATGGAGAAGAGAGTTCAAGTTGACAAATTTGGAAGCTCATATCTACCTTGGAGCCTTGAATGGATACTCAAGGAGATAGGACAAGTTATATAGAGTCTTTAACATAATTTTTTTGTCATTAAGTTGAGAGTTAAATGTTAGACCTTTATGAAACATATCTAAAGGTCAAAACCACCTAAAACCTTTGCAAACCCTTGAAAAGGACCTAATTGAGGAAATGAAGATGGTGAATTATCAAAATGAGATAGATTAGTAATTAAATTTATTTAACATTTTGTAAAACTCTCTTAGGCTCATCCCCATCCTTTTAGACTGTATGAAACTATGTGGATGGAGTACAAAATAGGGTATTTTTGATAGTTTTGTGTATTGTGTAGGTTCAAAGAGGTTTCAAGAGATTAAATCAACATTTTAAGGAATATTGATACTTACAATAACCACCCATGTATATTTAATGCCTTATAAAAACTCCTAGGTGTTTCAACAAAAACTCTCATCTCAGCCAGTCATAATTGGCATAGTGAACATGATGGTAAAAAGGGTGAAAACTTCAAGTGGGATCCTTTATCAGATTTTATTGATGATTATAAGGCCATATAGGGTCTTTCCAAGTGTCATCCAATCCTTTTTATGTATTTTCATGGAAAAATAAATCCATTTTAGAAGCGAAGTGTACAAGGTATGTGAAAAAGGAGTTTCTTTGACTACAGGTAATGATGGATCACTTCTAAAAGATACCAGATGATAAATAATGAAACCAATGCATGTAAAATCATGTTTAAAATACTTCCCTCTCATTATAATCATTATACCTATCCCTATTTAGTTCTAGGACATTCAAATAATGGTGAATGATGAAGGTAGTTTTCTTGTGTAAAATGAGAACTCCTACAACACATTTCAAGAGTTTCATGACTTGAAGTAACACTTGTGATTCTTGAATTTGCATGATCAATTTCAAATTATCTTATCATTCACATGTAACTCATTTTATCATCTTTCTAAGTTTCTTTGTGACATTTGGACTTCTTTCAACTCTTTTCTCAAGTTCTATAAGAACTAGCCATTTTGGCCTTTGTAAACTATGATCCACCTGAGTATGGTGAAGCCCTACTTATTTTCATACCATGGATTAAAAAAAACTGATTTTATGTCTTCTAGTACTATTCATAGTATGTTCACTTGAATGATTGATCTTTCTTAGTGATGACTATTATTTCCTTAGCTTTGTTGTTTCATTATCCCACCTATTTCTAGTTATAAAACTTCTTCTTGTAGTTCATGTGAAATGTTATATGATGTGTTAAGGTTAAGTGAGTTAGTATATTCAAAAAAATCCATCCTAGGCATCTTGTCTATTACTCCTATCCTAAAAATTCATCATAACCTCATAATGAAATACTGAGGTAGAAGATTCATATTAGAAAAGTGTATGTTTAGTTAGTCCCTTAGTCTCGTGCATGACATGAATCTAGTTGGTAGTCATAAATAAATTTGGTGTATCACCTCTTTTAGGATAATTTACTTTCATTTTTCTCTCTCCCTTTTCCCTTTCAATCATAGGTGTAGTAGTGATCTACAAGTGGTACGTCAAGGGAGCTAACCCTATCTAGAGATTCACCTCATCCTTAGGCTACCCATAGCCTAGAGGTGTTTCAATTGTGCCACTTGAATGAAGAGAGATAAGACATCTCCTCAAAGTGTGAAAATCCAAGTGAAAATAGGTATAAAACCCATACATTTAAAGTGAAAAAATATGATGTGTGCAACATCAAGATGAAGACCATATTTAACTCTCAAGAGCTATGGGAGTTGGTTAAAGGTGGATATAATGAGTTATCAGACCTAGAAACCTTTAATGCATTAACCTGAGCATAAAATAATGTTTTGAAGGAGAATAGGAGAAAGGATTCAAATTCACTTAGCTACATACAATTATAATTAGTTGATTCAATATTTCCTAGGATAATAATAGCTATCCATTCCAAATAAGCATGGGACATTTTTAAAAATATCTATCAAGGGAGTAATAAGGTGAAACTTGTCAAGTTTTATCTCTTAAGAAGGGACTTTAAGACCCTATAAATGAAGGAGAATGATTCTATCAATGACTTATTCATAAGGACAATGAATATTATTAGTTAAATGAAGACATGTTGTGATACCCTTGAAGATCATAAGATCTTTGAATCATATTTGACCCTATAGTGGTTGACATTAAAGAATCAAAGGATTAGAGGCAAATGATAATAGATGAGTTAATGGGTTCTTTCCAAACCCATGAAGAAAGGATTAATAGGTTAGCCACATTATCCCATGAGCAATTATTCAATACCAATGTGAATGTGAGAGGAAGGGGGACAGGATCAAACAATATAAGATGAGGAATAACTTGTATCAGTCAAGAAGGTGGAGGGCATAACCATTAAGAGTCACATGTAATAGGAAGAAAATAAGTAGTAACACTTCTAGAGAAGTATCTATATAAAGATATGATGAATCCAATGTTCAATGATATTATTGATAGAAGTATGGATACTATGATGGTGCATGTAGAGACGAGTATGACATGAATAGATAGAATTCAAATTTATCCCATGCAGAAGAGGCTAAACTTAATAATAATGAGAAAGGTGCAAACTTGTTCATAACATGCAACATTGTTGAGAAAAGTGGTAAAGAGACATGCTACTTGGATAGTGGTTGTATTAGCCACATGGGTGGGAACAAAGATATGTTTAACCACATTAATGAATCAATCAAATCAAAGGTTAATATGGAAAATAATGAACAAGTTCTCATCATGGGCAAATATAACATATCTATTTGCACTGAGTAAGGTGAAAAAAGACAATTCAATATGTTTACTATGTGTCTACATTGAATCACAACATTATTAGCATTGAGTAGCTTATCTAAAATGGGTATAAGGTAATATTTGAAAATGCAGAATCCATCATATTCGATAAGAGTGGATGTAATAGGCAGATTATAGGAGTCAAGATGACAAGTAGTTAGTTGTTTTAGTGGTTGAAAGAGATTCATCATATTATTATAAGAAGGTCGGGGATAAGGGGGAGTGTTAAAATATTATATCCATAATATTGTTTTCACCTACCCTATGCTATAGACTTCCATAGCATCAACCATAAAAAAAATTAAATACAACATTTGAAATTTGAATTTTTGAGAACCATTTCTATTTAGGGGGAAAATCCAATAGTAGGTGAAACTATCAACAAAAATACAAAAAGATAAAGAGATAAATATAATGTAAGAGAATAGAATAAATATAGGAGCAACAACATATATAACTTAATGTAGCAACATCAGAATGTATAAGTGGCAAAAAATAAGGTAGTAGCTAGTAGTTTGTTATGTATCAATAATAGTCAGAGGTAGAGTAGAGTATCTTGGAGGAAAGAACAATAGGAATAAGATAAACATAAAAGTAGATTGTGAAATTTAAAAAAGAAGAAAAGAGGGTAGAATAGAAAGCACATGAAGAATAGAAGTTGGTAGTAGTCAGACCATTCAATAAAATATAAGGAAGAAGGAAAAAATAGATAACAATAGTTTACTATAAGAATTTTGTTAACAATTCTAGCTTTAATTTTTTTTTGGCATAACCAAATAATGTAATCATATTTTATAATCATTTAATATATGCATTTTATGTTTTAGACTATCTTTTCCCTCCTCTATTCTTCTCTATTTTAGCTTGTTATAAGTGCAAATTTCAATGTTTTTGGTTGCTACCCACCTGGGCTTGTACATTCTCTCTATTTTCTACAAACATGTTGAGGACTCTTTAAAGGGTGGTGGATCCATTTTTATAGTTGTGTTGGATGATGATAAGAAATAAAATATTTGAATCATGTGGGTTTCTATGTTTTGGTATCTGGTGATTGCTTTTTTCGTTTATCTATTTTTTTCAACAATATAGATCGTGACCTTATTAACCATTTTGGTATCTAATTTTTTGGTAGTAAGTTATTTTTTGGCTTGCCAACTGATTTAATTTTCCTTAGTTTTGGTTGGCATGTTGGATAAATATTTTTTAAATCTTATATTTGAAAGTTTTTTTTGTATACCTTCTAAATATATTCTATGGGTAGGAGACCCACAGAACCCTCGTAATTATCTAAAAATATTGAAACTTCACTCATAGGTATTGGATGGTGAGGCTACTCTAATTGGATTTTGACATCTAAGGAGAACATAAAATATATTAATTATCCTAAAGTATTAATTTCCATGAACATGTAAACTATGTCAAGTGAATATCACCACATCTAATTTAATCTCACACATTAAACATATATATTTAATTATAATTCAATACTATAATTACTCTGTATAAATTATATAGTACTTAATCTCACCATTTTCAAAGTAGAAAAATCATTTAGACATCAATGGTTCCTTGTGAGGTTATAAGCTGGTCCTTTTAATTGTTCTAGCCAATTATCTATAATTTTTTAGATATAAAATTATTCAATGTATTAGTTACTAATATTATTTGATTACAGTTATTAAAAAATATTATGTTTACCCTAACATTCACCATTTGGGTCCCTATTGATTTTACACACACTTTTAATCTCTACCATTTCATTATCTCAACCATTTTATAACAATAACCCATGTCTAGATCTGAATCTCAACAATTTCATAACATAAATCGGTGAACAATGAATAAAAGGGCATGTCAAGACAAACAAATAACACATTTTAGATACTATAAAAAAAAAATATTAAATAGATTAAATACTTGACAAGAAATATCTATAGAAATTATAGTATAAAATGGGGTCAATGCTTCCAGCACTACCACCATAGTACACCTAACAGTCTGTTCAAGATTTTTTTTTCAGATTTCTAATGTGAGAAAAATAATGGTGACCAAAAATAATGGAAAAATAAATTATTTAAACTTAACCCTAAATTAGATGCATGAAAATTTATTATTATATTATATTTAAATTTATATTATATAATATATACTACTAAGTATAATATATTTAAAATTATATAATATAATATATATTATTATACTATTATATTACATTATTTAATATTTATTCCCCACACCTATATAGGTTGATATGATTAAACCTCTTTCATCGACATATGATATGTTCACTTTAAATAACCCCCTTACCAATACATACATACATACATACATACATACATACATACATACATATATATATATATATATATATATATATATATATATATATATATACACACACACACACACACACACACACACACACACACACACACACACACACACACACACACACACACATGTATGTGTCTATATATGTATTATGTAGGTATGTATATGTATGTGTATATATATAATATTAGTTATTATATAAATATTGTATAATATATATTATCATAATATTTTTATATATTAAACATTAATTATATAATATATATGTTAATATAATTTATAAATCAATAATTATATATTTTATATTTAAGAATAATTATTTTAAATTTATAATATATAATATTATAATATTATACTACATTATTTAAAAATATTACCCACACCTATTATGGAGGTTGATATGAGTAAGTCTCTTCCATGAGGATATGATGAAATGCATATTGTGATTTGCAACTTGGCCATAGGCATTCCACTAACACAGGCAAACTTATGAAAGTTTAAATATAGAAATAAAAGTTGGAACTTTAGAACTGACAATAATGATTTTTAAATAATAAGCTCTGTCATAATAAATGGAGTTTCATCCACTATCATATAATTTGAATATGTAATATTATTAAATAGTGTATTTAGGAGAAATAAGAGTTGGTGGTGGTATACTTCAGATTGCATCACCACTAAGCATAGTAGGCATGCATGAAATATATGGTATTTTTGCAACATATATGTCCACTTCAAATTTATATCCAAATTCTAAACTCAAAAATCATCTTTGTCACTTATAATTTTTGTACCATCATTATACACTATGGTTCTAGATGTTTCACTAACCCTTAGACCACCTCGAGACCCACTACAGACCACTTCTTGACCATTACCTTGCAAACTTAAGTTGAACTGACTAACTAACTAACTAGTTCTGACCATTCTACCTTTGTCTTATTGACCAACAATGGTTGACCCCTAATCGCCTCTAGTTAGACTTGACCACTGATGGTCAGCCTTTAATCACCTTGAGGTTTAACTCCAACTCAAATACATCTTTCTTTTTTATTCTTAACCACTCACATAATTATGCATGTCAAGGCTAAAATTAGACACCTTGTTAAACCTCTTGTTGAACCTAGTATTTCACCTCTCCCTTCATTTTATAAAAAAGAGGAGGAAGATGTGAAAGAGAGGATCAACAACCATAAAAAACTTCTTGTGTTAGAGATTCTTATGTAGGTATTCTTCTTTTGGTGAATCTAAGAAATCTTCTAATGAATTAGCAACTAGGATAGAGATCAAAAGTGTGGCAATTCACAACCCAAGGTACTATCACTCTGCAATAATTACTCTAAGATCTGAAAAAAACTTTTAGCCACCCTCAATGTTCTTCAGACTGAAAAAATCTAAGTATTTGTCTCTTGTCAAGATTCAATATTTAGCTTCTTTATCATGTGTTTCTGCAACCTTGCTCAAACAAAATTTCTTTACCCAAGCCAAATCTTACAGTAACCACCGATGGTCACCTAACCACCAATAGTTTGCCCCTAAACATCAATGGTCACCCAACCACTGATAGTCACCTAATCATTTATAGTTTACCCCTAACCACCGATAGTCATTGTGTGTCAATTCCAATAGAAAGCTAATCTCACCTATCAGACCCTAACCAAACCCATGGATCATCTTATTTTTCTAAACCATGTCTAATTTATTTAGTATTAATATCCATTCATTTTTTGCTATAATTAGGTGAATTCATCTCTTTCAAGCACTTATTATATTTTATTTTAGTATCTACTATTATTCATGCAAGAAATTTATCTTTCATTTTTATAAATTTATTGTTTAAAAGTGTTGATTGATAGCCTCTAATGAAGCTTGTGCTTCTTGGATCTATCTTGATAGGAAATCCACCCTACTATCTAATTAATCAACTATTCTTTTAGTGTTTTCTTAATTGTAGGCCATTCTTCCCTAGATAAAAAGGAGTATCTACAACCATCTAGATCACATAGTGTAAACCAAATCCAGGCTCTACTAACCTCACCCTTCTTTCAAGTTTTACAACTTTCTTCCTAAAAGTAAAAAAAATTTATGTTAAACATTTTAGCATACTCAGTAGAACCCTTGAGTCTTTTATTGGGTGCATAGTTACATATAGGTGCTTCTTCTTCTTATTTTATTACTCATATAACGAGATAAAAATTTAATTTCTTAAAATTGACTGCATACATCATTTGATTTCTTATTTTAGCTCACATAGCTAAATTAATCAAATGAATTAATCATTTCCTCACTCTTATCACACACATAATACCAAATCACTTACACCTAATCAAGCATAAAAACATTGAGATAAGGCCCAACTAGGATTTTATCACCTAATGATCACCTTTCTTGGCTATCCTACTTGGATTTCACCACTAAATGGAGAACCAACTTAGTATATTGGCTGAGTATAATTTTTATAAACTCTATATATTTTGGCTAAGCACTTGACACCCTTATCACTATGGTGTGTGAAGTAAGGGGGTAGGTCCCAATATCAAGCCACTTACCAAGTTCTATTATAGATCTTGAGAGCCTTTAAATACATAAAACCATCCTTAGATATATTATTCTAGTATGCAGTCTATAAGTTGAAGTTGGTCTTCATAAGTTATTTAAAATTAGGGCATAAGCCATAAGAGAGACTAGAAATAACCTTAGGATTTAATGTGCATTAGTGTGTGTTTCATTTCATTGACTTTTTCTTGTCTTCTCTTTGTTTAGTTTTTTAGATTATTTTTGTGTTCCTCTTTCCCTTATCTACAGGGATTTAACTAGGCAACAAGTAGGAAACCAAGAAAATCAAGATCCACCACCTAATCATCCATCTTCCTCTTATCCTTCATCTATATAGTACATCTCAGATGTATATATTTCTCCCCATCCTTCAAGAAGTCCTAACATCCCTTGATGGCTGCATAGGGTGATATAGATTTCACCACCTTTCTAGATAATAACCTTGTATCCCTCCAACATTATCTTAATACCATATACCATCATACCCCTACTTTGATTCCACCTATTGACCCACTCTATGGAATTTCATTCCACATTATGGGAAAAACTTATTTTTCCATCATTTACACACAAGCTTTGATCACCCAAGCATCATATTCTACCAATAATCCCACCCATACCACCATCCAAAACCAACCCACCCAACTAGCCAACACGTAAACACCTTCTACCTTAATTAACAAACCTTCTAGTATAGGAACAACCTAGCCTTCAGGTACTAGTACTCTACTTACCATGAGAGTACCCTCTAATAACATCACTACCCTTCCTCTTGTTTCCAACCCACCTATCTCCACTCCATTCTATGGTTTGGTGGTCCCCATACATTTTACCTTTCCACCCATCAGTACCAAAGTTACCACCTATCCTCTATCTACCAACCCAACCATGCCTCCAACCCAACCTTTAATAGTCCCACAATATATTCCCATTACACAAAAACCTAAGCTACATCTTTAACCCACAAGGCTATGTACCTCTACCTTCCACCCAACCATTTGTCTCCATGTATTCATATGGCATCATCCCAAGCACCCATGTATACATACCAATATGTGGTAGCTTCTCAACCCCCACTAGTTATCTTTATGTTACACCTACCCAAATCTAACATAATCTTGTCAAAATGTTAATGGATAAAATGACTACTTTGGAGTCATCTATTTGTAGTGCCCATAACCTCTTATCTTATAACTAAATCTGAAATGAACAAATTCATCCTTCCATTCCCATTTGACCTTATCCTCCTCAATGGGAACTTCCAAAATTTTCAAAATTTTAGAGCAAGGAAGACCTTCAACAACATCTAAGAGCATTTAGGCATTCTTGTTATTTGATTACCTATGATGATGCTCTCCTTATTTTCACCTTTCTCATATCTCTATTAGATCCAACATTAGATTAGTATAGTGTTATTACAAAGTACTCTTTCTTTATTTTGCCCAACTAGATCAAATTTTATTGGACCCCTTTTCCATAAACATCTCTAGGAAGGTTTCCATCATTGATCTCTATTCCATTCAGAAATTTGATGATGAGTCCATAGTTAACTTTGTATTCCATTGGATAAGATTGAAAAATCAACTCTATTTCTCTTTTCCCCAACATAAACTGATTAAACTCTTTGTTCATGCTTATTCCAAACACATTTCCTCCACTTTATGGGTTCAAAATTTTAGGACCTTTGATGAGGCTTTTACCAAGGCATAAAAGTTAGAGAATAGATCCATTGATGAGGGAAAGTTAAAATTGAGAAATAAGAATTACACCTTTAAATAAAATGAGGCCCCCTCCTCTAAACTTAATAATCAAACCAACACTAACACCAAAATAAAGGAACCATAAATATGTTTGTCCTTAAAACTTATCCTCCACTGATTGTTAACCAACCCAACACCTCTAGTTCCTCCAATCAGAATACTAGAAAGATAAACTAAAACAACCAAAAGAAACTTACTCTACTAGGGGAGTCATATAATTTTGTCTTGGAGAAGTTTTTGAAAGTAAATATCATAAAACTTCCATCGATCAAACTTCCACAACAATTCAATTCCTCTAATCCTGTACCTGGTTGGTATAAGGAGAATGAATTGTGTGTCTTCCACTATGTCATTAGACATGATGTTAGTATGTGAACTACCTTCAACAACATCTTCCAAATTCTCATTCACAAGGGGGAACTTATGTTGTATAACCCCAATGCACCCCCAAACCAATCATTTGACATCTTTAGACAACCATTCCCCAACCATGCCCCTTCCATGAACAATGGAAATAATAGAGAAAAATCCTCTCAAAACCATGAGGTCCATACTATTAATGTGGTTCTTAGTGAACTCATTATTGAGGGAACCATTGATGAACCCACCTTTCCTTCCCCTTCACTTATTGAGGTAGTACAGTCACTCTCCATTCTTTCAAAAAATGAGACCAAGGAAACAACTATTCCCTTTCTCCACTCATTGATGTATTAGAGCTACCAACCTCTCCTTTATGGGACATACCAAAAGATTCAACCATTATCACTGTATCCTTCTCCTTTGTCATCTAGCAGTCTACTCTTCCTTTGGAAATCATCCCTAAGGAAGAGATCACTCTACCTACCTCTCCTATAGGTGACTCATCTTCATAAACCTTAGAGCCTTTGATTGAGGAAAAGGATGAGGTAACCACTTCACTCTCTCTACCTATGGGTTTTTCCTTTGAGACCACTATCGATGAGATCAAACCCATCTATAAGCCCTTCTCTAGACTAGTTCAAAAATTAGAATACTTATCCTAACCCAGCGTAGATTGTGCCACATTTTGGCATCATCTTGGGTTTCTTTGCCTAACCAAGCAAGAGCCCTTAACCATGCCATTATCAACCCAACCTTTCAATTCCACTATTGAACCCACCATCACTCCAACCGAACCTTTAAAAACCCCTACCCCTTAAACCATAGTTGAACCAACCAACCCAACTCCACCCAAAATATTCCAAGTAGCTTACCTCAATGCAATCACACTTATCAAAATCCTAGGCATACTCTTTACTCATATCCTTACTCACCCATCAGTAAAGTTAGATTTAATCCCACCAAATAAATCCCAATCTAAACTAACAAAGAGGGAAAAACCACCCAATATCCCATAAACCAAAACTCTACCTCCCCTTTTCACTTTGTGTTATATCTTAGGACCTCACCCTTCTACCTTAGTAAGGAAACCAACCATCCTAGACAAAACCCAAATTCAACAACCATTTTTTGTTACACCATCACTCCTACTTTCATGCTCACCTATTTTCAAAAAACCTTCTATAAATAAACCACCTAATTCTTAGGCATATACCCCAACACCTTTCACCCCCAAATAGTATATACCAAAACCATCCACCAAGAACATTCCTTCACCTAAATCTCTTACCATCAAACCTACTCCTAAAAGAGCTTCCACCTCAACAATCAAAATCAAAACTCCAACATTTTTACCACCTTTTCCAAAATCTTACTCAACCGTCCTATAGAGATTATTGTAATCATGTTGCCTAACATTACCACCTATCAAACCATTTAACCCACATAGTCCTAAACCATCCTGGTATAATGAAAAACTAGTATGCTTCTACCATGATACAAAGAACTATAAAGATATCCAAGTATTAATCCATTGACTGTATCACAAGGATGACTTATTGTCATATGAGATTCCTATTATCCCAACACTAATATAAGAACCAATAACCATCAACCAACACTTACCTGATCCCCTACTCTCACCTTAGAGTGAAGAGGAACATAAGCAATCCTCTAGACTGACTCTTTCCCAAATTCATACCATCCATGCGGTCACATGATCACAAGCTCAACAAAAAGATAAGGGAAAGACAAAGGTGTCCACTCCATAGACATATCCCTCTTCCACCACCCAATCACCCAACCAAAACCAAACACCTTTACCTTCAACCAAACCCAGGATATCCATCTTGGGTCCCTCTCAATCTGACCCTTTTGAATCAATCCAATGAGTAGTTCTAAAATAGCTTCACCAAACAACAGTAAAGATGAGTTTGTATGAATTGATCAATACCTTAACCCACCACTACTAAGAAATGATAGAGGATTTGAAATCCATAAAGGTTTAACTAGAAGACCCATAACCTCTAGCTACCTTTTTCAGATCTCTTTATCTTTCCAACCTTGTTACCTCTAAGGATTTAGAATACCCTCCATCCATCCAGATGATATAGATCCTCCCCTCTTCATTATCACATACATCAATCAAACCTGCATCAAGAGGGTTATGATTAATGGATAATATAGCATCAATCTTATATCCTCCCATGCATATAACCAACACAAATTACCTAATAACATTATGTCAGAAACCTTAGTGGTGCTTTGATCATTCAATGATACCATGGCCTCAACCTAAGAAACTATTATCCTTCACATTTACCTAGGACCCCACATGCTTCCTGAGCTCTTATACATAGTAGAAGATGATTTCTAGTACAATATTTTTCTAGGACACCCTTAGATTCATTCCATGGGTTATGTGCCATCCACCTTGCATTGATGCATCAAATTTGAACATGAAGGTCAAGTTGTTACCATAAAATCTGACCTAAGTTCTTTTACATCATGCAACATAATGTACCAACCCAATGACGTTCTCCTTCCTCCATCCAACAAGCCTTCATTAAAAAAATGAAGCCCCATCTTATTATATCAATAAATCATCCACCATTTCATCCTTCCCTTCAACCCAAATCCTTGTAATGGACCCTTTGGAATCAACCTTCTAGCGCCTTTAATTAGGGGAGTATTGCCTTTTAAAACTAGACACTTTTCCCACTCCCCAAGAGTACGGAATATTGACCAATAACCTATATATGAACCCAATATTTGAGTAATTATTCATTTTGGTCCCTCAATTTTTCAAACCAATTTCATCTATGGGGGACTTGATAAACCCCTTGACACTTCCACCACCTTTTTTTCACCTCAACCATTCATCTCTAGTTTCTCCTATCTGGATAAACTAGAGTTTGTCAAGACATACCTCTATAGGTGTGCTTGGAAGGGATTTGGTCTAGGTTGATATTAACATGAACCACATGATTTTATTCCAATAAAGACCCAAAAGCCTCACAAAAATCATGGCCTTGATTTCACACCACTTAAAAATCAAACCAACCCGCCTCTTATTACCATCATAGACAAGGAAATCCCATCCTCATCTTCCACTCCACCATCGACACTCAAGGATCCCAACATCATACCCCTTACTTTTTTTCATCAACATGATCAACCTTGAACCCCTGACTTATCAAAATGATAGGGTGACCATAACCATTCCTCTGACTCATCCTAAGATGGTAGGAGATGATTCTCCTATCATTAATACCATTTGGTGTCAAGATGATGATTCTATTCTCACAAATCTTGGTGTATATGATTACTCTATCCAAAAATTTCATCATCCTAAGACTTCAACCATGTTAAATGATTCCACCAAGGATATCAACTTGGGTACTCTAGTTGAACTGCACATTGTCAAAATTGACTAATTGCCAAATCTTGAGGAGCTTCAAGAATTCCCCTTCTTTTGAGAGTATAGCATATAATTTTATTGGTCTTAAAATGACATGATAGGAATCAACCCCTCCATCACTACCCACAATATAGTCACCAACCACAATGCCAAGATGGTTAGGCAAAAAAAATTATGAATACACCCTCACATAGCCCTTCTCAATAAAGAAGAACTTCAATGTCTCCTATCCATCAATATCATGTAACCCATTGATTATCCCCAATGGGTCTAAAATGTTGTACCTATCACAAAAGATATAGGGGGACTTCACATTTATGTAAAATTTCATGACCTTAACCTTTATTTCCCAAAGAATGACTTTCCTTTACCAAACATTGACCAGCTTATTGATCTTATATCTAGCTATGAGATGTTAACTCTTATGGACGAGTTCCCAAGTTACAATCAGATCTTAATTTCCCCTAAAAATTAACACAAAATTTCCTTTATCACCCCATAGGGAACATTTTTATATAAGGTCATGCATTTTGGTCTAAAGAATGTTGGTACAACCTACCAATGTACTATGATCTACATCTTCCATGACCTTATTCACAAAATCATAGAAGACTATGTCGAAGACCTTCTTGGGAAATCCAAATTTTGTAAAGATAATTTGGTCATTCTTATGATTACATTTAAATGACTCATCCATTACCATGTATACATTAACCCCAAGAAGTGTATTTTTGGGGTCTTATTAGGAAAACTCCTTGGATTTATCATCTCCCTTTAGGGAATTGAAGTCAATCCTAACAAAATAAAATCAATACTTGACATGCCTCCTCTAACTCATCTCAAGAATATTTATATCTTACAAGGGAAGCTCCAATCCATTCATCACTTTATCTCTCAATTCTTTGATTAATGCCAACCTTTCCACCACCTTTTGAATAAGGATGTATCTTTTAAGTAGAATAATGACTGTCAACCTTTGATTCACTTAAAGAATATTTTTGTCTCCACCCATCCTCATTCTTCCAAAAGAGGATCAGCCATCTTACCTATATATCTCCACCACTAACCACTCTTTAGGGGCAATGATTGCACATTTTGATGAGAATAATAAAGATAAATTCATCTACTATATCATTCAGATGTTTATATAGTGAAAAACTTGGTACACCTATATCAAGAAACTCTACTTTACCTTGGTCTTCATGGAAACCAAACTCCATCATGAACATAAAACATTTGTCATCACAAACACTGACCCACTAAAGTACATGCATTCCAAGCCATACTAGAATCAACATATGGCTAAGTGGATTATGTTGTTAACTAAGTTTGACCTTCAGTTCCTCCATCAAAAATCAATTAAAGGGTAGGTCATTGCTAACTAATTGGCCAAAACACCTTTAGTTGACAATTAACCTCCTTCTCTCAAGTTTCTCAATGAGTCCATCACTACCCTTTCTTGAGAAGACTTCACCTATCAAGTTAATATATTCTTTGATGGATCAAAGTATCAACATGGTGGGGGAGATAGTATCATTCTTACTCCCTTTAATAAATAACCTCTTCCTTTATGCTTCAAGATAGATGTTAAATGTACCAATAATATGGTTGAGTAAAAATCCCTAGTGATAGGTCTCCATATTGATTTACCCTTGGGAGTCAAAAATAATTATCATCTTTTCTAACTCCCAACTCATGGTTAGTCAAATCAATGGATCTTAATAGTGTAATAATGATGTTTTAAAATAATACAAACAAATACTAATGGATGTGTTATTAACATCATTTGATCATTACCTTATCCAAGCGACTCCATAATCTATGAACAAGTTTGCCTACATAATTGCTTCTCTTACTTCCTATATCCCTTTTACATCCTCTAAATCTCAGATATCTATCATTATCCATCAACTTAATAAGGATTCTTATATCAAATCAAACTCTCCTACCATCTTTAATGTGGAATAAACCCAACCTGACCTTTGGTATAAGTAGATCTTCAACTATCTCAACCTTGCCATCATTCATTCTAACCTTTCTAGGAATGCTCAAAGAGCATTTATTCAAATCACCTCACATTATATCATACTAGGGGAATTATTTTAAATGTAGGTTTGATGTTCTACTTTTCTTTTGCCTACACAATCATGAAGCCTCTTATGCTATCAGAGAAACATATGATGGAATTTAAGGAGGGCACTTTAGTGGTCTAGTTGTCACTAAGTGCATCCTTTTAATTAGTTATTATTGGTCCACACTTAACCAATATTGTTTTGATTATGTGAAAAAGTGTGTTAAATTTTAACAGTATCCCAGTTTACATCATCCACCTAGCCATAGTCTCTACCTATCCATGGATTTCTAGCCCTTCTCATGATGGGGTCTAGAACTTTTTAGTCAAATTAACCCCCATTATTTATATCAACATCATTTTATCATCACTACAACAAAATATTTCAAAAAATGGGTAGAATATATTTGTCTTATCTCAACCAAAGCTGAAAATATTGTCGATTTTATCAACCATCACATTATCTATCATTTTGGTGTTCCTCATAAAATTATCACCGATAATGCAAAATCTTTAAAAAAAAAACAAGTCTAAGGTCTTTGTGATGTTTTTGGTATCAAGTTAAGTTTCTCATCACCCTATCTTCCACAAGCTAATGGATAGGTGTAAGCCTCTAACAAAACTCTTAACAACATGCTAACTAAAATGGTTAATGTATCTAGTCAGGATTGGCATTTGCACATCCCTTTCACCTTATGGGCATATCATATTAGAATTCAAAACCCCATAGGTGTTACTCATTTCTCTCTTATTTTTAGAGCAAAGGATATTTTTCCTCGCAAAGTCTAAATTCCCTCTCTTCACATATCCCTATAAGATATCATTTCTAAAGACAATTATCATCAAAAATGTTTAGCCTAGATTGATCTACTTGATGAATGTCATTTGGCTTAACTTACTCATCTTAATGTATATTAATAATGAATCAAGCATGATTATAAAAAATACCTTAAAGTGTGAGAATTCAACATTGAATAACTTGTCTAAAAGTAAAATCAGCATGTCACCAATATTGAGAAAAGTGAGCGGGGCAAGTTTGATTTCAATTGTCTTGGACCTTATATCATAACACACAAGTATGGATTGGGAGATTACCAATTGTACTCTCCTGAAGGGAACCTAGAACCTAAGCCCTTCAATGCTTAACATCTATGTCCTTTCTTTTTTTAAACAAGGTCAAACTCACTTTTGTCTAACTTAAGCTCATCCCTTATTTTCAACCACATTCATCTCCTTAATTTAGGGACAACTTACTAAAATTAAATCATGCGATTATTCATCACAATCATAGCCTAATATTGAACATAGGTACCACAACTCTACCCATGGCATGATTCTCATGATACTTTTCACCCCTTTACATGATGGATTCCCATGGTCATTATCCATTAAAACTCTTTTACATATAATCCACATTCTAGTGTTTTAGGTTCACCTTCATAAAAGTGAACCTCTAAGCCTATATAAGCAATTCTATGTCATCAAAATAAAAAATCAACTACAAAATTAAAAGGGTAATCAAAATAAATCATTCATAAACTACTCCCTTAAAGGAGAGATACCAAAACATATCAAAATTTCTTGATATAAGGTAGAATACTCCCTTGAAGGAGAGCTTTCCAAAATCCTTAAATAAAGCTCACAAACTTATACCACTTCCTTGAAGGATGGATGAGTAAATCATTTATCAAAGCACAGCAATTTCTTGGAAGCTTCCCACATCGATCAACTTCCCCTTCCCTCTAATAAATAATAAAATATTAAGAGACCCATTATCAAAATAAAAAAAAGCAAAAATAATTTAGAAGCCATAATTGACCCTCATGAGTAGACTTCCCACATCAATCAGCCTACACCTTATATGACATGGACTTGTTTATACTATCTCTTTAGTAACCTATAGAGGGGCATGCTATTCTCACAAGAAGGTTCCATTTTCATCTATCTCCCCTTTATACCTTCTATAAAAAAGGGATTTTGAGATTACTTGACATTATGAGATCAAGACACTATTGTAACCAACTACTGACTGCTCATGCAAAGCATTCAAAGGGATTCTATTCATAATATGATATAAATTAAGTTTATCAATGTCCTTGTAAATGAAGAAGCATCATGCCTTCTTCTTTATCTCTCAATATAATTATTGATACATTCATTACGATGCTTGTCTATTGATTATCCCATCTTTCTCAAATTTATTTTTTTAATCCAACTTACTTTATGTTTCTTAAAGATTCAACCACCTTCATCTAATCATATGCAACTCATTAAAAACATTTACAAACCAATTATATGCTTTTTAATGTGTTATGACTTTTTTAAGTGTTTTTAATCAAAATAACATCTTTACCATAAGAAAATGCAATCATCACAACATTACCTTTTATCACATCATAAGTTAATAGATCATCACATACAATCTACCTCAACATGTCTCTACTCAAAATAACATCATAATCATCTCATACAAATAAGAAACAACACCAACAAATAATGAAGCATCTATCACTATCAATCATACATCATCTACATATGTTATCCATCACATGCCTAGCTAGTTAAGGAAGCAAAGATTCATTAATTCAAAACATCTACATGTGTAAAAAAATATCTCATCATAACAAAAATCATCATATAATAACATCATGAACACATCACCTAATCATACCATCATAATCATCCTACCATCTATCACATCCATATAACTATGATCCATAAACTTTAACCATGCCACAAACATCAGTTACATCATCATAAGCATAATAGTGTCATATCAACATCATAACATCATAAACATAATCATCATGAACATCATCCTCAATAAAAAAATCCATTATTATGATCATAACACCAAATTTGTAACTATAAATATCAACATCACATCATCTAATGACATTTATATCATTGATAATCAAATACACAAACATCCATCAATATCAACATCATCGCGAACATAAATTAAATATCCATAACATCACATGCCTAGTTAGGTAAGTACACATAAACCATAACATGTTAATCATCATAACATCATATCATAAATAAACAACATCACATCTATAAATATAAACCATAAACCATGATCACATCTATATATCATGAGCTCATAATAAAAATAATGATCATATATATAATAATGTACATGTCTCTCAATGGATATATACATCTCACTATATCAACTTATATGATGGTATCAAAATAATATAATACATAAAAATATAAGGTCTCATGAGAGTCTAAGACCTTGGAATGCCATTACATCTTGGAGCCTAACCACCTCCTGAGCCTACCTATCCACCTATAAATTCGACCCACTAATCTAGTGTCACACTACTAACCCCTTTTCTGATCCTTACTCTATACTCACCACATCTAGGATCATCTAAAAGGAATGTGAATATGAATTCCTCATAATAATGGAGCTCCTCCACTATCATTATGTATCTAGCCATGGAGATATTACCTGGTGGTCCTATTAGTGTTGGTTCTTTCCCTCCTACCTATCTGTGAGAGTCTCTCTCTTATATAATCATGGAAAATTGAGCTCTATCCTAATTCATCTCTCTAGTAAAAGTGGCCACCTCACTCTATGTTTCATCCCTTTCTTGGGTCATGAATGCTAAGGATGCTTGTGATATGGCTAGTGTTACCCATGCTTGCTCTCTCTACCTAAAGTCCTTGTCTATCAAGGGCATCTCCATGCATCTAGTCTATATCATCCATGTCCACTTATATAGCCTATTGGCCACCATTATAACCTCAAAAAATGGCTACATCATAGTGATCCTAAAACCACATGGGGTAGTCATCATTCAAACCTACATCATCTACATATGCTCTCACTAGTATCTCCTCATAATTAATAAAGTCATGAAATAGTTGTTGAGATGGTATTCAGAGCTCTACATCCTCACTTTGATACCTTGGGAACTCTCCTAAGATATTATTGAATGAAGATAAATTATCTCCTCATCCTATTCAAGGGATCAACTCTACTTCTAGATCTTTCCTCTCATAGATCCACTTATAGCTCTATAGTGATAAAATCTATCTCATATGATAGCCCATATAAGAAATTAGACATGATAACAAAATCACATCACCCACCACCAATACATCTAATTAGTCCTTGTATCAATCTAGATCATGTGCTCCTCTTCCTGGTCTTGTGAGTGTATAATCATACCTCCATCACATGTACCTAACTCTGAACTCCATCTAAATAAATTTGTGACATGACATCCCACCTTATCAAAGAACTTTGATGTGCTCATAATCCCAACAATGCAACACAAACCCAACATTGATGCCATACCTCTTATGAACCATATAACCCCAACACTCTCAATAGATCTACACTAATAGGATATGTTCCTAATCATACACAATCTGATCCATCACCATAGCTACAAAAATACGTAATAACATAGAAGGAAACCTATTGCTGCTCGAGTTTAATAATGCATAACAATTTACCACCATCATCATCATAGTGATGAACCATCTCATGCCCCTATCCATGTGATACAAGGGTACATAATTTAAGCCTCAAGTGTGTCACTTCACATGCACCATGTCATCACCATAGAACACACCCATGAGCTAGTCTCACTCCTCTCCATCAATGTTCTCTATCAACTCACCTTGTAGTGGTAGTTACATGATATAATGAATGCCCTCTTATAGGATCATTATCTCTATGATAGGAATCAGTAATGTTTTATTTGTCATATCTCATTTATCAATGAGTGATACTAATATAGCCACATCCTAGGGCATGCACTAATAATACCTAATACCAGCCAATCCCACTACTGATAGTGATCCCACTCTTGGTATGTCATCACTCAATGGACCTCATCTAGAAATTATGGCACTCAATCTCTCATCTATAACTACTCCCTCACCTATAAGATTTGATACTAATGCCTTAGTTAACCTAATTTGACATGATTTTGCCTATGAATTCTATCTATACCTACTTACATCTTATCTTAACCTAACCATAGCATTATATCCTTCACCTACCAAACCCTTCCCTAGACTCACAACCTACACCCTTACCCACTAACCTTACCCCTTACCTACTTCACCCTTAAACAACCTACACACCCTCTAACTTTAATAAACCACCACCTACTTTATCAAACAACTTTAACTTTACCTTATTTCATTGACCACTAATGATTGACTATCGACTGATGATGGTTTCTTTTAGAATTATCACCAATCAAACCATCGATTGTCTATGGTTAGGGGACCAACCACCAATAGTCACCATATAAATACCTATCAATGGTCACCTATTGACTATCGATGGTTGATAATGATTGGTGATAGCTAATAGAGACTGTCGATGGTCACTATATAATGATTGACAATGATCAAACCCTAACCTTAACCCTCTATTATATATATATATATATATATATATATATATATATATATATATATATATATATATATATATAAAATCAACAATATAACAAATAACTACCATTCTAACCTCCCTCTACCTAACTCCCACCCATATACCAAATTGTCAACCTCAAACCTCCCCCCACATATTTTCACAATTCCTAATCTAACCATCCACAACTCTAAACAATAAGCTAAAAAAAATATATTCAAGTCTAAAACTACCAAATATAAGTGCACTACCTACCTCATTTCATGACCATTGGCATGTAGGTACCCTCAAAAATGCCACTAGACCCCACACTCTCCCTCATCCTCTCTACATCCTCTCTAGTTAATACCTCCAACCAATCACTCTCACTCACCATCTCTCACCCAACAAACACTCACCTAACAATCTCTCAATCAAATGCTAATCACCACCATTTTTTTCACTCAGGTAGGGGTATAAGTGCCATAGATTTCCAATATATAAATGAGAAAATAAAACCTTTGATAGACTTTTAACCTCACCCTTTTAGGGCTAACATCTGACCATTGATGGTCATTAAGAAATTGTTGATAGTCTTTAGGTGATCATTGATGGTTGACCCCGACCATCAATGGTCAACCTCCCAACTTTTTTCATCAAAACCACAACTTTTTAAAATAAACCAACTCACCCTAACCTACTTAACTACTATATACCTATGGAGATTACCTACTCTAACAAACACACCTACCACAATATTGATCATTTTGGCCCAACTTCCACATGTTTTGTAATGACCTTGATTTGGTCACTCTGATCGCTATGACTAAATTGCCATCTTAAACAACTTGAACCCATGCTAATTTTATGCACTAACCTAATTGTGTCTTCTTGAGAGCAATTCCTGCCTTGGATACCCTAAAATATACTAAGCTTGCCTAGGAGACTTGTGTTTATAAGTACAACCTAACTATCATGCCTAAAAGTGGTCACTTGGTCTACTTGTCACTTGTCCTTCTAGTAACACCTATTTTATTGACTAATTAAACCATGATAACATAGTTAATGTACACTCTTGGCTATCACATCTCATCACACTTTATGTGTATGTTTGCACTTCCATACAAATTGATCACCAATCTACACACTTATCAAACCCACACCCAATTCGGTTTTAACTCATCACTTCCTAGTTTGAGGGGGAACACATCCTCTCATACTCAAGGAAGCCAAACCTTTGACCCACCATCCATTTTTTTATAGCTTGTTGATATAAACTACATAAAAAAAGGGGCAAATGTAGACACTAGAAAACCACACACTATGGTTCTAGATGTTGCACTGACCCTTAAACCACCTTGGGAACCCTTAGGGACCATTTTATGACCATTAACCCACAAAATTAACTCAAAATGAATAAATAACTAACTATATTTGATGATTCTACCTTTATCCTATCAATCACCAATGGTCAACCTCTAATCACTGCTAATTAAACTCGACTATCGATGGTTAGCCTTTAACCGCCTTGAGGGTTAACTCTAGCTCAACTACACCTTGATTTTTTATTCTTATTCACTCATATAATTATGCATGTTAAGGATAAAATTATAAATCTTGTTAAACCTCTTTTTGAACCCATTGTTTCACCTCTCCCTTCCTTTTATATAAGAGAAGAGGAGGAGGTGAAAGAGAGGATGGGAAACCATCAATAACTTCTTATGTTAGATCTTCTTATGTAGTTATTCTTCTTCTGGTGGATCCAATAAAGCTTCTAGAAAACTAGTAACCATGATAGAGATCAAAATTATAGCAATTCATAACACAAGGTATTATCACTCTACCAAAATTGCTTTAGGTTCTAAAAAAAAAATTCAACCATCCTCAACATTATTCAGACCAACAAAAGCTAAGTATTTATCTTTTGTCATGATTCAAGATTTATCTTATTTGTCATGTCTTTATGTAACCTTATCCAACCAAAACTTCTTGACCTAGGACAAATCTCATAGTAACCACCGATGGTCACCCAACCATCAAGGGTTTTCCCCTAACTGCCAATGCTCACCCAACCATTGATGGTCACCTAATCATTCATGGTTTATCCCTAACCACCAATGGCCATTGTGTGTCAATTATAATAACAAACTAATTTCACCTATCAGACCCTAACCAAACCCCACTTTCTAACCTTCTACATGGTCATAGAGGATCACCCTATTTTATGAATCATGTCTGATTTATTTACCATTAATATCCAATCATTTATTACTATGATAAGTCAAATTCATCTCTTTAAATCACTTCTTGTATTTGATTTTAGTATCTTTTATTATTCATGAAAGTAGTTTATCTTTCAATTTTAAAACTTGATTATTTAAAAGTGTGGATTGATACTCTCGAAGAAAGCTTGTGATTCTTAGATCTGGCTTGCTAGGAAATCCACTTTACTATCTAACTAATAAACTATTCATTTAGTGATTTCTTATCCATAAGTAATTCCTCCCAAAACAAAGAGGAGTATATACAACCATCTAGATCATGGAGTGAAAACCAAATCTAGGTTCCACTAGCCTCACCCTTCTTTCAAGTTTTACAACTTTCTTCTTAGAAATAAAGCAAAATTTATGTGAAATAATTATAACAAAATCAATTTCTGCATTTTAATTATGAAGACAAACCTTGATTAATAAAAATTGATCTCCTTATCTTGTGAATACATAATCCCCCTAATCAAAACCAAGGGATTTGTAGTTTTGCCATAGATAAAATGTGTTAAGAGGCTATAATATCTAGACAGGGAGAATGCAAGATTTCATAGACTAAAGCATTGCATGGTGATTCAAATCCTGATAGGTTTGTACCCACTATACCACATGTTAATATAGTTTATGAATCAATATTATATATTTAAGTATAATTACTTTAAATTTATAATATATAATATACAATATATAGTAATAATATTACATTACATTATTTAATAAATATTCCCCAAACCTATTATAGAGGTTTATATGAGTAAATATATTCCACAGGGATATGATGATAATGCTTATTGTGATTTTAAACATGGCCATATGCATTCTAATAATATATGAAAAATTATAGAAGTTCAAATATATAAATAGAACTTGGAACTTTAGAACCAATGATAATGATTTAGAAATAATAGTTTTGGTGTATGATATTTATTATTTCATTTACTTAATAAATTGATAATCCCTACACATGTAGCTTTAACTTACTTAGGTGTGATAGGAGCTTAAGTGGGTGAGAGGGTGAGTTCCACCTAGATTTCCACTTGGAGTTCAACTGAGTACCACTATGAATTCTCTTTTGAGTTCTATAGTGAGTTACACTTAGTTTCACAATGAGTTATCTTGTGAGTTAACTTTCCCTACTCCTTTATATTCCTCTTCACTAGGATATTATAATAGGGAATGTAATTGGTAATTAAGGGAGTTAAATCAATCAAGCAACTACTACACATCTTCTTATTCATTTCAAAATACAATCAAGGCCATTATTGTTGTAGAATTCTTTTGTGCTCACTTTATTAGAAGATCACCTATAGGCCTATTTTGTCATGGTATCAGAGATAAAGGTTCTAATAATGAGCATCAGTTTATCTATTTAATTTTTAATCTATATTATTTAAATTAATTAATAATAATTTGCATATTATTGGTATTGGCTTCTGCGTGTATTTTATTGGGAGTATAAGCTTATTTTTGTAAAATGGGAGGAGGATGAATTGACCTAGTTTTGTTGCTTGGTTAAAGGTTTTAAACTTATGGAGTTGTTGAGCTTTTTTTCCATTCTACGTTGTTTTATTTGACCCTCTCCACATGACCAACCCATTTCATGGCATCTTGGAGGCTTTAATCCAACTACTTGGCAGATCCTTCTCTAATGGATGTGCCTCTATCCTAGCATCCTAATATTTGATTCACATTATCACCACCCATTCATCCTTCCCTTGATTTTTTGAATTAAGAGATCGAGATTTGACTATGGTGGGTGTTGTATTATGGACTAAAGGACTAGATTCTTCTCCCATTGATGATTTTGCTTCCTTTGTTTTTCATTTTATCTTCTTCTAATTTTATAGAGTAAAAATAAAAGATAAGTTATGAGTGTATACTCTATAAATATTTTCAGGATCAGATTTGAGACAATGACATACTCTTAGAGCATCATTTTAGAATTTGTAATTGGATGGTGGTTGTCCATAAGAACTACACTAGGTGAGGATATAAAAGGCCAATTCCATTCTAACACCATTTCTAAACTATAGAGGGAGTATGTTGGGATGGGCTTTATAGTGAACCATGTTGTAATCCTCTATTAGATCCTATAGATGTACTACTAACAAATCTAAAGATAGAATATTGTGCATATGCTTCGTGATGTCTATATGCCTATTGACCATATACAACACTAGATAAAGAGGTTACTGGGGCTTGTTGTGCTGAATACTTCTGGTTCATAACTTGTTGAGTAGCCCTGGAATAGTTCCACTAGTCCCTTTAAAACTTAAAATTTAGTGCCCATGATAATTTTGATAGTAAATTATAGATAATTTATTTGAATGGTGTGGAATATGAAGGTCTTTCCTTTTTTGGTGTAGAATAAACCCTTCGCATTATACCTATTGCTTCCAAACTATTGTTTGATGAGGGGATTCAAGCATGCATGTAACATCTCAAAGCAGTCCCTTGGACCCTACCTTGTAATCTGACCTAGATGGTGGCACATAACTAATTTCTACCTCTCCAATATGGGTGTTGGTATTTTTAATTTTGTGAATGCACCTTGGTGATGCCTAATTATTTTTACTCCTCTTTTTTTCAAATAGTTAATAAAATGAAAACCTAATTCTATCCTAATCAATTTTTTATAATTCTTCCATAAAAAGCTTTTAAAATTAGCTATTTTTTAAATTATTTTTTGTAGTGGCTATTTTATTTTACCTTAACTGAGTTGTTTTTTTCTTAAGTGCATATAAAGCCAAGAAGAAGGGATATTTATGAAATATATTTGAGTGAGGAGGTCTATAATTTCATGTTGATTCTAATGAGTAGATGGAAGGATACTTTACCCTTTATTTGGACAAATGTTTTATACTTCTAAGTGTAGTTTTATTAACTAGACCTCATTTATGGGAAATGTATTGTGTTATAACTTTTGATCAGTAGCTCAAAATTGAGTGTCATCTTTTGTAAAAGTTCATGTTTTTTAATTTCTCTTGTATTTTTCTAAACATTTTTATAAAATTCACTAACATTATAAAGTGCCATATTTGCGGGGGTTTATGAGCCCTACTACTTTTTATAGTATACTTCATGCGCTGATTGATCTCTTCTATATGGAGTCATTTTTAGCCCAATCCAAAGTCCATCTATAGAGAGTGTACCATTACTTTCCCTTATTGCATCATTGATTACTCACTTGGACACATTCTTGATTATTCTCAATGTCCCATTCATGATCATGCTTCAAGGGTTCATTGTAGAGTATTTTGTGTAGTTGTGCACTTCTTTAGTGTCTTCTCTTATTCATGTCAACCCCATTTGAGAGACTCCATATAAGGATATTTGTTTCATCTCTAGTGATCCTTCTTGGGAAATATAATTATGCTTCAAAGCATACTTACATAGAACACTTGCTCACACACAAGAATCATATTCCATTCTTATATGGATAAATTCCTACACCCATTAATCCTATTTGATTCAATATGTGGGCTAATAATTATGGTGATATTTTTTCCACTCTATTACTACATGTTTCCATGTGGAATATATAGAGTGTCCATGCACTAATTAGATCACACTACAAAGTCTTTTCGATCATCCTATTGAGATTTATGCCACACCTCCTCCTCCACCTCATATTGTCTCTTCTGAGACTATTTTAATCTCTCCTCATGATTTTATTTATTGTGATGATACATCCATGGTGGATAATGTTATTCCTTTTATTGAGTCCCTACTATAGGACAAGAATATACTAGACCTTTGTTGTCTTATTATAGATTCTACATATTTTTTGTGCAAATCATTGCTCTTTTAGATCCTTCATAGACATTCATTTTGGATGACTTTACTAATTTGAGTGGGAGTATACACATTGAGAGTATTAATGACTCATATTTTCTTATGGATGTTCATATTTCAGATCTAAGTGCTTCATTTGTAGACCTATATTTAGTTTTGATAGTTGTTGATATTTTCTCTCCTCTTCCCATGGACATTCCTTCAATGAATATTTCATGTATATCTTCTTCTCTAGTTTTTATCTCCCCTTCATTTTATGCTTATTCATTGTCATATTCTATAGTTAGTCTTGCGATATCTAATCAAATTTTAGCACATTCAAGCATTAACAGGGAGATATTTGAAAATTTTGTAGAGATCTACATCATGATACTTATTTGCATTTCATTTGAGTTAGAATTCAACATTTGATAGCTCATTATTTATTTATTTTGAAAGGAGAAGAAAACATTTGTTATAGAGGGGCCTACTAAAGCATATGCCATGTGACATTATACACATAATTTCTCTCTCTTCTTTGTGGAGGCACATATCCTTCATATTTTATAAGATACTAGGATCATCATTATGTACTTAGATACCTCATCAGGCCTCATTTCCAAGACCCAATTTTATAACCCACCTAATATATGTTTAAGTTGGGGGTGGTGTTGAAGTGGGCTCTCTATTCCTACCTTATTTTATTTCTCTCTCTCTTTATATTTTTTTTTGGGGGGGAGTTTTCTCCCATTGGGTTTTATCCTTTTATTGCACTTGTTGAGAGTTACATTGTATATGGGTACCTCATTAGGTCTTATTTAAACACTCATATTTTCTTTTTTGCCAACCTAAGTTATGCTTAAGGGGGGGTATTGGTGTAGGATATTTATTATTCCATTTTATTATTAAATGGATAATCCATACACATGTAATTTCAACTTAATTAGGTGTGATAAGAGGTTAAGTGGGTAAGAGGGTGATTTCCACCTAGATTTCAACTGATTGCCACTTTGAGTTCTTCTATAAGTTCCATAGTGAGATACATTTAGTTTCATAGTGAGTTATCTTGTGAGTTAACTCCCCCTACTCCTTTATATTCCTATTCACTAGGATATTATAATAGGTTAGATAATTGGTAACCAATGCAATTCAATATATTAGGCAACTATTCATTTCTAAATACAAGCAAGGTCATTATTGTTGGAAAATTCTTATGTGCTCACTCTACCAGATGATCACTTACTATCCTACTCTAAAAAATAGGCTCTTGCATAATAAGTGGAGTTTCATCCACATGTTTTGGATATGTAACATTAATATTATCTTAATATAACCCCTTCCATGGGGAATTGATACATTCACTTTACATAACTCATCTTACCAATATACACATACATGATACATATATATATGCACATAATATTTGTGTGTGTGTGTGTATGTGTGTGTGTGATGTATGTATGTGTATATATGTATATATAATATAATTTAATTATTATATAAATATTACATAGTATATATCATAATATTTTTATATAATAAATATTAAATATATAATATATATGTTAATCACCAAGACAAACCTTGGTCTACCACACTTGAGCTCCTTATCTAGTGAATAAATAAGCCCCTTGATTAAAACCAAGGAAGTTACAATTTTAATGTAGATATAATGTGATAAGAGGCTATAATATATTTACATGAAGAATTCAATCCATCATAGACTAAATCATTGCACGGTGATTCAAATTTTGATATGTTTGCATCCATAATTACTTTATATGAATTATCTTATATGTTAATATCATTTATAAATAAATATTATACGTTACATATTTTAGTATAATTACTTTAAATTTATAATATTCTATTATATTATTTAAATTGTATATATTCCCCATGCCTATTATAAATGTTAATATGAGTAATCGTCTTTTATGGGGATATGATGATAATGTATATTGTGATTTGCAACATGGCTATAGGAATTCCACTAACATATGCAAAATTATAGTTCATTTAATATATAAATATAAGTTAGAACTTAATAATTGATAGTAATGATTTATAAATAGTAGGATATTACATAATAAGTAAAGTGTAACATTAATAGTATCTTAATATAACCCCTTCCATGGGGATATGATAAATTCACTTTACATAACCCCTCTTACCAATATACACATACATACATACATACATATATGATACATATATCTACACACACACACACACACACACACACACACACACACACACACACACACACACACACACACACACACACACACACACACACACGTGTGTGTGTGTGTGTGTGTGTGTGTGTGTATTAGTTAATATATAAATATTTAATAATATATATCATAATATTTTTTATTTTAAACATTAATTATATATTATATATGATAATCACCAAGACAAACCCTAACCATCCATAGTTGAGATCCTTAACCAATGAATACAAAGCCCCCTAATTGAAACCAAGGGAGTTTAAATTTTGATGTAGATATAATGTGATAAGAGGCTATATTAATATCTTTACATGAAGAATGTAAGCCATCATAGACTAAAACATTACATGGTGGTTCAAATCCCAATAGATATTCATCCACATTTACTTTATATGAACTATATTTTATGTTAATATTATTTATCAATCAATATAATATATTATATGTTTTATTATAATTACTTTAAATTTATAATATATAATATTATATTACATTGTTTAATATATATTCCCCACACCTATTATAGAGGTTGATATGAGTAATAATTTTCGACAGGGATATGATGAGATGCATATTTTGATTTTAAACATGGCCTTAGGCATTCCACTAATAGATATAAAATCACAAGAGTTGATTTAATATAGAAGTAAAAGTTGGAACTTTGGAACCGATGATAATGATTTATAAATGATAGCATCCTTCATAATAAGTGGACTTTCATCCACATGTTTTAGAGATGTAACATTATTAAATAAAATATTTTAAGGAGAAACAAGATTTTATAATGGTATAATTAAGAATGCATCATCAGTAGGCATAATAGGCATACATGGAATAGATGGTGTGTTTACAACATATATGCCCACTTCAAATTTATATCCAATTTCTAAACCTGAAATTCCTCTTTATTGCTTCTAATTATTTTAGCACCATTGTAACAAAATCAATTTCTCTATTTCAATCAACAAGACAAACCCTGATCATCTATAGTTGAGCTTGTTATCTAGTGAATACATAAGCCCCTTGATCAAAACCAAGGGAGTTGCAGTTTTGGCATAGAGATAATGCGCTAAGAGGCTATAATATTTTGTACACAAAGAATGCAAGCCATTGTAGACTAAATCATTGAATTGTAATTTATATCCCAATAGGTTTACACCCATAATTACTTTGTATGAACTATATTATATGTTAATATAATTTATGAATCAATATTATGTATTATATATTGCAATATAATTACTTTAAATTTATAATTTATAATATATATTAATATTATATTACATTATTTAGTATATATTCCCCACACCTATTATAGAGGTTGATATGAGTAAACCTCTTCCACGGGGAGATGATGATAATGCATATTTTAATTTGCAACATGACCATAGGATTTTGACTAACATATGTAAAATTATAGAATATGAAATATATAAATAAAAATTGAAACTTTGAAATTGGTGGTAATGATTTAGAAATAATAGGATCTTGCACAATAAGTGGAGTTTACTCCACTTGTTTTGGAGATGTAACATTCATACTATCTTATTATAACCCCTTACATGGGGATATGCTACATTCACTTTACATAACCCCTCTTACAAATATACACATACATACATACATAGATAAATTACACACACACACACACACACAAAATGTGTGTGTGTGTGTGTGTGTGTGTGTGTGTGTGTGTGTGTGTGTGTGTGTGTGTGTGTGTGTGTGTGTGTGTGTGTGTGTGTGTGTGTGTGTGTGTGTGTGTGTGTGTTTAGGTATCATTTATCATATATGTATGTGTATATATGTATATATACAATATAGTTTAGTTATTATATTAATATTGTATAATATATCTCATAATATTTTTATATAGTAAACACTAATTATATAATATATATGTTAATCACAAAGATAAACTTGATCCATCATAGTTGAGCTCCTTATCTATAAAATACATAAGCCCCTTAATCAAAACCATAGGAGTTGTAGTTTTGACGTAGAGACAATGTGTTAAGAGGCTATAATATCTTTATATGAAGAATGTAAGCTATTGTAGACTAAAGCATTACATGGTGATTCAGATTATGGTAGGTTTGCACCTATAATTAATTTATATGAACTAGATTATATGCTAGTATAGTCTATCAATCAACATTATATATTATATATTTCAGTATAATTACTTTAAATTTATAATATATAATACATAATATTATATTATTATATTACATAATTTAGATTATATATATTATCTACACCTATTATAGAGGTTGGTATGAGTAATCCTCTTCCATGGGGATATGATGAGAATACATATTCTAATTTACAACATGGCCATAGGCATTCCACTCACAGATGCAAAATTATAGAAGTTTATTTAATATAGAAATATAAGTTAGAACTTTGGAACTAATGGTAATGATTTATAAATAAGAGGCTCTTTCATAATAGGTGAAGTTTCATCCTCATATTTTAGAGATGTAACATTAATAGTATATTAATATAACCTCTTAAATGAGGATATGATACATTTTTTTTACACAACCCCTCTTATCAGTATACACATGCATATACATATATTTATCCAGAAACATGTGTGTGTGTGTGTGTGTGTGTGTGTGTGTGTGTGTGTGTGTGTAATATTAGTTACTATATATATATATAACATTAATTATGTTAATCACCAAGACAAACCCTAATCGGTCACAATTGAGCTCCTTTTCTAGTGAATATAGATTCCCCTTGATCGAAACCAAGGGATTTGTAGTTTTGGCACAGGTATAATGTGTTAAGAGTCTATATTAATATCTTTACATAAAGATTGCAATCCACCATAGACTAGAACATTGCATGGTGATTTATATCTCAATAGGTTTGCACCCACAATTAAATTATATGAACTATATTATATTTTAATGTAGTTTATGAATCAATAATATATATTATATATTGAAGTATACTTACTTAAAATTTATAATATTATATTACATTGTTTAATATATATTCCCCACACCTATTATAGAGGTTGATATGAGTAATCCTCTTCCATGATAATATGAAGAGAATACATATTATGATTTTCAACATGGCCATAGGCATTGCACTAATAGATGCAAAATTACATAACTTTATTTGATATAGAAATAGAATTTGTAACTTTGGAACCAATGGTAATGATTTATAAATAATAAGCTCTTGCATAATAAGGAGAGTTTCATCCACATGTTTTGGCAATGTAACATTAATAAATAGTATCTTTTAAAGAGAAATAAGAGTTAGTGGTGGTATACTTGAGAATGCATCATCACTAGGCATAATAGGCATATAGGAAATAAATGGTGTATTTACAACATATATGTCCACTTCAAATTTATATCCAATTTCTAAACCCAAAATTGCTCTTTGTCACTTTTAATTTTTTTTATCACCATTGTAACAAAATCAATTTATCCATTGAAATCACCAAGGAAAACCACGATCAACCATATTTGAGATCCTTATCCAATGAATACATAAGCCACTGATCAAAACCAAGGGATTTCTAGTTTTGACATAGAGGTAATGTGTCAAAAGTCTATAATATTTGTACATGGAGAATGTAAGCCATCATATACTAAAGCATTGCATGGTGATTTAGATCCCGATAGGTTTATACCCATAATTAATTTATATGAACTATATGTTAATATAGTTTATGAATTAATATTATATATTATGTATTTCAATATAATTGTTTTACCCAATAGGTTTGTGCCCATAATTAATTTAGATGAACTTATTTTGATATTGTCATGGTTTTGGAGTAACTAGGTTTAACAATCTATTTACACTTTTTCATTTAATATAACCCCTCTTAACAATATATGCATACATACATACATGATACACACATTCATACATAAATATATGTGTGTTTAATATTATTTATTATATAAATATTTTATAATATATATCATAATATTTTTATAAATTAAACATTAATTATATAATATATATGTTAAATTATATAGTTTATAAATCAATATTATATATTATATATTTTAGTATAATATATTTAATATATATTTTTAGTATATATTTTAAATATAAATTATATATTTTAATATAATATATATAAATATCAATCAATATTAAATATATCACTTGCTTTTTAATTCAAATTGACTACTTCTAAGGTGTATTTGTTTTCAATTGAAATAGGTGGGATTTCCCAATGAATTTGAAATTCAAACTTAATTTATAAAATGGGGTTTATGGAATTTTAACACATTTTTAATATAAAGAAATTGTCGAACATGTCTAAGCAGATACATATTTTGAGTTTTTTGTTAACATACATTATAGAATGCAAACAGATCGAAATAGTACATGTTGCAAAGTGGCTGAAGCGTTGACCATATTTATTAATATAATTTATATAGATATTTATTTTTAGGTATTTAATCCTTGTAGTATTTAATATAATTTTTTACTATATCTAAAATGTGTTATTTGTTTCTGTTGACTTGGTCCTTTTATTCATTATTAGCTCTTTATGTTATGAAATCATTGATATTCAGATATTCTACCTAGATTATTGTTATGAAATGGCTGCGATAATGAAATGACGGAGATTAGGGTTGTTTAGAGCTTACTACTATTGATTATTATTTATTTCCTTGTGTGTGGAAAATTAATAAGGACCCAAATGGCAAATTTTAGTGTAAAGCTGACATTTTTTATTAAATGTTATCAAATAATCTTAGTAATGAATATATTTAATAGTTTTTTATCTAAAAAATTATAGATAATCACCTAGACCAAATAAAATAACTAGTTTATAACCTTATACGGACACATGGATATCTAAAGATGAGAATAAAAATACACACAATACAACGACACACTGAGATGCTATAGTACTAAGAGAAAACACAGAGATACTTCTCTTCAATTACACTTTGAGTGCTTGATTGCTTTTTTATATACAATATCAATTACACTTAGATTGCTTGATCACACTTAGAAAAAACATCATGCCTTACAAACATTTAATGCGGCTGGAATAAATTGAAAATTACAACACTCCACATTAATTTAATTCATTATATATATATATATATATATATATATATATATATATATATATATATATATATATATATATATATATAAGTTTTAAATTCTACCTCTAATGGTCAAAGATATCCTTCACTAGTGCCTTCATGAAGATATCTGCTAGCTGATCTTTAGATCTGTAGAATGTTAAATATATTTTACTATATTTAACTAATTCATGTATAAAGTGATAGTGAATCTGTATATGCTTAATTTGTCCATAAAACACTTGATTCTTCATCAATCCAATCTTGGCTAAGACTAGATGAGTTCATGGCTACTTGTTGAGTATATAGTTAGGTTTTGAATGAATTGGTTAAGTCTATAACTTGCTAGATAAGTTCATAGCTTGCCAGATATATGAAAATCCTCCATGTGGGTTTTCTCATGACAAGTGAAAGATCATCCAAAAGGTTTTTATTCTCTATTTAATGTTTTATTGTCTATATGTATAGAAAACTGGGAAACTAAATATGTAAAGCATTAGAATATAGTGACATAATTAGTAACATAGACTTTAACTACACTAAATAACATAAAGAATTTATTTACTACATTAAGATTAAACATAAGCCTATGATGCTTGCAATGTTTATTCCATAGGAGAGGTAATTGAGGAAATATTAAAGAAACTAATGTCAAAAAAAAGTCCAATTTTGGACTCATAATTTCCTCCACACTTTACCTTTTGAAAGTCCCTTTGGAAACTCTTCTTATCCCCTCATAACTATGATTTCTAGTTTCTAGGCATTGGTTGAGGTCATACACATTGAAATCATCATACCAATGGTTATCATGTGAACTAGTGAAACCATTATAGGTTTGCATCATCTATCTCCAAATTTGACACTAATCATCTCATTAAGGAACCCATTTTTGCTAGGATAGAATAGGAATAAGGAGGAGTGGTGGTATAAATCTCATACCTATCCACATTTATTCTCCTCCTAAGTTGAGGACATCAAAAATCATGTCCATTATTACTTTTGCTCCCTAGAGGCTCCATAATATATTAGTTGGGACATGACCTTCCTTTATTTTATTGGGATTGTCATTGTATCCGAACATCTTGTAATGGTTGTAAATATTGCATCAAAATGTTATCTCATAAATAAATTAAAATAAATAATGGAAATACACAAATCTTGTAGTTAATTATCCTTTATATTTTAATGAAACATGTAGGTAGCTCTAAAGTTAGCCAATAACATTTTGGTACTGTCAAAAATAAGTTTGATGCACAATCATGTGGTCTTTGGTTTCTCTACATATTCATCATGCCTAGATTTGCATGTTAGTTGATGATTATAGATAGAGATAAGGGCTATCAACTAGAATTATCCCACTTATAAATTAATTATGAATTTATTATAGTCCCCTAATATAATGTTGCATAAATAGAATTCACATAATAGATCTTACTATTCTAGGGTAGAATCATGAAAGATGTGCAAAAACATAAAGGGTCTTCAATATTGTAGGGTAGATCACATGATATTATGAGCAATCAACACATAGAATTTTTCATAAAGATAAAAAATTTAGGAAGGATAAGGACCTATATAAGTTATAAGATATTCTCCTATTTGACAGGTAACCTAGAGATTGACTACAACTTTTTGGGTTTGTTGTTTTTTATTCTGTAAGTCCTTTAGGATCTGATTTTATTTTTCTAAAGTCTTATTTTCTTTCTTGAGTTCCTTGAACTCCAAAAAAACTTGAATCCATTTATATAAATAATCAAATAGGAGATAATGGTTTGGAAATCTTGGTCAGAAGAAGGTTTGGCAGAGGATGAGGCTTGCTCAAAAAAATGTTGATAGAAGATAAAAGTTTGTTGCTGAGAGTTTAGAAGTTGATGTTTAAGTAAAAAAATTCCTTATTCCAACTTAGTGATGTATATCCAAGAGTCTAATATCTCCTCATCATACCGAGTGAATATTTTTCAATTATATTGATTTCATTTATATGTTTGAGAAACCTATTATTAAAACTATCTAAACCTTGAGTGAAGGAAGAATCAAGAAGATCCTTACATTATAATTAGGTGAGGAGGTCAACAACAACTATAGCTTGTTTTATTATGATGGATTCAACTCTGAACAGTGATAGAGTAAGTTCTAGTTTTGTTTCTTCTATAGAACTTGAAGTATGTTCTTCATTAGAGACCATAGGGGCCTTTCTTTTATCTAGTATAGGTATGGTGTCACTATTTGGAGAGGAGGGAGAGGCAATTGCTTCATACACTCAAATATCTTCTATTAGCATGTTTTCTTCCTCAATTTATTTTTCAACAAAAACTTATTTTACTAGTTCAAGGATTGTTGTTATGACTAGATCTTCCTATAATGTTAATATGTCTATTATTGTTGGTAGAGTAAAAGGAGGGTTTTGATGCTGGCTATCAATGGATACAACAACTTATTTTTCCTAATCATCACATGTTATTATGAACTTTATTCACCTCTTTTAGGTCTTCATAAGAGAATTAGTTTGCTCAAAATAATTAACCTTAATTATCTGAATGAAATCCTATGATTGTGGATCACCAGATGCTTCAGGGGCATGTGTTACACTTGTTAAAAGGATGTCTATAGCCCCTGCATCAAATGAGACTATGAAACTTTGGTTCTTAATTTTCTCTTAGCTAGAGTCTAATTTTGGACCTGAGGGGTCATTTGAGATATTTTCTTAGCCATAGGTGTGGCCTGTGACCTGTTCTATCTCCTTTGAGTCAATGAAACCCTAACCCTAGAAGAGGAATACCTTGATTTTGTTTTTTGACTCGGTGTTTATTTTGAGGCTTAAATAGGAGGTGCTAAAGTTTATTTGGTTATGTCCCCCCAAAACATATCATATGGTGCTTGGATTTATTGTATAAAATGATGTTGTATGATCAAATGAATGAGTTAATGGTGGAAAATTGGATATGACCTATTAGTATCCAAAACTTGAATGGCCCCATATAAGTACAATGGTAGGTTGACTCTATGATGCATCTATTGTCTTCCATATTTAAGATGAATGATTATCCTCATGGCTTCATAACCTAAAACACTACATTATCCTTCACAAGTAAAGTATTTTGTTACTCAAAAGGTAGTAAACCTCTAGGGTTCTAGTAGGGTTTCCTTGTTAATACTTATAGCCTTCCCTCAGTAATATTATATACATTCTATAGATAATTTTTTTATCAACATTAAATTATTTAATCAACTCATTGAAATGGTTTTTTCCTAGTAACCTCTTTCCTTTTCAGTGATTCCTAAGATTTCGCTAATTACTCTAATGGAATTGGGATTTTGATACATTGAACTATGTTGGAGTCTTCTTCTAGATGTGATATAATTTCCTTCACCAAATATTCATCATATCCTTGGAATTTATATATAAAATGGAGTCATCTAGCTTCCTAAAAGATAGTTATAGATATATCATCCTTTATTAACCCTTATATGGAGTCTAGTTCAGGCCTCCTTTTTTGTCCCATGGTGGTTGTATTAATGCTCTAGAGGAAAGGCTTAATCTTGTAGGTGAGAAAAATAGTGGTAAAGGAAATGCAACTCATATTAAAAATTGAAATATTCAAAATGGTTTGTTTATTAACACTGTCTTAGTAACTACTAATGTAATCTATAGCAATGATAACATAACATGTGAGAATTTAGTACAATTGACTTGGGAAAATATTTGATTTTATAAAACACATATTAGACCATATAAAAGAGGTATCCCATGATTGGGAAGAGTGATCCCATGCATCATCAAAAGCAAAAAAACTATGTAAAAAATAACTATACCTTAAAATAAGGAGCAACTACTATTTAGGAAGAAGTTTCAAAGGGGTGTAAAGCAGTAAGGGGCTAAATATTTGCATGGTTGCACCTATTTTCTTGGTTTCCAACTATATTTTTGTATCCAATCATATTTATTTGTTTATTTTCAAATAGCCTTTTTTGGGTAAAATAATCTTAATTTTCTAAGTAGTGTATATTGCATAAAATTTTAAAGAACATGAGATTGTAAATTAGAAAAAACACTCCTAAAATTTCTAAACAACACCCCCTAAAAAATAACTAGTGATGCCTTAACATGTTATTATCATGTGCACTAAATTCCATGTCATCATGATTTGGGGTGTTATGAATTAGGTAGGTAGGTAGTTGGTGCATGTGGATTAAAGCTAACATGACACCTTATTTTTTAGTCATCACTTTTACACATCACTATTGGAAGCAAGATGACTGTGAGGGGGGGGGGGTTAATTAGTCTTTAACATTTTAAATGATCTTACTCAAGCAATCATATGTCATTTATACAAGCATGTGAATCTTAGAAAACATAAGCACCAAGCCACAAGAGCATGAAACACATGAACATAATAAATATGTGGGAAACCCTCAAGGGGAATGAAACCCAATGAAACATATCTTGGACAACTTATTATATAATACAATTAATAAAATTTGGTTGAGTATCAACCCCTAAATTTATCGAGCACCAACTTGACTTTAGTAAGTACCAAAATACTAGGAGGCTACAACCCCCTTGTTGATCAAGAACCCACTCAATAAAAACTCTAAAACTATATACCTTTATCTTGTTTCCCTCTCACAAATGATGATGGTCTTAATTTTCTCTATCACACTCAAGTATGCCTCTCACATAAGAGAAAATTGTCTTATACCTTCTTCACTTAATTAACCCTTTTATGGCTTGAAACTATCATGAAATAAATCATGAAACATTATAGAACTATATGACTAATTAATATAATTTATTTGATATTTTTCACCACCTTTTTAAGTTCACATAATCCTATTATTCTTTTCTTCACATCAACTTACTTTTCTTGCTTTATTAGGCCTAAAAATGCCTAGTATATATACAAGTCTTTTCTTGTTCATATCCTTCTTAGTCAACCAAGCACTCTTATAATCTTATTTTAGCCAGGTAATTAATATTAGAACACTTAATATACATGTGTAAAATTTTATTTGAGTCCCTTTAGATCTGACCTTTCTCAAATAGGTCTTATCTCTCCTTTAGGTCTCATAGAGACCTAATCCTATTAGGCGTTATTAGCACACGTTACCCTTTGATCTTCTTGGAGAATAATAAAACACTTTAAATTATATATACACATCATATGCCATAAAAATAGACCTATAATAACTTAATATATTCTCTAAAACATTTTTTTTATCTCAAACCACTATTTGGAACACATCATTATTACTTGTTCATTTTAGGCATGTGCATACCCAGAAAGTCTATTTTGAATAATTAAACCAGAAAAAAAAAATTCCAAATAAACATGGAAAATAAATAATATATATAAAATACATGACCTTATTGTCATTACCATTTTCATTATACTTCATAACTGAGGGTAGAAAGACTCAAACTCTTTTCTGTAAGTAGCCCACTCAGATCTATCATCTCGTCTCAAAACACAATCATGAAGACTAAAATTTAATATCTAAAGAATATTTATTATTTACTATGACATATTAAATAAATTATATGACATTTATATATTAATATAAAGTACAAATATTATATGTTTCAATGCCAAATATTTTCCTTACAGACCAATCTTTTGTCTTCAGTATACACAGTCAGATTTGAGCCCATCAAACCATTTTGGTTTTACCATTTCAATCACTTTCATTGATTTAAAAGATTATGAAAATAATTTATATTAAATTTATGTCTTAAAAAATAACAATATATTCATTTTATGCTTCAAATAATGTCAATGAGCCTCTAAATAATCACTCCCACTTGCTTACTTAGATTTGTCAATTTACCTTCAAACATAATCATGGTGAGAATGACTTCAAATCTTGTGTAGACACTTTCAAAGAATCATGATTCATGTGGATTATCATATTATATCATTAGGTAACTCTAAAATATAAATATACCATGGTCAAGTGACAACATTGGTCTTATAGACCAATCTCACAACCTTACACCTTCATTGTCTCATCTTCACTAGATGGGTCAAATTATGAGTAATAATTTTAATATTTTCATTGTCCTCAAAAAAATAAAACCAAAATTAACATTTATTATATGTTTTTAAAAAAAAACCAATTCATTTGTATCCATCCCTAATCCATGACAACACATCCCTAATCTCATTCTCACTTCAACCTAGTTTTTCTCACTATATGCATCACTAGGGCTTTTAGTGATAGGTCAACATACAAGATTGGATTAACACATTTAAGGTTTGGAAAATTCTTAAAAACTTCCATGGACATAATATATAAGTATCAATCTTCAATCCATTTAGAAACTTTGACTTGGTCAACATTGCATTATATATAAAATATATGAGAAATAAGGCTTTTCCTATAGGGTCCACTCACTCACATGACAAACCAATACCACCTAGAGATACCTAAGAGAGTAAAATACATGATTAAATCATTAAAATAGGTCATACAATAAATTTTGAGCTTGTAGAGTAAAATTTTACTCTACATTTCATTTAGATTATCAATCGAGCACTACAATTTTGATTCCAGCAATACCTTGGTCGTAGCAGCAGAGTTTTGGAGCAGAGGACGGGTTTGTTTTATCCCAAGTATCAAAGTGCAGTGGAGGCTTCCAAGTGTCATCCTCAGAGCATGATCCTTTTTTCTCCTTTTGTTCTTTCCATTTTAATTTTGGCCTAAGTATTAGATTCAAGCAGAAGCGGCCAAGTGTCATTTTCCAGGAGACGAAGGTGGATAGCTGGCGACTTCCAAGGACCTTGTTGTGGCTTTCCAAAGAACCACAGATCATGACACGTACCTAGTAGAAGTTAATCAGAATGCACTACGTGTCAACACCAATGTATTATAGAGGCACTTGTGTTTTATATTTTGACAAAGACCTTCAATGATCTAAGCAACAGGGAAAATGGAAAGAGCTAGGTTGCAGTTACAGAGGCCCTGAATTAGCTTTTTAAAGAAGTAGTGGAAGCCACCACATGTCAACTACCAAGATCCTTTGTTTAAATGCTAGTGTCTAATGCTTTCCATTCAATGCATAAAGGCATCATTCATTTTTCTAAGTATCAAAGTGCAGCGGAGGCTGCCAAGTGTCACCTTCCGGGTCCCTCTCTACTCCATCCCCAAAGAAAGTGGAAGGCACCACATACCCTCAGAAGGAGAAGCAGAAAATGCCACATAACTCTCTCAAATCCATGGAAGCCTCCACATGTCAATGTCTAAGAGATCATCTTTGAGTTTCATTATAAAAAGCATGGTGGATCTCAGATTTTATTTCAAGGGTAACCTGAGGCTACCAAGTGTCATCATCCGGAGGAACCTAACCTGCATCCCGAATATTTCTACAAGCAGAGCTATAGAAGAAAGAAAAAAGTGCCAAGTGTCATTTTTTGTTGACTTCTAGTTGATAAGATGATTTTGAGGGAATTGACTAAGTGTCCTCTTCCTTTTCAAAAGAGAGGGTATTCTGTGTGTTCATTTCAAAATCAAGTTGGAGGGAAATTCAGCAAGAGTTATTTCTAGTAAATGGAGCAGTTCACTGGGGTTTTTTTGGGTTTTGTAAACATTAAAGAGGCCATCTATTTGTCTCCTATGGTATTAAGGTGGAATGGATAGTTGTGCAGCCCAATGGTGATGAAATTTGAAATTTAGGCAGGGAAGGATGTATTTGAGGCATTGAATGTGCCAGATTTTAAAAATCATTTTGTCTGGGAGTCTAGGGCTATAAAAGAGGAGGATTATAAAATTGAGGGGGGGGGAAATTTTGTAGTTTTAAATTTTCTATATTTTTGACCAGTAATATCATTTGCTCTTATCTTGATTTCTTGAAGTTGTAAAGTTGATATAATCATGCATGTTTCTGTGCCCTTTATGTGGCTGAATGAATTAAGGAAATTTAAGCTCCATGCCTTGGTTGGTGTTATCTGTGTCACTTACACAGTAGTCTATGCTGTAGATTTTCTAGTGTTGTGATTGGAAATGTTATTTGATTTTGTCTCATTTTTTGGAGTCTGAAGTTCTACATAATTGTGCGTGACTTCTGCACTTCTTATGTGATTGAAGGATTCTATTAAGAAGATTGAACACTATTCCTTTGTTGAAAATTCTTGTATCTCAACAAAAGAATCCCCTGTTGTGAGCCTCTATTTCTGTTATTCCAAACATTTACATTGATCATGCACCTATCTACTCTTAAATGTAATTGAATCATATAATAGTTTCTCTGTGCTCAGGTTAGGATTAGGATTACTCTCAGGCACATCGCCATAGTTAGGTTTTAATTCCTGCATTTTGCATTTCTATTTAGTCTCCCATCCCTTTTCCCCAACACCTATAAAATAGAAGAGACCAACTTTTTTAAAACTTGGAGGTCATTTCAAGCCGCATTATCCCATAGCTTGAAACTTCCCATTGTTGATTGGCTAAGACTTAGCACAATTTTATGCCATCAATAAATTTTGGCACGCCTAGTGGGACAAGTCTTAAAGTTTCTATCAAGACCACATGAACTAGAGAGCTACGAGGAGTTAGAGCTATAGACCAGTCACCAGATCACAATTTGCTACATATCTAGGTGTTCTTTTGCCACCTCTGGTAGTTAGTCCAAGAAGAAGAGCTAACCAATTTTTGCTAGTACTGAACATGGGAGCCAACGTCCCTCCAAGAAAATATGTGAGCTGGAACACTGGTAGCCCCTTAATCCTCCAAACACCACTAGCTATTAGGGACCCTATTCCAAGAAATGATCTAAAGGCTCTACCCAAATTTAGTGGGCAAGACTCAAAAACACCCGTGGAACATCTTCAAGATGTATCGAACGTCTGTGTCATACATGGTGTCACAGAGCAAAATGTGGCCCTAAGATTGTTAGCAGCCTCATTCAAAGGGAAGGCTATAGAATGGTATCAGTCTTTGACCCCAAATACCATTTCTACATGGGACCAGCTTGGAGACCTCTTTTTTGAAAGATTTATAGAGAAGGGTGATAAATCTTCCCTGTTATAGTAATTGATCACTATCCAAAGGGGACCTCAAGAGGACATGACTGACTTCAATACCAGATTCTAGAAAACTTGGGACAGAATCTCTGTTGTAGCTAAGCCACCCCCTGGTATGGCCATAGTATTCTATCTCAAAGATTTAAATTTAGATATATCTATTATGATTTAGTCACTGGGAGGACACACTTTGCCAGCAGCTTATGCCCTCACAGGCAGGGCTAAGAATCATTTAATTGATGCTAGAAAGCTACCTCCAAGGCCTCCCATGCCTGTATTTCCAAAAATTACCTTTCCCTTACCCCAAGAGGTTCCTAAGACTGTAAGCCCAACTACATCTATGTATGCTTACCCTTCATCATCTGTGAATAAACTATCCCCCACTCAGTCATCTGAGATGGATGATATCAAGAGTATGCTAAGGACATTCTCTAACGAGTTGATTAATATGAAGAGGTAGCAAAATAATTTCCCTAAGCCTCCTTATCAAGGCTATCAAGGAAATAGGTTTGCATCCCAACCGAACCAATATCAAGGCCCCCAAGGCAAACCAACCATCAACCAATAAATCAATTAGTTGCAGTTCCCACACCCTCATAGGCCATTCCTCCCAACTCAAATAGGGAAATGGTTCCAGGCCAAAATAATTATGTGGATGATACTAATGCTTGGTGTTTCCCTTGCAACGATGCTCACACACCCAGAGATTGTCCTAGGGGTAATCTACAACAAAGGGTAGCTGAACATAGAAGAATGGATGGCCAATTTGTCGGTACCAGTAGTAGTCAAGCATACCAGTCTCCTGGCATGTAGAATTCAATTATAGTGGCTCAGATGCAAGGAATGTCATTATAACAGGAGGAAGAGATAGCCCTGGAACATACTTTGTTCTCATGGATTGAGGATGAAGAAACAGTCTTTTTAAATGAAACGTCCACCTCCCAAAGGCCAGTAGTGCAATTCGACTACTATACCAGATTGAAGAGGCGAATAGTGGAGTAGCCTGAGATTGTAAGTGGTCAAGTCAAGAATAATCCTTCATCTCCAGGGAAAAATAATGTTGCTATTAGACAAGAACTACCTCAACTAGTACAAGATCAAGGGATCCCTGTCTAGATTCAAAAAAAGACAAGGTATCCATATTTCCAAAAAACTCAGTCTTTGGTGCCGATCAATGTAGTAGACCAATTAAAGAGGACTCCAGCACAAGTATCTATATGGGATATCTTAGCTATTCTTGAGCAAAATACATTACTGTAAGAAGCTCTGCAAGGGCACACAGTGCTTGAAGGTGCTATTAGCAAGGGAGGACCTACTGAAAGGAAGAGCTCAAAGATTCAGTTTCTCCAATGATAATAGCCTTCATAAAATATGTAGCACAAGTAAGTAAATCCAAGCCAGAGCCTTTCTATTTAACTCTGATAATTGGAAAGAAACTTCTACATAATGCATTAATATATTCAGGAGCTAGCACAACTATGATGCCTAAACAAATAGCTGATGCCTTGAAAATAATTATGAACCCCTTGCAAAAGGAGTTATGCAGCTAGATGACAAAACAATATAAACCATAGGGAGAATAAAACAACTCCCCCTGTAATTATTAACATGTCCCAACATAATTGTCAACCAAGATATTTTTGTCATATATATACCTCTTATCTTTGGTTTATGTTTATCTAGAGGCTTCACAGCAAAAATAGGTGGGTATATGTCTCTTGACTGGTCCCATCTCATCCTGAGAACCAGATATGGTTCAAAGATGAAAATTCTATCTGAACTACTATCTAAAGACCACATCACCAATGAACCAACAATAAGATTAGAAGCAAATCATGCCATGATGAATAAAGAAGAAAGAAATTTTGTCGAAGAAATAAGAGACTGGACAGAGCATGATCAATATGAAGAAAATAACCAATTGTTGGCCATGATGCATAGTGACCCGTATGGGAACTATGACTCTACTGGTTTGGGGATGTATGTCATTTTTGATGAGGATCAGGTGATCCCAAATGTTATAAGGAAAGAGGCACCTACTACTCAAGATGCTAAGGTCTGGACTTTGAATTTCGATGGGGCCAGAAGTAAACATGGTGCTAGAGCAGGAATTTGTCTTATTACTCTAAATGGTGATAAAATTTTAAGGGCTATCCAATTTCAATTTGATTGCACTAATAATGATGTAGAATATGAATCTCTAGTACATGGGCTCCTATTAGCCAATAAAAATGGGATAAAAAACCTAAGAGTAAGAGGAGATTCATAATTAGTAGTGAAGCAAATACGAGAAAAGGCAGCGGCCAAGAATGTGAGAATGAGGTCCTATAGGCATAAGGTTTGGGATTTGATAGAGAATTTTGATGCCTTCAATATTTAAATCATTCCTAGAAGTCAAAAAACTGAGGCTGATAGGATGGCTCAAATTGGCTCACAGTTTAACCTAGCAACTGGCCTATTGGTTAATAATGAGTCAATAAAAGTTATAGTGAGGCCAACCATCCCAGACAATAATGAAAATTGGAAAGAGTTTGAAAATGATGCTCAGGTAGTCTCTTTCTTACAACAATCAAATGAGTTTGTAGATCAGTTGCAAACTAAAATTGAAGAGGCATATGGTGATCAGGTTATTCAATTAAGGACTAATAAGCTCCCTAAAGGATTAATCACCTTAGAAAATTTGTTTGACCTAGAAGATGTAAGCTTGGAAAAGAAAAGGTTCCAGGTAGATGAGGCAGACTATTCTGAGGTAAAGGTGAGTGATGGGAAAAGGCTAAATGTTAGGAATTATGCAACTCAAAAAGAGAAGGAAAAATTAGTTGAGTTGTGCGAAAAGTATGACAGAGTCATAGCTTGGAGCTATGAAGACCTTCATGGATACAACAGAGACATTATCCAACACACAATAAAGTTGACTGAGGGATCCAAGCCCATCAGATAGAAGCAAAGGCCAGTGAATCTAAGGTTGAGCCTCTAATGGTAGATGAGTTACAGAAGCTTTTAGATTCAAAAATAATATTTCCAATCAAACACTCAACCTGGGTATCAAATTTGGTCCTAGTTAGGAAAATGAATGGAGACGTGAGACTGTGTGTAGATTTCAGAGATCTAAATAGAGCATCTCTAAAAGACCACTATCCCTTGCCCTCCATGGAAAAAATTCTACAAACTGTGGTTGGATCAGAGAGGTTTTCTTTACTTAATGGTTTCTCTGGGTATAATCAGATTTGGCTAGCTGAAGAAGACTAGTACAAAACTACCTTCACCACCAAATGGGGGACATTTGCCTACGCAAGGATGCCATTCAGCTTATCAAATGTAGGAACCACCTTTCAATGGGTGATGGACATAGCCTTTGGTCAACTTATCAACAAGGTCATCCTGGTCTATCTGGATGACCTCACTATTTTCTCAAAAAATGTTGATGATCATTTTGATCATTTGGAATTTGTCTTCAAGAAATGTCAAGATTTCAGGATATCTTTGAATCCCAAGAAGTGTATTTTTTCTATACCTTAGGGTAAACTATTGGGGCACATAGTATTCGAGGAAGGGTTTTCTATAGATCTCGAGAGGATCACAACTATAATGGACCTACCTCTCCCAACCAATAAAAAGGCAGTCTAGTCCTTTTTGGGAAAGATCAATTTTGTTAGTAAATTCATATCTGATTTTGTGGGCTTGGTTAGGCCAATGACACTCTTGCTTAAAAAGGATCTGGTCTTCAAATGGACTACAGAAGGAAGGCAAGCTTTTGAGTAGGTCAAGAAGGCTATCTAAGTAGCCCTAGTCCTCAAGAACCAAATTTTTCCATACCCTTCGTAATGTATGTCTATGGAGGGGAGTCAAGTATTGTTGTTGTCTTGACTCAAAAGAATGATAGGCTAGAGGGGGAGCACCCAATAGCCTTTTTCTCAAGAACCCTCAGAGATTATGAGACTAGGTACAATTTTGTGGAAAGTCAAGCCTATGCCATGGTGAAAGCCCTCAAGAAATTTAGGCATCTGATATCAGGGAACAAAATTTTAATACTTGTGGCTCACCCAAGTGTCAAGGAATAATACATCATGGAGGGAGAGATTACTGAGAAAAGAGCCAATTATATCACTAAGATCCTTGAATATGATGTGGAGGTCAAACCCACCAAGCTAGTCAGAGGTAGGGGTCTGTGCCAATACATGACCCAAGAACTAGAAAATATGTTAGCTGAGGAAGTGAATTCAGAAGGAGAGCCAGAGGCAGTGCTAAAATTACAAGAGGTTGATCAAGAATCTTGGGTCTCAAGCAAGATTCAATTTATGAAAAATGGGGTTTATCTGAGAGAACTCCCTCAAAATAAGAAGATATATTATAGGATATAGGGAGTCCATTTTGTTCTAATTGAACAAGCCCTTTTCAGAAGAAATTTTGATGGGAAATTGTTAAGATGTGTTGAACAGGCTGAAGCCAAGAAGATACTACATGAAATGCATCATGGATTGTCAGGGGGGCATTTTTCTGCAAAGACCACATCCATAAAGATAAGTGAGGCAGGGTATTTCTGGTCTACTTTATTTGTAGATTATTATTAGCTAGTTAGAAAATGTCAATCTTGCCAATATTATATGGGGATGCGGAGGAACGTAGCCATGCCACTGAGTCCTATAGTTGTGGATGAACCTTTTGCTCAGTGGGGTCTTGACTTCATTGGGATGATAAATCTAGTGTCCAGCATGGGCCACAAATGGATATTAATTGCCACAAACTATTTCACCAGATGGACTGAGGCAATCCCACTTAAAGAAGTAATGGAGAATGTGATCCTAGATTTTCTAGGGGGTATTACTACTCACTTTAGGGCTCCTCACACCATCATATCAGATAATGCTAAAGTATTCTTGGGGTCTAAAGTATTTGACTTTGCCTTGAGACATGGGATATATCTGAAGACTTCATCTAACTATTACCCTCAAGGTAATGGTCTGGCAGAATCAACCAATAAGAACCTGATAAGACTCATCAAAAGGATAGGGGCTGATCATCACAAAGAGTGGCATAAATTTCTCAATCTGGAATTGTGGGCTGATAGAATCATGCCCAAGTAGGTGATCAAAATGTCTCCATATGAATTGGTGTATGGAAAGTCTACTATGATTCCCCTAAGCTTGGAAATCCCTACTCTCCAACTGATCAAACAAATTGAGATTGAAGAAAATGGCCCCATGTAGGTCAGACTCAAAGAACTTCTGGAAGTTCAGGAAAAGAGCAACATGGCCCATGATTCATTGATCAATCACCAAGGAATGATTAAGAATTATTTTGATAAAAGGACTTCAAATCCTAATTTTGAAGTGAACTCAACTATTTTGAAATGGGACGTAAGGGCCACTAAGCTAGGTCAGCATACCAAATTTGAATCACTATGGACTAGTCCATATAGAATTCATGTGTGTAAGCAAGATAATTCTTTTGAGATAGAGTCGATGGAAGGGGAACCTAAAGAGATTCCTATAAATGGAATCTATTTGAAACATTTCAATTGACTTAGGTCTCTCATATATTGTAGTTAAATAGTTTCCCTTTCTCATATTTTTTTCATTATTTTCCTATTTTGCTTTGGAATAAGTGTTTTTAAAACATTTGTCGATGACTCTTTTGAAGCTGTAATTTTCACAATTTTGATTTAGCGAGAGGTGGAGTATTCTTTTTGAGCAGGCTCAAAAGTCCTAAGGGTCACCAGTAAATATAGAGTAAAATTTTACTCTACGTTGCATTTAGATTCTCAATCGAGCACTACAATTTTGATTCTGTTAATACCTTGGTCGTAGCAGTAGAGTTTTGAGTAGAGGACGGGTTCATTTTTGCCTAAGTATCAAAGTGCAGTGGAGGCTACCAAGTGTCATCCTTAGACATGATCCTTTTTGCCCCTTTTGTTCTTTTCATTTCAATTTTGGCCTAAGTATTAGATTCAAGTGAAAGTGGCCAAGTGTCATTTTCCAGGAGATGAAGGTGGATAGCTGGCAACTTCCAAGGACCTTGTTGTGGCTTTCCAGAGAACCATGGATCATGCCACGTACCCAGTAGTAGTTAAGTAGAACACACTACATGTCAGCACCCACATATCATAGAGGCACCCATGTTTTCTATTTTGACAAATACCTTCAATGATCTAAGCAACTAGGAAAATGGAAAGAGCCAAGTGGCAATTGTGGAGGCTTTGAATTACCTTTTTGAAGAAGTAGTCGAAACCACCACATGTCAACTACCAAGAGCCTTTGTTTCAATGTTGGTGTCTAATGCTTTCCATTCAATGCATAAAGGCATCATTCATTTTACTAAATATCAAAGTGTAGTGGAGGCTGCTAAGTGTCACCTTCTGGGTCCCTCTCTACTCCATCCCCAAAGAAAGCAGAAGGCACCACATACCCTCAAAAGGAGAAGCAAAAAATGCCACGTAACTCCCTTGAAGCCACAAAAGCCTTTGTGTGTCAACGTCTGAGAGATCATCTTTGAGTTTCATTATAAAAATCATGGTGGATCTCAGATTTTATTTCAAGGGTAACCTGAGGCTGCCAAGTGTCATCATCTGGAGGAACCTAACCTGCATCTTGAATATTTCTATAAGCAGAGCTATAGAAGAAAGTGGAAAGCACCAAGTGTCATTTTTTGGTGCCTTCTAAGTGATAAGATGATTTCGAGGGAATTGACTAAGTGTCCTCTTCCTTTTCAAAAGAGAGGGTATTTTGTGTGTTCATTTCAAAATCAAGTTGGAGGGAAATTCGGTGAGAGTTATTTTTGGTAGATGGAGCAGTTCACTAGGGGGTTTTCTAGGTTTTTCAAACATTAAAGAGGCCATCTATTTTTCTCGTAGGGAATTAAGGTGGAACGGATAGTTGTGTGGCCCAGTAGGTGATGAAATTTGAAATTCAAGCATGGAAGGATGTATCTGAGGCATTAAATGTGGCATATTTTAAAAATCATTTTGTCTAGGAGTTTGGGGCTATAAAAGAAGAGGATTATAAAATCGAGGGGGGGGGGAATTCTTTAGTTTTAGATTTTCTGTATTTTTGACTAGTAATATCATTTGCTCTTGTCTTGATTTCCTGAAGTTGTAAAGTTGATATAATCATGCATGTTTTTATGCCGTTTATGTCGCTGAATGAATTAAGGAAATTTAAGCTCCATGCCTTGGTTGGTGTTATCTGTGTCACTTACATAGTAGTCTATGCTGTAGATTTGCTAGTGTTGTTATTGGAAATGTTATTTGCTTTTGTCTCATTTTTTGGAGTCTAAAGTTTTACATAATTGTTCGTGAATTCTAAGCCTCTTATGTGTTTGAAGGATTCTATTAAGAAAATTGAACACTATGCCTTTGTTGACAATTCCTATATCTCAACAAAGGACTCCCCTATTGTGAGCCTCTATTTCTATTATTCCAATCATTTACATTGATCATGCCCCTGTCTACTCTTAAATGTAATTGAATCATATAATAGTTTCTCTATGCTCAGGTTAGGATTAGGATTACTCTTAGGTGCATCGCCATAGTTAGGTTTTAATTCCTGCATTTTGTGTTTCTGTTTAGTCTCCTATCCCTTTTCCCCAACACCTATAAAATAGAAGAGACCAGCTTCTTTAAAACCTTGATGTCATTTCAAGCCGCATTGTCCCACAGCTTGAAACTTCCCATTGTTGAGTGGCTAAGACTTAGCGCAATTTTATGCCGTCAACAAAGCCATTTCCATCTATATTTTCAATATCATGTCAAAGTTAGGGTTTTAGAGAGGTTTAAGCCACCTTACAATCTTAATGATCATTCATAAAGCTTAGGCCCTTAATCTATAAAAAATGCTTGGAACTTTAAGATAATACTCTTTCCCTCTACCATGAATGTATTAGATTCTCATAAAGATATTACATGTGCCAATGAGTACAATAAAATTCTTCTCAAGTTGAGAATCCCTTATTTTGTGTACATAGGAAACCTCAACACCACATTCCATGCCTTTTCTTGCATACTTTGACCTCAGACTTGGTTAAGATACCTAAAAAACATTAAATAACTCTATTAATTCACATTTTTCCATTATTATCCTAGAAACTAATCCTAATACCCTATTAGGCCACCATCTCTCTCTTTTCTCTCTAAGCTTTTGATCTATAGGTCACATTAGGCCTTAAAATAGACCTTTTAGCTATTATTCAAACACTCTCCACCTCACTCACATGATTAAAAAAATTATCACATGATCTAACACTATTTTTCATCCTTTATAGGTCTTAAAAGCATCTCATGGCACTTTATTAGATTAGCTAGAGTCTAGAACTAGTCTAGTTACATGTTAGCCTTATATGTTCTACCCTAGTAGACTCATCTTGAAGCTCTATTTAGTGATCCAATGATTCATATACATGATAAAGTGTCATAAAAAATATTATTATTCCTATATTTATTGGTTCTCATTGAGCCACCATGCTCCTTCATATACCAGACTAGGAATCATATGCACAAGCCTTTCTCAACAACCTTGTACTCAAGAAATGGTACAAAAACATGCTTACCTTGTACTAAACATTTACATCAGCTTAAAAAGAATCATTGGGTTTCCTTAAAATTCTCTCTCAATAGAGAGATAATAGGTTTCCTTCAAATTCTCTCTAATCACATGGCTTTCTTATCACATACCACTTCACCATGCATCTTTACCAAATGCATCTTGACATCAATGACATCCACCTTGACCTTGACATCAATGAAAATACTTATTAACAAAATCCCCATTTCTCATTGATGGAAAATAATTATTCAGTATACTTTATTTCATCTCCCCAAGTTGGTCAAACTCCCTTCTTAGACTTTCTCCACCTTTGACATTAATGACAAAGGGTCTTGTATAATTATCATCTAGAGTCACACTTGCATAGACTACCATAGCCAAACCTTCTTAGTACAAGAGCTCAACATAAAAAAATTGAAAAATTAAGGTAAAAATATCCACTTTATTATAATTATACCTATTTCAAATGAATTCTAATATCAAGTAAATTTCTCATTGCAGAACAAACTTAGTCACAAACTTGAAAAGCTTCCCCTCAAACTAAGCATCCATCATGCTTTTTCTACCTGACCAGTGTCTTTATTAAGCTGAATGGAATCAAAAATGATCATAGGATACTAAAAAAACTCAAATTCAATATATTTTTAGATCTCCATGCTCTCTTTTGATTTAATGTCTTTCAATACCCTTTTAGACTTGATTTGCATTATAGGTTTGACCTATTCATCATCATTTGATCATCAATGTGAGCTAGCCATATGTATTCCTAACTTAATTTCATATTTTAAGCATGATCTATCATATCAAGTAGTCCACTTGAGCTTGTAGACTTATCATGACTCATATTCATAATCTTTATTTTCTAAACATTCATTTGTCTTCTATCTAACACTCTAAAGGCTTCAAACCTTATGTTTCGACTAGATGATCTTTTAACCTTTTTAGGATATAATTTTGTAGTGTGTCCTACATCATGACAATTGTATTAAATTGCATTATACATACATTTTTATTAATGTGAGTTTTGACTCCTTATATATTCCCATGAGTACTCATTATTAGAGAGTTTTCTACACTCTCTTGCTCTATGACCAAATTAATTGCACATATAGTAGTAACCATTGAATGTATTGGCATACCTTATAACATTTGTTTTTTTGATAGGTATTTTTATGTTGACCTTCTCATCTTCAATAATATTTTCCTTGACTTGAGGTGCCTCCTTTTGGTCTTGTTTGAAACCAAGACCTATCTTGTCACTTGCAAACTTTTGGCTACTCAATATGTCATCTAGAGCCTCAGTGCTCTTTTCAAACCTCAAAAATGTCTTCACCTTGATAGATTCTTAATTCAACTCATCTTTCAAGAATTATATTTTAGTTTCATACCTAATGCATTCTTCCTCTTTAGAATTTAGGCTAGTATTGACTACCTCCATTTGTGCCTTAACTTGATTGATGATCTCATCATATTCCTTGGAAGTGTTACTCAGTCTTTCCTCAAACAAGCCAATATGATCCTCATAGTGCTTAACTAGTGCTCTTAGCTTTTGATTATTTTTCCTTTAAAACTTCAATTCCTCTAGCACACTTACTAATTCTTCCTTAAGATCTACGTTATCTTCTTCTTCATCTTATTCCACATCAACCACAATTCCTTTCCCACTTGAACAACACTCATTATCTAATTTTATGGCCATAAAAATGTTTTCATTATTGCCAAGTTTAGGTTCATGACTTCCATCATTACTATCAAATTCACTTGAATCACTTCTATCGAAAGGATTATATTCCTTAGCATAAAATATTTTCTTATTCTTGAAAGTTTCTTTTTTTCCTTCATACTTTCTAAACTCCTTACTTTTATCAAGTATAAAGGTCTTCTTGTCATCTTCATGATGTTAATCATGTTCTTCATCATGATCAAACTTATCCTTATTAGGACACTTGGATGCAAAGTGACTAATATTTCCATAGTTAAAATATTTTAAGGGTAACTTACCTTTGTAATTAATAGATACAAATCTGAACTTTATTGTAAACATGGCTATTAGTTGATCATCAACATCTAAGTATTCCTCATCCTTGACCTTGTTAGATTTTGACTAGTTTTCAACTTTGAAATCTACTTCTTTCTTGGGAGGTTTTACTTCATTGGTTACCATCTTATAGGAATTCCAAAGCCATGAAGCCCATCCATCTCTAGTTTGTATAAATCTTGCATATCTTCTACTATAGATACCTTAAAGTCAAACTTAGGAGTTAGTCATGTCAACACTTTTTGAATGATAGTAGATTCCATAACTTATTCTCCAAATCCTATAATTTTATTAACAACCTCATCAACCTTTAATAGGTAGGATAAAATGGTTTCACCTTCATTCATTTCCAATATTTTAAACTATCTTCTATGAGTCTACAACTTGGTCATATTTACCTTGGTGTTACCTTCATAGATGGTATTCAATTTGTCCCATATCTCTTTTTTAGAATCATAATACATTACTTTCACATGCTCTACCTCTCATAGGCCAAAAATAATATCATTCATTGCCTTGGAGTATTTTTCACAAGATTTCTAACCTATTACATCAGTTGGTGGAATATGAGGAGCACTATAGCCATCCACAACTGATTTCCAAATATCATGACCTTGAGACATCAAATATATATTCATCTTGTTATTCCAAAAGGCATAGTTAGATCCATTAAACAATGGATATTAATTGGTAAAGAAACCACCTTGAGCTTGCTAACTAGCCATCCTTACTTCTAAGATCTTCCTTTAGTCATTTAGACTTGCTTCAAAGGACTAGGATCTGAGGGGAATGAATTAGTCTTTAACACTTTAAACAATCTTACTTAAGCAATCATAGATCATTGAAACAAATATTTACATCGTAGTAATCATAAGCACCAATCCCCAAGATCATGAAACACATGAACACAATAAATATGTGAGAAACCCTGAAGGGGAATTAAACCCACATAAACATAGCTTGTATAACCTGTCCTATAAGATCATGAATCAAATCTAGTTGAGCACCAACCCCTAAATTTATCAACTACCAACTTGTTAAGAGGATACAACCCCCTTGTTGATCAATCACCCAATCAATAAACACTCTAAATTTTCCACCTTTTTTTTCCCTCTCAAAAATTATGATGGTCTTATTTTACTCTATCACACTCAAATCTACCTCTTGCACAAGCAAACACTATCCTTTACCTTCTTCACTCAATTAACCCTCTTATGGCTTGAAACTATCATGAAAGCACTCATCAAACCCTAAAACATTATATGAATGATTAATATCATTTATTTGATATGTTTCACCACTTTTTTAAGATTAAAGAATCCTCATTTTATTCACTTCACATCTACTTACTTGGCTTGTTTTATTAGACCTAAAAATTCCTAGTATGTATACAAGTCTTTTCTTGTTCATGTCCTTATTAGTCATCCAAACACTCCTATCCTCTTAGGTAGGACATAGAAGGTATATTATAAAAATTCATTTAGATGTATCAAATTTTATTTGAGACCCTTTATATCTAACCTTTATCAAATTGGTCTTATCTTTACTTTAGGTCTCATGGAGACCTAATCCCATTAGGCATTATTAGCGCAGATTACCCTTTGATCTTCTTAGAAAAAAGTAAAAAAAATTACATGGTAGAGACACATCACATGAAATAAAAATATACCTATGATAAATTTACACAAGATCAAAAAAAAATTTAATCTCAAACCACTACTTGGAGTACATCATTAATACTTGTTCATATTAGGTGTGTGTATATCCAGAAAGTCTGTTTTGAACAATTAAACCAAAAACACAAGTTTTCCAAGTAACCATGGAAAATAAATGCATATGTATAAACTACATGACATTAGGGTCATTTCCATGTACATTATACTTCATAACTTAGGGTATAAAAACTCAAACAATTTTTTGCAAGTAGCCCACTCATAACTGTCAACTCATCTCCAAACATAGTCATGAAGACTTGAACTTTAATCTTTGAATAATAATTAATATTACATCTAACATATTAAATATATTATTTGACACTTATATATTAATTTAAAGTATAAATATTACAAGTTTCAATGCCAAATATTGGTCTTGAAGACCAATATTTTGTCTTTAGTATACATAGTCAAACCTAAGCCAATCAACCCATTTTGGTTTTACCATTTCAATACCTTTCACTAATTTAAAAGCTTATTAAAATCATATATAGGAAATATATGTCTTAAAAAATAACAATAAATGTATTTTATTCTTTACCTAAGGTCAAAGATCCTCTAACTCATCACTCCCACTGGCTTACTCAGATTTGTCACTTTACCTTCAAACATAGTGATGGTGAGAATGACTTTCAACTCTTGTCTAAACACTTTTAGAGAATCCTAAAGCATGTGTATGATAATATAATATTACTATGTAACTCTTGTATATAAATATATCATGTTCAAGCAATAATATTGGTCTTGTAGACCAATCTCACATCCTTACACCTTCACTATCTCATATGCACTAGATAGATCAACTTATGAGAAACAATTTCAATATTTTCATTGAGATCCAAAAAATATAACCAAAATTATCATGTATTATATGTCTTTAATAATAAACCAATTCATATATATTCATCCCTAATTCATGACAACACATCCCTAATCTCATTCTCACTTATGCCTGGTTGTTCTCACTATCTACATCAATTCGCCTTTTAGTGATAGGTTAACTTTCATGATTGGTTTAACACATATAAGGTTTGGAACCTGATCATAAACCACCATGTACATAATATATAAGTCTCAATCTTAAACCTCCATCTATTTATCAACTTTGACATGGTCAACCCTACTTACTATAGAAAATCTTTGAGAAACAAAGCTTTTATTATAGGGTCCACTCAATCACATGAAACACCAATGACACCTAGAGATACTTGGGAGAGTCCACTACATGATCCAATAATCAAACTATGTCATTAAATCCACTATTATCCATTTCCATCAAGATCTTCTATATCAGGTCAAAGTTAGGGTTTTAGAGAGGTTTAAATCACCATACAATCTTACCAATCATTCATATAGCTTAGGCCCATAATCCAGAAACTAATGCTTGGAAATTTGAGTTAGGACACTTCCCCATATATCATTAATTTATTAGGATCTCATTTAGAGGTTACACATGCCAATTAGTATATGAAATTTATTCTCAAGTTGAGAATCCTTTTTTATGCATACATAGGAGACCTCAAAACCACATTCCATGCCTTTTCTTGCATACTTTGACCTTAAAATTTGTAAACATACCTAAAAAAAATTAAATACCTATTTTAATTCTCATTTTTATATTATTACCTTGGAAACTAATCATGGTACCCCATTAGGTCAGCATCTCTCTCTCTCTCTCTCTCTCTCTCTCTCTCTCTCTCTCTCTCTCTCTCTCTCTCTCTCTCTCTTTGTGCCATAAGCTTTTGATATGAATGTCACATTACGCCTTAAAAAATACCTTTTTATATTGTCTAAGAACTCTCCACCTTAATCACATTATTAAGGAACTTCTCAAATTCTCTACCATTATTTTTCATCCTTCATAGGCCTTGACAACAACTCATGACACCTTATTAGGTCAGGTAGAGTTTATAACTAGTCTAGTTTCATGGTAGTCTTATAGGTTCTATCCTAGTAGACTCACCTTGAAGCTCTCCAAATTTCTCCAATGCTTCATATACATGCTCAGATGTCATAAAAAATAATCTTATACCTTTTTGCATTCATTCTCATTGATCCACCATGATCCTTCATATAGCAGACTAGGCATCCTATGCATAAGCCTTTCTCAAGAACCTTGTACTCAAAAATTGGTACAAAAATATGCTTACCTTATACTAAACCTTGACATAAACCTAAAAGAAACATTAGGTTGCCTTAAGATTATCTCTTAGTAGAGAGACAATAGTTTTTCTTCAAAATATCTCTTGTTACATACCACTTCACCATGCATCTTTAGCATATGCACCTTGACATCAATGACATCCACCTTGACCTTGACATCAATGATGACACTTCTCAATAGTCAGTAATCACTTATCACATGACCTTTATTTTGACATTCAATAGGATGTCTATAGTCTATATTTACTCAAACCACCTCCTCAATATGGTGAATATGTATGAATCAAAGGAACTTATACTAACCTAATATATACAAATAAAATACTTAACTTACCTAATCATACTCATAATTTTTTCTCTTTTCCTACCACCAATTCTAGAGAAAAAATGCATGAGTTAGTCTTAGTAAATGTATAAAAATGAACACAATAGTGAAATTATTTATTTGAATAAATTGATCAAAATATAATTAAATTCTATTTTTTTTTGGTTTTATCTTTATTTTCCTTTGACCAGCCATTGTTGATTTTCAGGTCAAGTCTCATTCTTCTATGCATGATCAGCCAACATTCTAATTTTTTGATCGACATTATCCATAATTTCCTAAAAATTATTTTCACTATTGTAATTTTTTTTTTATTGTGTGTGTGTGTGTGTGTATCTATGTGTACTCGTGTGCATGTGCGTGTGTGTGTGCATGTGGTTGCATGTGCACATACATGTGCGTGTGTGCGTGTGTGCATGTGCATGCACGTGTGTGTGTGTGTGTGTGTGTGTGTGTGTGTGTGTGTGTGTGTGTGTGTGTGTGTGTGTGTGTGTGTGTGTGTGTGTGTGTGTGTGTGTGTGTGTGGAAGATGGAAACCAAGGAGTGGTCTCCTTATTTTATTTGAAAATTTAGACTATTGAGTTGATATCATGTAAGAATGAGGTTCTTCCATGAAAACAACTTCATTTTTGAGGTTTTGAATAAATTCCTCCTTGTTGATATGTTTTTGGTATAATTTGAGTTTATTTCCATCTACCAAAAAACTCTTTTGATTCCCATATATTGGTAATAGTTTTACCAATCCATTATCAAAGACTTTTTTTATTTGTTATGGGCTTAACAATCTTATTCTCAACTTTTCCTTAAATTTTTGAATCTTGGAATCAAACAATAATTCCCAATCCCCTTCTTGAAATTTTCTCTCTTTGATGTGGGAATAATTCCACACTTTTCTTAGAGAAAATTTAATGCCCATATCTCAATTGCTAGAGTCTAGATGTGTCTTTGATGACCATACCTCAATTTTCATCTTTAGAGGAAACATGTGGTTCCTTGTCATTTGAACTGTAGATATAATGTTATCACTTCAGTAAAATTTTACATAACAAAACACACTAAGATTATATAACACTAAGAAATAACATAGAGATACTTCTCAATTACACTTTAATTGCTTGATTATTTTTTGATATACAAATGGTATAAAAGTACATTTTATTTAAAGAGGTCTTGTTTTTATATTTAGAAAACATACTAACTGTGACATAGTAACAAAATTAAATACTTAATACATCAAAAAATGTCATTCCTTAAAATTATTTAATTGGGGTGTAATAAATTATAAATTATATTAAAATTCTATTTCTACTTGGAATATGGTGAGATTAAGGACCAAATAATTTAAACAAATTAACTATAGCATTGATCCATAATTAAATATATATGTTTGATGCATGATATTAAATTGGATATGGTGATATTTATTGGCATCATTTACATGTTCATAGTAATTAATAATTTAGGATAATTAATAAAGCTAATTTTCCCATTTGATGTCAAAATCCTAATCAAGTATCCTCATTGGTGGAGAAAATCCCCAATAGTCACATCATAATAAATAAGTCCTTGTTTAATAATTCTTTGAGATAGTTAAATTAATTTGATATTAATATGGTGATATTTGATAGATTAATCTTGTTCTAAGGTGTCATTATTGAAGAATAAGATCATGTTGAATTAATTTGACAAAGATTAAAATGTTAACATTCGAGTGATTCATCTTATGCAAAGTTGTCAATGACAATATGATTTTAAAGCATTTAATAAAGGCTTCATTCATGATTAGACATGTCATCATGAGGAGTGAAAATGTTACTTATTTTCTATTTATAAATATATTGTAAACTATTTGTGTTTTGACATTAGTTTTATTATCCAATTATAAAGGTTGAAACATAAAATAAAATGACAATCAATTTTGAGATTAATCTAATGCAATGGGGATCGATATCAAAGTACATGTGTTGATATTTGTACCATAGTGGTAGGGTTTTTTTTGACTACAACTAGTGTTCACTCCATAGGATTAATGGTGAGTTTTTAACTCCATGTGATTGTGTTATATATTCAATAATTACACTTTAAGAAAGTATACTTTTTCACATATGAAAGAGTCTGAATTTTGAATAAATTATGCTAACATTCATGATGTCATTATGAAGCAAAAGATTATTTTGTTGATAAAATTTTGATGATGAAAATTAAATTTTTAAGCTCGACATGGAAAATTTGAAGCTTGGGATGATATGGTCAGAAGACCTTAAATATAGTCGATATTGTGTAAATTTTGTCTTTGGATTTTATTGTATTATAATTTAATATTTTATTTCTACTCTGTAAGCTCCATTGACAGTGAATATAATAAATTTTAGTCTATTAAGTGACCATATCTCTATATTGTATTTAGTTAAGCTATTTTTTTTGAAATTATTTACTTACTTCAAATTTCACTTGTATTTGGAAATCTATGTTTAAATTTTATAGAAACCCCAAAATCCTATTAAAATTTTTAGCTAATCATTAAGCATAATTTTTAGCAAGTCATTAATCTAAAATTATTATTTAAGTGTAATAATTCACTATTAACTAAGGCTTCATAGCATGCCTACTTACATTTTGTTGGTTAGAAAATAACATTTTAGAATCATTAATTTAATGTGCAAGGGACTACAATAAAGAATATGGTTTAATATTATTGATGAATGAGTTCTTAAAAATATCAGTAGCAATAAAATGATTTAAAATTAGTTTTAAAAAAAAGATGCAATAAATATTTCCAAGTTTTCAATTTAATATGTTTTGTGGCAACATAACAACTGCAATTTTTTGCATTACCATCACAAAATTTAATTATGTGTATGGGCTTAATACATATAAATCCATAAAATTTCATTATAAATTTTATTAAGTGGAGGCATCCTAGGGTTGGCCTGGGTAGAAGTGAACCCTACTATGATGTCCAATACATGCAGCCCTAGGGCGCCCTCAATAAAACTTAGGTGCATTTTTCTAGTTCATTTGCACAACAGTTCTAAGTCATGGTGTACAAAAGGGAAAAATGGTGGTGTGCCATGTGTTTTCTTTGCATAGGGGATAAAATTTGATAGAATTTTAAATGTCACAAGAACCATGATCTAGTACACATCAAATTTAAAACCCAATGAGATTTTTACATGATAAATATCACTATTTTTTTTACTCTTTATGAATATCTTTGTGCATTAACTCTGTAAAGTCATTACTCGATTATCAAACACATACCATAATTTAATAAAAAACCTAAAAATGACCATTAAAATCAACATTTAAGGTATTACAAGGCCATTCATGCTATCTCTTAGGAGTTACCTTGAAATAAAATTCTAATTATGTGCATATTCAAGGTATTAACTAAGATAACCCTTGAAGGTAATACAAGACCCTTTAAGGTATCTCCTAGAAAATATATTGAAGGACACTATAGTATAATCAAGTGTACCTTGAAGGTATCTCCTTGGATATACCTTTTAAACATGCATAAAGGTACCCTTGAAGGTATTGCAAGGCCCTTCAGGGTATCTCATAAGATATACCTTGAAATAAAATTCTAATGATTTGCATGTTTAAGTATTCCATAAACTAACATGGTGTTAACAATTCTAGAACATAAACAACATAGGTGGTGTAGAAGTTTTGCTAGGTGGTTGTGTAGGTTGTTCATGAATATGTTTGCATTTTAACTCTATATAGACATAAATTGACTATCCCCCATATGCCATGGTTATATCATAACTCTTTCAATGACCATTGCAATTAAAATCAAAGGCATTATAAATCCTTTCAAGGTATCTTTTAGGAGATACCTATAAAGAAAATTCTAGTCATGTGCATGTTCAAGGTATCTACTAGGATAACCCTTGAAGGTCCTAAAAACTCTTCAGGGTATCTCATAGAAGATACATTGATGGACATTGTAGTACAATCAAGGGTACCTTGAAGGTATTTCCTAGGAGATACCTTTCAAACATGCATAAGGGTACCCTTGAAGGTATTACAAGGCCCTTCAAGGTATCTCCTAGGAGATACCTTGAAATCAAATTCCAATCTTGTGCATGTTTAATGATTCTATGAAATAACGTGATGTTAAAAATTATAGAAAATAAGCAATAGAATATAAGATAGAACAATCTAAAAAAAAGTAGAGTAAACATTATAGACTTCATTAGTCCAACTATGGACATCAATATTCTATCTATGAACTTCAATAGGGTAGCTACGAACATTAACAATATAGCTATGGTTTTTGGTAGGGTAGCTACAAACTAAAATAGTCAAGAAGTGAACTTCAATAGTGAAGCTACAAACTTCAATAGTGAATATCTAAACATGCAAGTAATGATTTAAATGGATATAGGAAGGTAAAAAATATTTACAAAGATGTTTTGAAGGCTAAGAAAAGTCTTGCAAACCATGGTAGGAAGGTCAAGAATAGGGTGAGCAATAAAATTTATTCTTTCCCTATCCTCCTCACCTATAAATCTAACTTCAAACTTCTATAATAGGGGAGTTTAAATGACCAAACAAATTAAATTCACAACAGTTAAAATTTTAATTTTTGGGAGCCATTTGGTGTTGGTGGGGAATAAAGAATTTGGTGGAAAAACTAGAAGATAGTAAATACAAAAAGATATAAGACAATAAAAAAGAACGTAGAAGGAGTAGAATAGAAGTTAACATAGCAAAAACTAAAAGAAAATTGGGTAGAGCATATTCAGTGGTAGTAATACCTAAGAGAAATGGCATATGATATTTCAACATATCAGTAGTCAAATAGAGAATCCAAAGTGAATAGAGCCTAGAGAGCTTATTCCAATGCAATAATAGTCTATATGAAATAGGATAAGTAGTTTTTTGAGATCAAAGAGTAAAAGAGGATAAACTAATTTTTGTAAGATGTTTGTTACAATTGTAGATGAAAGTTTATTTATTTTATGTAATCATTCTAAGAATCAATATTATAAATGCATTTCTATGTAATCAAATAATGTTGTAGACATGTAAATTTGGCCACCAATGGCTTTGAATCAGACTATTAGACTAATTCTTACCAATCATCAAAAATTTAACCTAAGAATTTCTATTAGTCTCAAATTTGGCTTTATAACCTTGAATTAAATCAATTTGACCTATTAAATCAATTAAACAAGAAAAATACACATTGAATTAATCAAAATTAAACAAGTGACCAAATGCCTAAAAAGAATTAACTGACTTACACATCCTAATCAAAATCAATTATCAAGTTAAATCAATTTTAAATCCTAATTGAGTTCACCCATGATCTAATAAATCAATTACTAAAAAGGAAATTTAAGATCATCTTAGAACATCCTAGAACACACTCATTACCTTTGTGAGTTGTCACTTTTGGAAAATATCTAAAAGAATAGTTTAGGAATATACTAAACTCAACAAAAGTTAATAAACTCAACCACGGTCAGATTTAAACCATTACAAGGGATTTTAAAGCCTATAAAATCAAGCCTATAGCTCTTCATTTAGGAAGCTCAATCAAATTAGAGTTATAATGCAATAATAAATTCATGAAGCTAAAAGACTAGTGTTATAATGCAAAAATCAAGACATCAAGCCACCAATCAAGACAAGCATTCAAAAATGGTCCATATAGGATATGATGTTAGCCATATGTCATTGATGAAGACTTATTATGCATAAACTAAGAAATCCAAGAAAGAAATCATTTGGAGCTCTCAAGGAAGGTAAAGATTGTTGTTATTTGCATTTTTGTTGGGTTTTCAATTATTGTTTTTTCATTAAGCTCCCAATAAGATCTAGGATTATAGATGTTATTATGTTAGTGTGTTGATTTCATGGTTTTATGTACTAACACTTGATCTAACCTCCTCTCTTTTTCAAATTCTTTGATCACAAATGGCATGCCTGATGGGACATGATTGTGCACCCCACATCTTTGAACATAAATAGTTGTTAAAATAGATATTATTTTTAATTTATTAAATATATATTTTTGAATTTTTTAATATAAATTTATTACTACTTTCATCCTAATTCTATCATAATTTCATTAAAATTTGATGTGTAGTTTAGATATTATGACTCTTTTAGTGACTATCACTTTTTATTTTCTAATTTTATGATAAAAATGGATAATATAGAGATAATAATTTTCTTTATTTGACTTTAATTTTTTCGTATAGGTACACCCTAGACCTATAAACAACCTCCAAAAATTTTGTGACAAATGGATGTATATTTTAAAAGTAATGATTAAAATATTAACTGCATGTTTTTATGATTTATGTGTTAGATTTTCTTTGTTTTAACCTTCTAGCTTATTGTTTCCATGTTTCATAGGTTTATTTTATTTTATTATGTTTTTTTATCTTTTTATTGATATCTTTTATAATCATTTCCTAACCTACTATGTTTATCTTTTGTGGTTTTTCCTTCAGGTCAACAGATTTTACTCTTCAAAGTTGCTTGTCTTATTTGATAAATAAGCTTCAAGGATAAACAAAGTGCTGACCTTTTTCTTGTAGGGCCTATTTAAAAAATACTAAAAATAATCTTAATTATTTTTTCACAATTTTTTTGAGATTTTTTAAAATAAATTAGGCATTCTACTTTGGGTTTAAAAAGAAAGTTTTGCATGCTTGTGTTAAATGTTTTGATTGTTCTTTCAAAGTTCACAACTTAAAGCCAATGGGATAAAATAACACCATCACAAATTTCATTTAATGCTATAAAATTGAATACACTTCAAAAATTTTACAAGTTTTTATTATTTTTTTAGTCTAAACTTGTTTGAGTTAATATGAATTTGTGTGTGAATGCTCTCCCATCCATCTTCTTTAGGAAACTTTTGGAATCAAAAGTGCCAACTTGTTTTTGGGTGGTTTTCAATTATTTTAATTTGTAAATATTAAATCCAAGGGTCTAGTAATGAATCTAATCAAACACATTAAATTTGGTGCAACAAAATTAACTTCACTTCAATTATTTGTAAACTTGTTTGTTGATTGTGTGTTTTAGTGAAAAGAGATGTACATGTATGCTCTCCCATATATCCCATTGAGGAAAATTTTGGGATCAAAATCACCATTTCATTACACTTTAAACCTGGTCCAAGTCATAGAAAAAAATCATTTAAATCCCTACCCAAAAACTTGTAATAGTATTAGGTGATCTTGAGGTGACCGTAAAGTATTTTTATTGTATCATTTATTTCATGTATCTTGGTTTGTGAGGGGGAATTCATTACCTCCCATGAGTTATTTAGGGAAGCTTTTACCTAGGGTTTCATCTCATGGCATCATCTTCAACAGCTCTCCATGGTGGTATATAAATTGGGATCTCTTCACTAAGATGATGTTTTGAGCAGTTAAACCATCTTCATTAGTAGAGGCTAAGCCCAAGAAGATTGAGCATGTTGTACATAACACTACAATGAGCAAGTGACAGATGTAGTGGCTATAAAAATGTCAAGAACTTTTTAAAACAAGCCATATGACATAGACCTAAATGATGTGTGTTTTTTTTGTATGTTGATGTAAATGTCATATGTAATTGATCCATCTAGAACATTTCAAAACTAATTAGTTTAGTCAACCCCACATTGCCACACCCTTGCTTGGATTTGGATGATTATACTTAGTATGTTTTGTTAATTTTTGCTCGATGTGTTAGACCAAAAATTGTATTTTTCAAACCATGTCATTTGATTAGTCATGAGTCCACATCACTCTAATATTTGAGGAGGCATTACATCATTTATAGGACACTTTGATTTAAATTAGAAAACATTCCTTTTTGTATCAAAACATTGGGAGTAGCACTTGATTTAGGAGGTCACATTATGCTACCCAAATCATTTCAAAATATTATGCCTTGAAGTCTTGAAACATAAACCATTTATCACATCATCTTTTGCGAGTTGTAAAATTGTTAGGTTACCCATTTTGTTTCAAAAGACTTGTCTTATTTCATCTTCCATCTTCATTATCATTTATTTCTAACCAATCACTTGAGCCTTGTTAAATGTTGGATCAGAATGGTCATGTTGTTCAAATATTTCTAGTTCTTTATCATCAAATTCATAGTTTATCCTTAGTTGAGTCCTTGATTAACTATTACAAGTTCAAATTCAAATATTGTTTGATTTCAATTTAGACCTCAATTCACGGGGTTGTTACCTAGATCTTCCTCTTTTGGATTATGTAAATTGGGTTAATTCATCACTAAAATTTAGAAAATTATATTATTTTATGCTTTTATTTTTGTTTAATCAATTTATCTTCAAACATCTCTTGTTTAGCATCTTGTACCAATCAGATCACATTTTATGCCTAGATTCATGTACCTTGTCTATGTTAAATTATTCCAAGTTTATTAGATTAATCAATCATATTTTTTAAGTCAAGTTTTTACTATCATTTGGCCATTAGTCCTCACATATCCTATTTGATCATAGATTCTGACTCCACATTTGGACAAAAGACCTAACAACTTTTCCCTTTAGTATCTTAGAACTACTTGGAAAAAATTTTGACATTAGAATTTGGTAGTTTGATTATTAGGTCATTTTATGTGACCTTTTCATGTATCAGACACTTAACATTTGTCATTTGATGTTAAACTACTTTTATCAAGTCTTTTCATAGACTTTTTGGAGATTTAGGTCCACCTTTGACCAAGCTAGATCACATTTGAACCATTTGTCTTTCCAAAATGCATAGCTTTTCCAAAGTTTATATAACCCTAATCCTTTCTCTTATTGTGAAATATTTGTCATTTAATTTGACCATGGCTCATTATACACGTAGTGGAACTATGTACAATTTAGGATATGGAAATACTTTCACACAAAGGGACTTTGTGGAAAACCCTACTAAAGATAATGTCATTTGGGAAATATATTCTTATCCACACCAAAACATTAAACCAAGGGGATAAATTCAATATCATTTGTCTAACTATTTAGTTAGTACACCTCCATATACAGAGTAAGATCAAGAGATAAAATCCCAATACTTATCTATCATACCATCAGTTATAAAAACTACTCAACAACAACCTTATTACATCATAATTCCATCAACGTATGATCCCAATAGAACCATAGAGGTAGGGTGTGATAACTTACAAAATCTAAAAAAAGGGCCTTCCAACATGTTTTACAATCAGACTCACAAATAGTTCTCTTCTAGAAATCTTAATTCCATTATACAAATACCTTATCAAATTCCCCATGTGCTTATCACAAAGAGAGGTCCCATGGATGACCACTTTGATCAAATGAATCAAGCATATCTAACAACCTCAATTTAGCATGTAACCTCACTAATATGGCCTTGTCAAATGCACCTCTTATTAATCTAGATTCTTGAAAAGAATTTTTAATGGAGTTGACAGGTCAAGACAATTAGGGTTTAGACCCATTTACACAAAACACTTCAATAAAAACCATGTTCAATACATCGATTATAGAGGAAATATCTTTGGATTCTATGCAAGATACTGAGCAAAACATAGAGGATAATGTGCAAGCAACATCCAATTTAAATCAAAGTGGTATTGGCACACAAATAATCAATAAACAATAAAAATGTGCATTTATTTATCATCATTAGTGGTCTACATCCCAACCTCAACCAACTACTTCTAATCCTTGACTAGTTGCATATTTAAGTAGACAACCAATAGGATTAAGTAGCTAGCCAACAAGCAATGCCACACTATAACAAAATGTGTTTAATCCTAATCCTCCCCAAAATGTGACAACTAATAGTCCAAAACATCAATCATAATCAAGTATCCCAATACAGTAGAGGCCAAACATATTGCCACCTCAATATGGGGCAACCAATGTTCCATCTCACTAGGTAGCAACAAACATACCTCTTCCCATGCAGGCCAATATACTAATCCAAAATCAAATGATGTCTAATCAACAATGTATTCATATTGGTCAGTGACAAGTACTAAATCTCCAACATGTATCTACTTCTCAATAGGTATTCATGTAACAAAGAGGTTCCAATGTTCCTCAAGTACCTTCTAGGTAGTAATTGCCTTTTGTGTAGAATGTACCACAAGTTCAAAAATAGGGTCCTAGCTCATAAGTTTCCACTCAACAACAAGGTTTGAATAGTCAACAACAAGTCCCTATTTAACCACAATAATCATATTATGGTTATATCCCTCCATCCTAACCTCAACATCCATAAAACCAGTCATACATATCCAACCCTAAATAAAATGTCATGCTAACATAGGTATAATTTCAATAATTTCACACTAATCCACATATGCACATTCTTAGACCATTCCCCAACCAATCTAACCTACCCTAACAAATCCCTTTATCATATCCTAGTCTAATTTATCCACTTGTGAATGCCTAACCATCAACCTAGGCTAATATTCCAACAAGTTTCCTTGAGCAAGAATTACAACAAATGAAGGCTACAATCACCACCATCCAAGTTAGGAAATATGTTAAAAATTATAAATTGGATGATGTGTGTTCATATCCTTTTAACATGGAGTAATTATATAATCCATTTCCTCCAGGATATGAGCCACCCAATTTTGACAAATACAAGGGGAAAAGTGACCCCAAAGCACATCTACTAGAGTTCTTTATTGCATGTCAACTAGTGGCATATAGTGACATTTATCTATTATTGTTATTTATAAGGAGTTTAGCTGAACAAGCCTTGGAATGGTTTCTAAAAATACCAAAGAAATTAGTTTCTAACTTTGATGACCTATCAAACAAGTTTGTGCAACACTTTTCATACAATCGTGAGCATGAGATTTCATTGATCGACTTAACATAAGAAAAGTAAAAACCAACTAAAATATTTTCAAGTTATCTATAGAAATGGAGAGCCCTTATAAGCCACTTTATCCACAATATACCAAACAAGTAATTAGTATTTGTTTTTACCAAAAATATTCATAGTGAAATATCCTACTATTTGGAGTTACATTGTGTGTACTCATTCAAAGAGATCATTAACAAAGGTTTAGTGATGGAAAGAGACCCTATCAATAAATGGATCATAAAACTAAACTCAACCAATAAAAACAATGGTCAAAACAAAAATCAATCCAATAATCAGAACTAAAATCCAAACCAAGTACAAGCATTGTAACCAGCACAAGCCAATAACAATGATAGGCCAAAATAATTTAATCATAACAAGAATATTGTCAAGAATAGAGTAATAGATTAATGCCATATCCAAATGGTGTAAACACCATCTATTTAGCTAGCACCACCTTTCCACCTTACTCCTACCAACAACCTCTTCAATAGCTACAACATGCACAACCTAAGCCAACACAACAAATGTAACAATTGTAGCAGCCTTTGAGTTTACAAAACCCACCTCCTCCAAGGAGAAACCCACCTACTTGTCATGCTTTTACCAACCTTGGAGAACCCATTGAAGCAATCTTTCAAAAACTAATAATATCTAACCTAATCAGATACCTTCTTCTAAAAGAGTAATATCATAAGGGTACAAACATGCTCGACTGGTATAAACTAGAATAATTCTATGAGTTTCATAGAGTTAGAGGCCATAATTTTCAATGGTGTGTGCAAATAAAACATGTCATTAAAAATATGTTGGAGAATAGTGAGACCACATTGTATAATGGAGATTCCAAAACCAATCAGAACCTTGGCATCTATCATAACCCATTTCCTCAACATAAGAATCAGCTTGTGTAACAACAACAAAGACAAAATTAACAAAACCAAGAATAGAACCACCAAATCCAAAATAATGGATAGAACCAAGGTCAAAATAGTTGCCACAACCAACAAACCTACCATGACATTACACATAACTATAACCTAGTTGTAGGTTATATCTTAAGAGGCAACATTAACACCATTTTCATCAATCCTAGACCAAATTTCAACCACACAAGACCGTTTCTAGTCATACCAAAATAATCCAATCATTTTTGTAACCCTTCTTTGACTTGAGACCACACATAGACAAACCAAAAAGTAGGGATTCCCATGTTAGGACCTTATAATGATAACTCATTGTTTGCTTGTGACCACACTCAAGTGCATTAGTGACTGAGACTTATCTTAAATGGCTCCCTTCCACCATCATCGATTAGCAACAATAGTCCTATATCTAATCCCAATTATGTAATCACAACTCAGTGATCTAAAATTACTATACCAGACCCAAAACCACCTTCCACTTCACTCATCATCCAACCCACTGTTTGGCCTCAAAATAAGCCATTTAATATTGTTCACGAAAGACATTTGATATAGTAGAACAATTTCAAATATGTTAGCATAAATATCCATTTTAGATTTATTTTTCATGTCAACAATATATAATAAAATATTAAATGAATACCTTAGCAAATCCACTATTTCAAATGATATATCTCTTAATCAATTTCAAGCTTTGGTTGGACACTTGTCTTTAACCCAGCAAGTCACATTCAACCAAAGTGATATGTCACCTCTTGGCCCACTCCATAATAATCCATTATAAATTGAAGTATATATAATGTGGCATAAAGTGAAATGTGTCCTTATATACAATGGATAAGGTCTAAACATAGTGTCTCTAAAGATCATCAAGCTTCTTGGGTACACAATAATGGATCTCCAAGAAGAAATGATCACCATCAAAGCATACAATAATCAAGAGTGTGAATCACAATGCACCATTAACTTGCTAGTTATCATTGGGACCTTGACTCATGATACTCTTTTCCATGTGTTAGATCTTGATTTGTCATATAATATGCTTCTAGGTAGGCCTTGGTTACATGAGATTCATGTAGTCCCATTGGCATTGCACTAGTGTATCAAGTTCTCCCATTTAAGGATGAAGGTTAACATTCCAGGAGATTTGCATCTGTATGAGCATTGTAAACATCTAGAGGCTAAGTTCTGAAGTTACAATTATCATTTCAATGATGAATCCATCTAATAATTAGGATAAGGGGAAGGCAATACTCCTCAAATTACCAAATGACAACTGCATTGATTTTAATATCCTCGATTCTCTTAGTCACATGCCACCTCTTGAAGTATCCAATCATTTTACCATCTTGGCTAATGTCCCAAGAGATTACTTAACTCATTATACCTTTCATATTTCAAAGATTCCTCAAAACCCAAAATCCTTTGGAATACATAAAGTTATGCCATGCATGCACTGGCAAAGAAAGGGCAAATGCCACATTCATAATCTAGAACTAGTCATTTTCATGCTAGATTTTGGCCTAGAACAAGACCCTCTCAAAGGAGATGAGTCATGGTTGTATAATGATAATTTGACTGATTATTATAAGAACCCCAAGTATCCCATTCCTAATTTCATCATGGAAAATCAATATTATGAAGGGGCCTCAAGCCAAATCTATAGGGAATGTTGTAACCTATTTCTATGACCAAGTATGAATGAACCTATGGACTTTGATTTAAATTTCTTGGGGTGACCCTAAATACTTTAATCTTGTTCCATCACCATCAACTAGTGATGAGGATGCCGATAATGAATTAGAGTTTGATCATAGCCTATTTTATAGCCCATACCAACCTATTTGATAATCACACCATTTTCACCCTTCGCTCAATCATTCATAATAATCCCATACCATTATATTATCCCCAACTAATAGACTAGGACCAATAAGAGGCACACATACTAATTGATGATTTTCAACATGATGAATCATTTTGTGATTTTCTAGGCCTTAAGGACAATGTTTCATTAGTAGATCATAAATTAGGATTCTTAATCAAATTAGGTCTTGAAGCCTATTTTGGAGAAAGATTTAACACCATTAAGTTAAAATGAAATAAATAAAATATTGAGGTCTCAAAGTGAAAACCTCTTTGAGGCACTTTTTGATCAGGGAAATAGTAAAGATAAAGGCAAGTCTAGTGGTGAGAAACAATTTTAGGCTCCACTAGATGGGGGTGTTTAACTGTCTTCATGTATATACTAGGAGACTAGCAATGATGAACTTTTCTACGAGTCTAAATTTAGTATTAGAAAGCATCATTCTTTTGAGAAAATCATGTAAGAAACTAATAATTATGAAGTTGACTATGGATCTAATTTCAACCCTAAAGAACAATAGGATTTTGATCAAATCATTCAAGAGGATGTTAATAATGAACATGATAATGGGTCTAAATTTAATCTTGAAAGGTAGGAAGCCTTTTATCAATTCATGTAGGAATTTTCAACTATATTTGTCACATGGCTTGATCTCCCATTAGGATATTTAGATTCATCATGTCTTAGAGAACTTGTTGAAGAACCAATCCTAACATTGGACTCCAATGTTGTCAATCATTTCAAATCATTACCAACTATCATTGATGATGACTCAACTCTTCTAGTCGAAGATATAATAGAGGTTAACAGTGGGTCCCCAAACAACCCAAAGTGGATCAAGGTGGGTGCATCCATTATTGAGAAGGAATGTGAAGACCTTACATCATTTTTGAGTGAATTTATAGATATATTTGCATGGGCATATTTTGACATGATAGGTTTGGACCTCACCTTGGTTCTACACCACCTTGTGGTCAATATTGATGCCAAACCAGTAAAATAAAATTTACGTAAGATGCATCCTCACATTGTTGTATTAGTTAATAAAGAGTTGGATAAACTCTTAGTAATAGGATGTATTAGACCAATTGACTACTCTGGATGGATTTATAGCATAGTACCTATCAACAAAAAACTAGAGGGAATCAAAATATGTACTTATTTCTATAACATTAACAAATAATGGCCTAAGGATGACTTTCCACTACCTAACATTGACATGATAGTCACCTCCATAGCAAGTTATGAAATGCTTTCACTAATGAATAGATTCTTAGGTTATAATCAAATCAGAATAGCACCAAAAGACTAGCATAAAATAGTGTTTAGCACTTCATGGGGATCATTCTATTATCATGTCATGATATTTGTCCTTAAGAATTTAGGGGCCACTTATCAAATAGCTATGATATTCATATTTCATGATACGATGCATGACACTATTGAAGACTACATTGATGACTTACTAAGCAAATCTAAAACTAGGGCCAACCATCCAACAACATTAAGGAGGATATTTGAGTGACTATGAGAATTCAAAGTTAGGCTCAACCCCAAGAAGTGTGTATTTGTAGTTACATTAGCTGAATTATTACGCTTCATCATGTTTCATAGGGGCATTAAAGTTGATTCATCTAAAGTAAGATCCATAACAAAGATGTTACCAAAAACCAATCTGAAGCATCTCTATAGTTTATAGGGCAAGATCCAGTCCATTCAATGCTTCATATCTCAATTATCAGAAAAGTGCCATCTATTTACACACCTACTAAACAAAGTGTCACATTTCATTGTAATAATGATTGTCAAAAGGATTTTTAGCAATTAAAGGACCATCTCATAAATCCCCTAGTTTTATTACCTCTGATACCAGGGAAACCATTCTTGTTATATCTTTCTAACACTGATAATGATCTGGGGGAAACTCTAGCTCAACATGATGACAATGGAAAAAAACATGGAGTGTACTATCTAAGCCATACATTGGTTGTGTATGAGCACAACTATACTCCCATCAAAAATGTTTTTCTCACAATGGTCTTCAAAACTCAAAAATTGCACCACTATATGTTGTACGTTAAGACCATGGTTATTTCCAAAATAGATCTACTTAAGTATCTATTAAAAAAAACATCTTTGCAAGGCTGTATGGCCAAATGGATCATGTTACTCAGTGAGTTTGAGATCGATTATGTAAAATAGAAAGCAATCAAGGGGAAAGTTATTGTAGATTAGCTTGTTGAAGCACCTCTTGAAGACATAGAGACATTAACATTCCAATTTCTTGATGAATCCATCATGACCATCATTGAAACACATGTTAAGGATCAGTCCTGGAAGTTTTATTTTAATGGGTCATTCACTACAGATGGATTGGGGGTAGGCCTTTTATTCATAACGCCTCAAGGGGATCTAATCCCTAAGTCATTTAGAATCAACTTTCCTTATACCAATAACATGGATGAATATCAACCACTCATCATAGGGCTTCAAATGGTGGTACAATGGAACATATGTTATCTAAAATTTTATGGTGATTCTTAATTAATCATTAATCAGGTTATAAACCACTTTTAAACTAAAGATGACAAACTAGTTCCTTACAAGGCAATGGTTGACACTCTCAAGCAATAGATTGTTGACATTCAATTTGAGCATATACCTAGAGTGAATAATAGAATAATAAATACCATGGCTACCATTAGATCATTGATTCATCATGCAGATATAGCTAGCAAGTATTAGTTTCTTTTAGAAAATTTAATATCACCAACTCATGAACCTTCAAATGTTGTAATAATTTGTGATATTGTTGGTCCTAGCTCTAATTGGTACTCAAACCTATATGCCTATTTGCATGAGAAAATACTCCTACTAAACTTATCCAATAAATAACCTAAATCTTTCATCCATAATACCCAATGTTACACCCTACTCAGACTAACCCTATACTACTATAGCTTTGATGAAAATTTGATTCATTATTTACCTTTGACAGAATCTCTACTATCATTACAAGAAGTTCATGAAGGATTGTGTGGAGCCCACACTAGTGGGGTAGAACTATCCAAAAATATCTTATGTACTGGTTATTAGTGGCTGACAATGGAGGTAAATGCAACTACATATGTTAAGAAATGTGAAAAGTGTCAATTACATGCTAATTTGATTCATGCACTTGCCAAGACCTTAAAACCAATACTAACACCATGTAAATTTTATACATGAGGCCTTAACCTCATTGGGAATATAAATCCCACATCATCAGATGACCATAATCACATTCTCACTTCCACCAAATATTTCACTAAGTGGATCAAAGCTATACCCCTCACTTACGTGACTGAAAATCCAATTTCTAAATTCATCTTTAACCATATCATCTACCACTATGGTATCCCTTCCAACATTATATATGATAATTGAGGATAATTTAAGAAAAATGATGTCAAAAAGATATGTGTTGAATACAATATCACACAACACTTTTCAATGAGGTATTACCCTCAAGGTAATGGCTAGGTTGAAGCATGAAACAAAACCATTGTCAACTTTCTGAAAAATATTTTCAATGATGTCGGTCATGATTTACACCTTTAGATATTATATAGAATTTGGGCATATCTTACCAATCATTTCACACCCACATGAGCCACTCCATACTCACTTATTTATGGCACTAAATCCATACTTCCCATTGAGGTCAAGTTGCCTTCATTATGAATATCTTTCAAGTATGTTCTTGATGATAATGACTATCAAGTAGATTTCTTATAAGATCTAGATTTAATTGATGAAAAGTTCACAGACACTATTAACAATTTATAGGCCTATCAAAACTAACTTTAGGGTTAATACAATTGGTGTGTAAAACATAGAACATTTGAACTTGGTGATCTTATCCTAAAAGATAAGCAAAAGAATACCATGACAAAAAAGAATCATAAAGGAAAGTTCAAACCCAACTGGGTGGGTCCTTTCATCATCACTACATACTATAGTGATAGAGTATGCAGGCTCACCACACAAGACAATAATGAACTTAATGAGCCGATGAATATTATTCACCTCAAGAAATACTATGCTTGAGTAACTTGATGTATTATCTATAAGGACCATTTAAAGTTTTACCATAGTATCAATATTCTTCTTTATACCATTATTAAAATATTTGTTCTACCATCCTCTCATTTTGACATTCCAACCAGACCGTCCAACCATTCCATTCATACTTGACCAAAGATGTTTTGAATCCTATCAACCTAGCCTATTTGACCTTGGTTCATCCATTGGTTTCATGTTTATAGAATCATATCAATTTCAATATTTATTTCAAGCATTTTAGATAGAGGTAGTATTTTGGATCAGTATGATAAAAGTTTTGGAAATTTCATCTTTCATTTCATATTCCCTTCTTATCAAGTTTGTTTATGTGAGCCTAATTATATTACCTATTGTGAAAAATTCATGTTCACTGGTCTTGATACTAATTATATCACATGCTAGGGCAAATTGGTGGCATTGATCTATCAGTTGTATCCTAGTTATAACCACCTATGGGAAAACTAGGGGTAACATTTATTTATTGTGCCTTGACATATCACCTAGCTATTCCTATGTTGTACTATGCCAACATACCAACTGTGCCTATTTTGTTTGAATTGGCTTCTAAACTAGTTTGATGACTATGTTGTGAGGTGAACTACTATGGACTAAAACCATTTTAAGAATATGTGGGTCATGTTTGATTCATGTTGAGGTTAGATCAGTCCCCCTTTAGCCACACTCTCACCATTTTATGAATAAATTTAGCCATGATCTCATCATTTTATGAAAAATTTCAACCATGATCTCACCATTTTATGAGCATCATTTCAAGTTATAATTCTCTCACCATTTTATGAGAAACTTCAAACATGGTCTCACCATTTTTTTAGCATCATTTCAAGTTATAATGCTCTTTCAATTTTACAATATTAGATCATTTTAGTGTCTATTCATTCTTGATTGAGTTGAGATACTTCAAAAATTCTAAAAACATTTAAAAATCATTTAGAAAAACCAAAAACATTGACCACTTCTTTTCCTTAAAAAACATTGACCACTTCTTTGCCTTAAGGATTCTGAGAACCCTCACTAAGTTATAAACAAATCACTTATTCCTTAGTTTCCCCATCCTTCTTGGCCTTTTATCTTACACTATCACCATGTTTTAAGTTCATCCCTATTCTTCTATCACATTCATCATGTTTTCTATCAATCATCATTTTTTTCCCATTTCTTGGGAAAACTACATTTGGCCTAAAGTTTCATTGGATCATCATATCCATGGAACGATGTAGGCAAAATCCACTTGCCTAGTGCATATGAAGATATCTCGGCCACCCCTTAATTATCTTCTATTCCCCCATCTTATTTTTTTTTAGTTGTCACCTACTTTCCAGGGGAAATGTTCATCATGTTGTTTATACTAACATAGGGACTAACACTTGTTTGTTTCTTTATGTATCTTATTTGTTCCTTTGTGTGTCTTGTTTATTTATTTTTTTATCTATTTTTTTGTGTGTATATATTTTTTATTTTAGCATTGTGGCCTTGATTCAATCTATATGTGTTCATTGGGTGATTCTTTGCACATTATTTTTGAATCTATCCATATTCAAATAACTACATTGTCATCATGGATTTTATCATAAGTGAAATTATTTTCCATTGAATATCAAATATTGAGAGTCAATCCTTATGCATATTTTGGCCAATCCCCCATGTTTTTCAATCCTAAAGCCTACCATCAAATGTTACAATAAAAATTACCTTTGAAAGGTCTACAACATCAATGCAACGTCCCCATCTTCTCAACATTAGAATCGGCACAAATCCCAATCCAATCCCACTCATATCCTAAAGAGAGTAATTAAGTAATGAAATAATTTCAACCTTTTTTAGTTTAGATAAGCATCTCCCTACTAGCAGGTTGTCCTAATTCATATTTATCCTTTATATCAAGTTATCAGTCATCAACCATCAATCATGTTTTTCATAATCAGGGTATACTACATCATCATTGTACATTGTTACACATGCGTTCTCAATGATTATATCACTTGTTAGGGTAAATCATTATGTTATCACCAATTTACTTTCTTGTTTCTCTATCCCAACTGGGGTAGCTACATCTTCTTAATTATTATATCATCTGTTGGGGAAAACCATTGTGTTATCATACCATATTGCCACTATTAGTGTATAATGCTTATAACTGCCTTTGGGCAAACCATTGTACACCATCCCACTGGTATTTATTAATAATTTTTCCCAATTTTGGGTGAATCGTTATGTTGTCACCCCATCATCTTCATTTGTTTGGTCCCCTCATTTTGCTTCTTTCTTTTGAGGGACCATTTGTTAACCCACTTTTTAATCACTCCCTCAAGGGGGAAGCTATAGTTCAATCATTACCATTATAGTCATAAGAATAAATAACTATTTTATTCTTTGAAAAGATGTTACTATGATTATAACTTACAAAATATTCCCAAATAAGGGCAAACTGTAGACATGTAAATTTGGCCTCTGATGGATTTAAATTAGACTATTAGACCAATTCTTACCAATCATCAAAAATTTAACCTAATAATTTCTATTAGTTTCAAATTTGGCTTTATAACCTTGCATTAAATCAATTTGGCCTATTAAATAAATTAAACAAGGTAAATACACACATTGAATTAATCAAAATCAAACAAATTACCAAATGTCTAAAAATAATTAATTGACTTCCACATCCTAATCAAAATCAATTAGTAAGTTAAATCAATTCCAAATCCTAATTGAGTTCACAAATGAGCTAATAAATTAATTAAATCAATTACTAAAGAGGAAATTCAAGAACATCTTAGAACATCCTAGAACACACTCATTACCTTTTTGAGTTGTCACTTTTTGAAAATATCTAAAAGAATATTCTAGGAATATGCCAAACTCAACCATGGTTAGATTTAAACCATTCCAAGGGATTTGAAAGTCTATAAAATCAAGCCTAGAGCTCTTCATTTAGGGAGCTCAATCAAAGTAGAGTTATAATCTAGGAATTGATTCATGAAGCTAAAAATCTAGTGTTATAGTGTTAAAATTGAGACAAGTCATATCAATCAATCCAATCATTCAATAATGGTGCATAGAGGAGATGATGTTATCCATATTTTATTGATGAAGACTGCTTATGCATAATTCAAGCAAGCCAAATGAATAAATCATTTAGAGCTCTCAAGGAAGGTAAATATTGTTATTCTTTGCATTTTAGTTGGGTTTTCAATTGGTGTTTATTCATTAAACTCCCCCTAAGATCTAGGATTATAGATGTTATTATATTAGTGTATTTATTTCATGGTCCTATGGACTAACACTTGATCTAACCTCCTCTCTTTGTCAAATTCCTTGCTCACAAATGTCAATAGCTGTCATTTTTAAGGCCTATTTTGTTTGGTCTAGACTAGTTAAATACTCACATTTTTTAGAAAAATAGATTTTGAAAGCCTAGGTGAGAAGAAACCATTAGCATAACCTATAAGATACCTTGAAGAAAATTTAATTACAATCAAGGGTAATTTGAAGGTATCTCCTATGAGATACCTTTCAAACATACATAAGAGTACCCTTGAAGGTATTACAAGGCACTTCAAAGTATCTCCTAGGAGATACATTAAAAGAAAATTCCAATCATTTGTATGTTCAAGGACTCCATAAATTAACATAGCATTAACAATTGTAGAACATACATAATATAATATTAGATAGAACAAGCTAAAACAAAATAGAGTAAACAATGTGCACTATGCATACATAAAAGAATCTTAGGAAAACCATAATCGAACTAGCCTATTAGTATCTATCGCATATTAGAATCATATTGAATTACATAAGAAAACTATATATATAGATTTTTGCGTGGCCCTATCTCTTCACATTCTAGCCTTTTGGCATAGAAAAAATAAAGACTCTTGGCAATCTTATATCTATCACTTGGCTTACAAGGTCAAATGTATCCAAAAGATCATAAACTATAGAGGTGGTACCAAAGTTTGGCCAGGCAGATGCATAGGTTATGGCTGCTTAAACTACACCTTCGTATCCATATTTATCTTCTAAAAAATTGCTTAGATATCCTACAATGGAATAAACTTAGGTTCTTCTATGATTTGTGCAATAGCTAGTTCAACCTACGAGGACTCCTTCTTGAGTGTTTTCTAATTATCAATTACTTCCCATACCATGGTAAGTAAAATGCATAGTGGAATCTAAATGGCCATCATATTATACACATCTTCTTATTTTGTGATGGTAAGGAAGTCTCTATTATTTGATAGTTTAAGCTAGAAATCTAACACAATACCATCTAACCTATCTATTGTACTTTGGGATAGAATAGCCATAAATGTGATGTACATTACCTTATTATACCACACCTAGATCTTATTAATCATAGTATCCATGGAGTCTAACAATTTTTAAATTGCATAGGTCATAGATTTTATAGTATCCATTTGATTAATCATTACATCTTTAAATTTATCGATCATTACAAACTATGTTTTCATAGTATCCAAGGATTTGTCAGGGTGTTAACTCCAATCAATAATTATTTGGGCTATCTGCTTAGTCTAATGCATAAAAGTATCCAAGACTTGTACATATTCCTTCAATACTTTGTAAATGGATTATGTTTTAGATTAGATATATTACCCTGTATGGACAAATAGCATCCCAACATTTCAAAAATTTAACTATGCAATACTTAGCTAGATGTAGGTGGGATTGACAAAGATAAAGCCTTTACAGATGTATTTTTTAACTATAGCTATACATCCTTGAATTGGGAGATGATCTACTAAACTTATGATGGTGATATGTAGGCAAGAGGATCGATGATATATAAAATGGAATGGGTGAATGGTGATAAATATTTCTTGTAGGCATTCCATTCCAACATGGATTCTTGGATTAGCCTTAGCAATGTACACAAAAGGGCTTCATAGACTAATTTTTTCAAGATCATCATTCTCAGTGACAATCATGGCTGCCTTAGTGTTTTTGATCCACAACTTAATCTCACTACTAAGTTTCTCCATTTTATCTATGTGTCCATGTGCCTGAAGTCCTACAAAAGAATTACATATGATCTCAGTCTACCTATCAAAAATATTGTCCTTCACATTATATCTAGTATTTAAAAATTCTTGCAACACAATGTCCATCTCTTCTAAACTTATACAATAGGGACATTTAATCCACTAAACAAATTAAATGCATAGTAGTTTATAATTGAATTTTTGGGAGTCATTTGACATTTGGAGGGAAACAAGGAATTACTTGTAGAAGTCATAAAGTAGTGGACACAAAAAGATATAAGACAAGAAAATAAAAAGTGGAAGGAGTATCATAGAAGTTAGCATAACATCAGTTGAAAGAGAACTGGGTAGAAGATGATGAAGATGGAGCCTTTAAAAATATATCCTTTAGTTATATCTATGCATCCTTGCATTGGGAGACGATTTACTAAAGTTGTGATGGTAGGTAGCAATGTCAATAATTTGTGAAATGGAACTTGTGAGTAATGAGAAATATTTCTTGTAGGAATTATAATCTAGCATGACTTCTTGGATTAGCCTTAGTAATGTGTGCAAAGGGGCTTGATAACCTATGAGTTATATGAGATCAACATTATCATTGACTATCATGGTTGCCTTAGTGTTTGTGATATATGATAGAATCTCACTACTAAGCTGTTCCATTTTATCTATGTGTCCATGTGCCTAAAGTCCTAAAAAATAATTTTGTACAATCTCTCTCTACCAATCCAAAATATTATCCCTCACATTGTCTCTAGCATTTGAATATTCTTACAATGCAACATACATCGCCTGAAAAGAAGTGGGTAGAGGATATTAACATGAAAAAATATGTGAGAAAAGTGGTAGAAGATATTTCAATGTAGTATTAGTAGTCAGAAAAAGAGAAGCCATTAGTGAATAGATCCTGGAGAGATTCTTCAAACACAACATAAGTCTACAAAAAATAGGGAAAGTATTTTGTTAACACTAGAGAGTAAAAGAGGACAAACTAATTTTTGAATGAATATTGTTACAACCGTAGTTGTTTGTTTATTTAGTCAATGTAATCATTTAAAGAATCAATATGATAAATAAATTTCTATATTTTTATCCCCATACTCTACTCTCCCTTATTTTATGATTCTTGCATGATCATTTTAATGCATTTGCAGCACTTGTGTATAGTTACAACTTAGTCAGTAGATGTAGTTTTTAAGGCTTATGTTGTTTGGTTTGTACTAGCTTAGTAGTCTCAGTTTTTCATAAAAAAGAATGCGCAGGCCCAGGTGGGTAGCAAACAACAATATCTCCTAGAAGATAACTTGAATGATGTTTTAGTATAATCAAGGGTACCTTGAAGTTATCCCCTAGGAAATATATTTAAAATATGCATAAGGGTACCCTTGAAGGTATTATGAGGAACTGTAGGGTATTTCCTAGGAGATATCATGAAAGAAAATTCTAATAGTGTGCATGTTCAAGGATTCCATAAACTAACATGCCATTAACAATTTTGAAACAAAATAACATAATATAAGATATAACAAGATAAAACAAAATAGAGAAAACACTTCACACTGGGCATACATAAAATAATATTGGGAATACCATAACAAAACTAGTCTATTAATCTTTATCATACATCAGAACCATATTATATTACATCATAGCATTATATATAGATTTTTACATGATCCTGTCTCTTCACATTCCAACCTTTCAGTATACAAAAGTTAATACTCTTGACATTATTATATCTATCACTTGGCTTACAAGGATGAATACATCTAAAAGATCATATATAATATGGAAGCAATGATGAAGTTTGGCTAGGTAGATGTGTAGGTTGTGGCTGCTCAGACTACATCTTTGTATCCAAATTTATCTTTTGCAAATTTTTTTGGCATTCTTATGATGTAATGAACTTAGGTTCTTCTATGATTTGAACAATAGTTGGTTCAACCTACAAGAGATCATGCTTGATAATTTTCTAATTATCAAGTACTTCCTACACTATGGTATGTAAAATGTGTAGTGAAATCTTAATGGCCATCATATTTTTCACATCTTCTTCTATGATGGTAAGGATATATCTATAAATTTATATCTTAAGTTGGATAGATGAAATAATACCATCTAACTTGTCTGTATTCCTTTAGGCTTGAATATCCACAAATGTGTTGTGCATCATCTCATTATACCACACCTGGAATTTTTACATCACATTATCTTTGGAGTCTAACAACTATTGAAGGGCATAGATCATTGAGTCTCTAGTATCTCTTTGATCACTCATTCCATCTTTAACTTTATCTACCATTACAAACTCTAGGTTTGCAGTAGCCAAATATTTGTCAAGGTATTTCCTCCAATAAAAAATTCTTTAAACTATCTACTTAGCCTAATGCATAATAGAATATAGGACCTATACATATTCCTTTAGTACTTCATATATGGTTTTAGTTTTAGCATGGATAACTTATCTTTCATGAATAAAATGTATCCCAAAATTTTGAAACTTTGCCTTATGTAATACTTAATAGGATGGAGGTGGCATTGACAAAGATGGAGACATTGTAGATGTATACTTTTGTTGTAACTATGCATCCTTGAATTAGCAGATGATTTTTTGAAGTTGAAATGGTGGTATGTAGGTATGAGTGTCAATTATCTATGTAATGGAGTTGGTGAATAGTGATAAATCTTTCTTGTAGTCATTTTAATCCACCATGGCTTCATAGATTAGCCTTAGAAATGTGCACAAAGTGTCTGTATAACTTATGAGTTGTGTGATATAAATATTATCAGTGATACTAATGGATGCCTTAGTATTTTTTATCCATATTTTAATCTCATTACTAAGATGATCCATTTTGCCTGCGTGTCTTTGTACCTAAAGTCCTACAAAATAATTCCACATAATCCAACTTTGTTAATCCAAAATATTGTCCCTCACAATGTCTCTAGTATTTGAATATTCTTTCAATGAAACATCCATGTCTTTCATTCTTGTCATGTGGCTCAACATTATTGACTTAGTAGTAGTGGACTTGGTAAAATTTGAGCTTAAATGAGCTGGCGTTGCATCTAGTTGTTATTTTTAGTCTAACATGTTTCACACAACCTGTTGTGCTTGTATTACAATAGCCTCAAAATAGTTTGATACTATTCCAATAGAGGGATGAGTGTATCCACTTCTAATTTTATACCTTTTCCTAAGAAATTTATTTATCATAGCATTGAGGTAGCACCCCAATTTTTTATCAATTAAGAAATGAGTGTTTTCAACTTGTGGTGGTTAGAAATAACTTGATCACTGATGACTCATGTGATTAATTTTAGGCAAATATCTTGAATGTTATTGTAAGATTATTTAAGGTGGACTTGGAGCTCAATGATTTATGCTTTGATCTAGTTAGTCTCCTACTCCAATGATGCATCCTTTTGTGCAATTGATTATTTAAAAGTAATAGTACCCTCTAATTACTTTGATAGGGGTCAGTGAGAAACATCCAAGGATGTTCCTTGCCTCAATGAAATTGTGGTCAAATTGGTCATTAAAATTACTAGATTAGGGTATGGCATGTTTGAAATAGGAAGATAAATGTAGTGCACCTTGAAACTACTATGGGAACATCATATAACCATACTTATTTGAGATTAAATGGGAAATATTGAACATGTACCCTTTGGGTGGTGGAGTCATCTTATGGTGCATTTTATGCTTACGATGCTTTCTCTACAACATATTATTGCACATTCTCTTATGATTCCTCCTACTAATGTTGTTGTGAATTATCCTCTCCCTTTTTATATTCACCATCTCCTTATTATTGATGTTCTAATTCTTTCTACTCTAGTTGTACATCAAGCACAATAGCCTTTTCTTGTTCTATGTGGGTTATTGCCTTAGCTTCATGTTGAGGCTATGCCTCAGCTATGAATTCTCATTCTTCTATGTTCCTCTAGGCGTAGGATTTTGTTTACTCGCGGGCTTCACCTTCTTTTTATTTTTGCCTTTAGTTATCTTCATCACCACATTTTTGAGCATCAGTCACATCAATTTTGGCTTGCATGTACTGAGCTATGACATCTATAGATTCTTTTTATTTCTATGCCTCTGACACCTCAGCTTGTTTTCTTATAAATATAACTTCTTATATATTTTTTGCATCCTCAATAGCTTTCCTATGAAAAATCTTGATGTCTTTAGCCTTTTTATCAGCCTCAACTTCTTCAGCCTAAATTTATGCTTTTGCATGATGTTATCATTGAGTTAACTCCTACTGTTATGCCTCCTCTTTTTGACATTATTATACTCTTGGCATATGCATCCTTATACATTACTTGTTTCATCTTCTCATACAACCTACTATTCCTCCATGGTGGGTTGTTCTAGCATCAAATCTATAGTATCTATGAGTGGGTCTCCCTTAACTAATAGTGTGTCACATTGTCACATAGTGTAACTAGAAGCAGAGGACTTTTTCTTGCCAAGGTAACCCATATTTTCATGGATGGTGATTAATTTTTAGTAAGTGATTGTTTCTCCAATTGTGCAAAGGGTTTAGAGTGAAATATGAAATTTTTAACTTGAGCTTATAGAGTAGGGGATACCTGAGTCTCTATTGAAGTTATCCTTCATCAGATATGTGATTCCAATGGGATTTTAGCTAATGGTGTGATAGGTTCTAAGATAATATAAGTTTTAGATGGTCAATATTCAAACATTATAGTATTAATCTTCATGCACTCAGCCTCTAGTTCCATAGTATCTACTATGATCGAGGAAGGGCAAGGTGGGATTTCAAACCAAAGATTTGTTGGCACCTTATTTCACACTTGAATTATGAACACAAATTTCTAGAAAAATAATTATTTTTTGTCTTCTTGTTCATATAGGTCACCATCTATGTCTTCCATCATGACTTTGTAAAATTCTTGTTCATTGGTTCCCATTTGCAGCAAGTAACAACTACTCACTATTTGAGGCAAATTTAGATCATCGATCCAAGTCACAGTATTATGTGTCTTTTATATTTGTAGAGGATAGGGATTTCACTCAATCGAGGCCTTCTACTTTCCCTTATGTATTTACAATGTAGAAGCTTCAATGTATTATTCTCCTATAAGTGTTTCACTACGGGGTAATTTTTATAGTGGCATGACTCTCCTAGCTACATAATATTTTTATTTATCTATCTTTGCATTTTCAATATCCATGCTAATGAAATATGGAATAGAGATAAATGGTGACTTTGGAAACTCATGAATCTAAATTTTGATCCCCTTTGTTATCTTGGTAACAACTACATATTATCCCAAGTATTATATGATGTTGGGTGGGACTCAGGGATGTGTTGTGATGAGATCTAGGATTTTCTCCCAATATTGATAGAACTTGGATTAATGACCATAGTTTCCCATTTATTATATCTAGATTATATTTTTTAACTCTTGTGTAGGCCAATAGTTGGTTTTTGAAGGTACTTCTCCTTCCAAAGACTTCCATTGTGTGAAGCAAAGTATACAAATGAGAAACTAGTATTAGAAATTTTGTTTGGTAGTCATGTGAACCTTTTTAATTTTGGTGATGAGATATTTAAAAAAAATCTTAGGATAATTGAACTAATCATTATGATGAAGCATCATGTGCATGATTTCAATGACACTCTTAGTGTCTTGGTTCATAAACTGAGTGATCTGCTAGAGCTGATGGGTTATGCATTTAGCTAGAATGAGGATAGTTTCATATAGAATATCTTTGATGGATATGTCATAGGATCTATGGGAATATGTGTCTTATACTTCAAAAAATAGTGGAGGTACCTTTTATTTTTAAAGGGAGAGAGAGCCTCCATGTGTGGGCATCTTGATTACTCTACACATTGATGGCATATCAATCACAATAGTTACATCTAGAGAAGATAGATGTTTTCATCATTTTATGAAGTAAGGAATGGCTGAACAAACTCACCCATATCATTGAAAGTCAAAAAGTGTCTCATTCTCTCAAAATTTGAATTTTGAAACTTGTATGACAAGGTAAGAGCCAAAGGTTATGCTTCTTATACAAGGTCTAAAAGTAAAAGCTTCTTCTTAGCATCTCCGATAATCTCAAATAATTCAAGATCATTAAGTTTTACTTTTTGAAGTGTAAGAATGATTCCCATTTCTTCTTTATATGGATTAGATAGAGTCATGATAGGCTAAGATCAATCCATTTGGTCATATGACCTAGATGACTCATTGAGAAATAAATAAAGCATGGATCATTGACTCTTTGTACTTGGCAAAATGTAGTACTTGACTTAAATATCGACTATTTGAAATAATGTAAATGTGAAATGTGAAATTTATGTTTAACGATTTGCCTTTATATTTTTTGTGCAAATTGATTTCTTTTTAACTGCGTTGTTGACCTATCTTTGGAGCCAATGTGCATTTAATTTGGACATGAGGCACACTGATGTGTTAGATTTTAAAATTTGACACTCTAGATCAATGGATGTTAACATGTGTGATGATATATGTTGTTATATTTGTTTTTATCTTTACTTGATTAGTTGGCTTATGATAATGACCAATTACCCATTTGAAAGATACTTTATCCTTTAAACCCAAGATTTGGTATTAACTATCCTTTAGAACTGTTAATTTTATTGTTGTCTTTCCTAATTTATCTGTATTAACAAATAATTAGTGTTTAAACAAGTCTTAATATAATCAATTCACCATTGATAAATATAAATTGCACTGAAGGTGTTTTGTTTAGTCTTTTTTAATATCTTTGCACATTCACTCATATAGCCATAACTTGAATAACCCCCACATCCCATGGTTATATAAAATCCCTTGTAATAACCTTTTTAATCAACATTGAGGGTAATATAAGGCCCTTAAAAGTATCTCCTAATAGATACCTTGAAATGAAATTCCAATCATGTGCATGTTTAAGGTATATACTAGAAGAACCCTTGAATACACTATAAGACCCTTCAAGGTATATCTTAGAACATATCTTGAAGGGCATTATAGTTCCTTAAATATTACCTTAAAGGTATCTACTAGGAGATAATTTTCAAACATCCATAAGGGGAACCTTGAACCGGTATTACAAGGCCCTTCAAGGTATCTCCTAGGAGATACCTTAAAGAAAATTCCAATCATCTACATGTTTAATGTGTCTAGTAAGAGAACCTATTGATGTGGGTTTTGTGTGTACTCTATACTTCACTAGTACAAAAAGAGCAATATATGATTAAAAAAACTACTAAAAACTGCATATAAATGACCAAACATGATCACATGACCATTAGGAGTTTATTGTCAGTCATTTATAACATGTTCAAATTGATGACTAAACCATTTTTAGTCATTTATTTATTGTTTTGATTGATCGATTTGGTATTATATTTAGTCATTTATTATTATAATCTAGTCACTTATTTATTTATTTTTATTCACTAATATATTTAGTCATTTATTGTTGTTAACTGGCCACTTATTTAGTCTTTTTTATTCACTTATTTCTATCCATTGGTAGTTTATTTAGTCATTCATTTTAATCATCATTTTTATCAATTTGGTAGTATATTTAGTTATTTTTACTCATGCTGATTTCATTCATCATCATTGTGTACTCCTCATCACATTTATTCTGAGTATTTCAACTCAAAGAAAATAAATATCACACGAGGTAGCCTCAGTCCTTTAAGACATGTTCTCATATGGAAAATCCTAGCAAGCTCTTTCACATGTGCAATCATTAATAATCCTACATTTTACTAAAGATTGGGTGTGTGATTCTAAATCTTCCAAATTTTTCAATTCAATTTTTAATGTTAATTCTTGGTGGTGCTAATTCACTTTAGTTTGGGTCCCTTTTTAGCCATGCAACAATTTGGTGAAGATTTAACAATCATGGGAGGAGAAAGAGTTAGAACTGAGCCGTTATCATGTGACGAAACCAAAGTGGATGCTATGCTATAGAGTATATGTTATGTAGGTGGAATTTATCATTTTCATGAATGTCTAAATGATATAATGACAACATCTCCATTCAATTTGCTTTAAGCTAGAATGGTGACTATAAAGTTCAAGTTGGAGGTATAGAGTTTGTTGTTAGTGAGGAATGGACTGCTAAGGCCACAAGTTTACATTGTGAGGGTATAAGATTGAAAAGACTCAAAAAAATTGAAGACCTTGAAGGGTTGAAAAAAATCTTCATTGAAGGAGAAGTATAGGTGAAGTTACAAGGAGGATTTGATAGAGAGATCTTGTTTAACCCTTTAGATAAGGTATGCTTCACCATCATGAAATATTTTACCCTTGAAGTTCATTTTAAGTGATTTTATCATTACCATTTTTATCTTTTGAATCACTTTCATCACAAGATATTGGTTAACTTCCCATTCTTCCTCCTATCATCCCTAGAGATGTCTATCAAGTCTGTCAAAACTTCCCTACAAAAAACCTAGCAGCCTCTGCCATTCCAATTGACTAAGGTTTTATCACTTTCACCTTGAATTGTGTCCCTATAAACCTTTAAAAGTGTAGGTGTTAGATAGTTCCCACGATAGTGACCTTGATGATCACATTCCCGTGAGTGTGAGATTTGGTTTGGTGGGTCCTCGTGATTCCTTACCCTTTTATAATAATCTTGTTCCCTAATATTTAAACCTATTCACTAAGTTTGAAAGATTTTACCGTCTCAAGATGGGCTCTAGTTATCCCTCCCTAATAATTGTGACTTCTAAATACCCTGACACTTCTAACTCTCTAGCTATCTAAGGGCTATGGGAGCTAAGAAATAACCCTTCCTTTTTTGGCAATAAAAAGAGGAAATTGATTATTTGGATCAATTCTGAGAAGATAAATCAAGGAAAGAGTAAGAATAAGAAAGTGGTAGGGGTGAAGCCTCAGAATATGGCTAGTGATAAAGATCACCTAGAAGCCCAGGTGCAAGGTGAGGGGGCTATGGAGGAAGGGTCTAGTTTTAAATTTTAGAGTTGTATGGAAAGAAAGTCGATGAATATCAAGAGATCCAAGAGACTTGAAGGGGAAAAAATTTAATTGGTAAATATTGTAGATGATCCCTCTACCTTGGACCATGGGGAGGAAATAGGTAAATTAAAAGATAAACCTAATTTTGATCAATAATTGGAGGAGGGAACCAGTTATTTTGAAGAGATGAGTGAATCCACTTATGATTATGATAAGGAGGATTTCATGGATACCAATGAAGAGGAGAGATAGATTTAAAGGGAGTTGAACAAAGTGAAGAAGGTTTTTCACTCCCTTCAGAATAAAATGAAGGTGTTGACCACTATTTACTTGAAATTTATCCACCATGTGGCTTCTTCCCTAATGATTCTGTAAGACCTCCCAGAAAAAGATAAAGATATAGAATGTAAAATTGCTAGCATGGAGGACCTTAGTAAGTTAGTCAAAGAAGATTGGAAAGATTAGATTAAAAAACTAGTGTTTTTGTTATGGTTAATCCCTAGTTTGTTTTTTGTTTCCTATTTTTATTTTGTCTATCTGCTATTTTTTGGCTATTGGTGGCCTTTGGCATACTTTTCTTCCCTTTGGGATTTTTTTACTTGGGCTTTGCACCCTATTTGTAGACTTATAATATAAAAAACATATAATCAATGTAATTATAAATGCTCACTTCTTGAAAGAATAATTTAGAAAACCTTCATTATGCATTACAAATGATGATTATAGACACCCATTACACTATTTTACTTGTTACATTCTATATCTAGGGGTGTCTTTTTAGCTTTCGTTGGACACATAAGTAGTAGTAGTACAAATATTTTAAATATATCTATCTAAAAAATGTGGAGAGAAGTCAAATTTTAGACTCCTATTTTAGATTTGTCACATACCATATTGATTAAGACTCCATTAACTTCTTCATTAATTTATAGCTGATAAGAGTATGAAAAAATTCAAGTTCTAATATTAATTACAATAAATGTAATTCTTATTAGGCTGTAGATTGCTTAAGTGACCTCAAATTAATTAATAAGAGTATCTTAATATAAGTCACAACTAAATTAGCTCCAATTATGCTAGAAACTAATTATGTCACCTCCAATTACAACACTAAAAATAGTCCTAGATTCATGTGGCCATGAGAATTTTAAATGGCCCATGTTGTATGATAGTGATCCTTAATTTTATTTACAGACTACATAAAATGCATAAATATTATTTTTCTCAATATGTAGAGCACTACTATGATGAATCCATGAATATTTCTCATGAATCAACATTTACAATGTTAGGAATATAGCTTACTCTAATTTGAAATTTAGGATGAATTAATAAATGTTTGGGTATTAGATACATGTGCCACGAAACATATGACATTGATGAGAACTCAAAACATATGACATAAAACATAGAAAAACATAATCAATCATTCATTTTCACATAATGTAACAACTATTAAGAAGGAAAAATACCAAAATTTTATTGAGAAAAGGTGTTCTTACAATAGATACAAGTCAAAAATATGTGTCTTTACTTTGAAAATTGTGTTAATACAAAGTGTGTTTCTCAGTGTTGTGACTGAGAAAACTAAGTTATAATGCTTTTTTTTCCTTATATAGCTCCAAAATAGACAAAATTCACTAATAATATCCCTGAACATAAACACATTCAAACTATTGCATAAAGTAGTGGGCCAAGTTGTCTAACATCTAGTACATGATAAACATCAACAATGCCATTTTTTTCAAATATTTTAGTGGCCACCATGTGAAGGTCCCTTTTTTCTCTTTCAAATGGATAGATATATCTATTTTTTATTTATAATCAAGTGGTATGTTACACGTGACCTTTAAAATATTTACATTTACATCTCCTATTCCTTTCAATTTGACTATATGTACAATAGATAGTGAGTGAATCTATCCAATGCCCACAATAACACCATCAAATGGATCCACAACCTAGAATTTATCAACTTCTTGGATTTTATCAATAAATGTCTACAAAAACTAAAAAAATGCATATTATATTGAGATATAAAACATTTTAAGCATAAAGAATGACAAAACATTGGGACAAATAACTGACAACTATTATATTACTTCAACTAATTCAACACAACTATGATGATTGTGCTACACATTCTTGTCCAGTTCATCATGATCACTATTAATATTGATAGATCTATTGACATCATGAAGGCATTTTTGTTTTATTTCTACTTTGATAAAATTGATTTGCATGTGCTTTAACCATAATGCAAAAAAATATACAAAGCTTTCAATAGTCAAGTAAAGGATGCAAGCTATAAATTTATTCAAAAGAACATTTTCTAGATCACTCCAACATTTTTCTGCAACTGTATGTAAAATTATTCATCAAAATTCTCATCTTTTGCTTTTAATATTTTCTAGATATTTGTGCACTAGTAGTCTCAAAATCATTATCCATTTTTTTCATAACATTTTACATAGTTTTTGGATATTGATCTAAAAAAATTGATTTGAAAATATCCAAATGGGCCCTACATATTACACCCAAATTAGAGGCCCACTTTGTAGCATTTGGCTCACTGGGCTTACCATCCCTCGATACCTCAACCAAGAATGGCTTCTTGCATTCTAATTTTATTTCTTTTGCATTCCTCTCTATAGATCTGTAAAAATCTTTACTCAATCTTTGTATTTTCACAAATGTAGACACATCTTCTATTAAACCACTACTAATATTTCTAGCTAATCTACTAGTTTCATAGAAATTTATAGATGCAACAGGTGCACTCTAAGGCATAACAGATGCAAGTAGTCTCTCTTCATGAGTTTCATTAACCAGAACTTAATGCTCCTTGGCCACATCAAGTGTGGCATGAGTAGGTATATCAATATCATTATCTGTAGATTTCAATTCAAACACATCCTTTAATGTTGAATAAATCATCTTTATGCATGTTTTTCCTCCACTCTATTTTTTTTAAATAATCTCTCTTAGAATTTTTTCTAAGAGATCATCATGATGTTACACATCACCATGTGTTATATCAGGCTACACATCACCATGTGTTATATCAGGCTGCACATCACCATGTGTTATATCAGGCTACATATCACCATGTGCTATATCAGGTTGCACATCACCATATGCTATATCAAGTTGTACATCATCACAACTATTGTTTCTATCAAGTGCATTTGTTGAATCACAAATGCCTTGGCTTCTATGAGATGGTAACACTTTATCTTTTCTTTCCTTTTGTTTTTTCTCCACATTTTTTTCACTCTTTTTCTTCTTATTAAACAAAATAAATATCATATTATGTATTATATACATAAATATCTTGGATATACAATATCATATTATGTATAAATCAACAACTTGAATCAATAAAACTTTATTGAGTTCATAAGTTGATGATTGTTGACTTTCCAATCCACTGATAACTGCAAATGTAAACTTTTAAAATAATTTAATTTATAAATTATCAATAATTTGTATTCAAAAACCATGAAATGTTTACAATTATAGGTATCTGACTATCAATATGACTATCCCCTATTTCAATTAGATATTGACACTTATGAATCCTTATCACTCCTGTCTGCATCTACCTAATTTTCTTCCTCATCCTCATCTATGACATGTAATACATTCTCTCTCACAATCTCTTCATTTTTAATCAAAATCTCTTCTTCAAACACTCTATCATCATCTTCATCCACTTATTTGAATGTTTCTTGTAAAATAACATATTTCCCATCATACATTATATCAACAACTTTCATGAATTTTCATTTAGAATGAGACTTTGTTTGAATGACATACGACCATCTTGGGCTTCTTACATCATCAATTAGAAATTATTGGTTCATTTGAAGAGGGGAAACATAAAACTCATTTATCTCTAATAAAAATGATCTTGTATTTGTGCATACAAATCCATACTCATCAAATGGTACTATGGATGGTCATATCCACTTACATTTTAATAATATAGGACTATTTTCACCAAAATACACTTGAATGCTTTTTTAGATGAATCCAACATAAAATTTATTATCAATTTCATGAATAAATTCAGAACTAATAACATAATCACAACGTGTCTTTCTTTTATTCTTTTCTTCCACTCTTAAACGACTAAAATGCATAACCCATAAATTTGGAGATTGGAAAATCTCACTTTCATCTAGTGTTATATCTTTACATTATTCATTTGCATCATGGACATCATTAGCAATCCATTCTTGAAATTTTTGAAAAGAATCACCTCCAATCAAATCATGACATCTATGCTTTTGAGGTTGATGTTGCATCCAAGCTTGATTCTCTTCTTCATATTTACAACATAGAATATTAACATACAAATAGTAAGATTAATAATATAAATGTTTAAATGCAATTGAGTAAATAAATTATTGTGTAATTTTTTTTTACCTATGCCACTTATCGAACGAACATGTGTTTTTAAGAATATAGGCATGTCTTGCACTTCTTTCTTGATGTTATATCTTGAAGTGACATTTATTTCCTTCTAATACTTCACCTACAACTTTCTCATCTTCATCATCTTCCCATACATGTTGATTGACATTTTTAAAATCCCATGGCATCTTACATTGAATATCCCTTAGACACATTGCCTTCTAGTTTTTCCCTAGTACGAACAATTTTTTTCAAAACCTTCATATATCATTCTATAAGATACGTCCATCTCATTCTTACTGGGCCACAATTCTCTTGTTCATATTGTAGATGTATCAAAATATGCATATAAATGTTAAATATTGTTGGTGAAAATTCCCATTCCAATAGACAAATGACTTCAACAACCTCTTCCTTCAAACTATCAAAGTTCAAAGGATCTAATACATGTAAACTTATTCTCTTTAATATTAGGCCCAACCTTATAATTGCCAATCTTGGTCCCTTTACCAAAATTGATATATTTACCATAATAGGTAAAATATTATTGATTATGACATGATAGTCATTGGTATTGAGGCCTCTTAAGCCATTAATGTTAGTTTGGCTTCTAATACTACTACATACATATCTAGTGGGAAAGTGAGTCTGAGACATCAACTGTAAGAATTGTGCACATTATTACTTTGTCCAGACATAAAGAGCACTATGTTTTCTATATTTTTCATCATCACATTTTCAACCCAAATATTTTAATGAATATTTAGTTGTTGAAAGTCTTCACATGATGAAATAATAAAAAAATCACCAAAAAGAGTTTCTATAATAGCATAGGTTATATATTTTTAGTATGCATAAAGTCAACATATGCCTAATGGTTATATCCTTAAAGTATAGCAAATTATAAAATATGCACAACCATTTTACACTGCTTTCATTACATGGAACATATCTACTACCAACAATCCCATCATTTTCAATAAATGACATTATTTTTTATCCATTCTCAATAATGTAATCACCCATTTTTAGAAATGGTGCTACATGATTCTCTGCTTGACCATTGAAACATGTTTTTTATCAATGATATGGATGATCCATATTAAGCTAACTATGTTTTCCATAATAAATACACTTATGCAAACTTCTTGAGTTCCTCACAAAATCCTTAAAGTTACAAGTAGGACATCCATGGTATATATGAACACTAAGACCTGACAATGTGCCATATGCAGGAAGATCATGAATCATAAGCAATAAAGAAGATCTTAAAGTGAATTTGATTGAATGACCATCCCTTAAAGATTGAATTGCTTCAATTCCTTTCCACAATTTCATTATCTCATCATATAATTGCTCTAGATAAGCATCGATTATGTCTAAAGTCACACTTTTCTTTCATGGTATAATCAATAATAGCATTAAGAAAAATGGTTTAGTTGCTAACCATGGAGGCAAGTTATAATTTATTAAAAACACTAGTCAAGTTGACCATTTAGTACTTTTATCTGAGAATGGGTTCATGCCATCTAAAGCCAAACCCAACCTTATATTATGAGGATCTTGATAAAAATAAGGCCATCTATTATCAAATTCCATCCATGTCTTAGAGTCAGGCACATGTCATTGTTTTCCATAAGTGCTTTTTATATTGGGCATGTTATTGCATAAGTTCAACAATGTCTCTAAACCTATACATTCAAAGTAATCATGGGATTAATGAAAAGTGAGAAAGAACCTTTCTAGGAACCACAACTAATTTCAACCCTTATCTATACCTTATTTCATGATATTTTAGACATTCACTCTCACATGTAAGATTATTACAAAATAATACACAACCATTCACACATGTGTGGATGTTTTCATACCCTAATCCTAGCTTAGTGATTTGCTTTTTACATTGACTTCATTTTCTTGACAATATCAAGTCAAGTGGTAACAATGAACTTAATAATGCCAATAACTGATAAACACTCTCATTTATCCAACCAAACACCACTTATAAGTTAAGAATTTGAAGGATTGTTATCAAATGACTTAAATTTCAATTAACATACACAAGATTTAAAGCATCCTCCATCAACTTGGCCCAATCATCGTTTAGACCCTTGTTCAACATTATATCAACTTCAAACCCTTTGTCTAACATTGTTACCTCTTCATCTATGTTTGGTGCCACTTCATTTATGTTTTTTGCCTCTTCATCTCTCAAAAACTACAATTCTATCATATCTTCATAATAATTGTAATCCTTAGGGCTTATATCACTATGCCCATATATTATCATATGTTGATAAATCAGATATCTTTTTCTCACCTTTCCACCAAGATAGTCATTACATGGACATGGACATGGATATTTGTCCATGTCCCTCTCATTGGCTACTCTCTCATCAAATGCATGGTATTGATCCGTAGTCAACCTTTGATGTTGATCCATCTATAATGTTATACAATAGCAAAAAAAATCTTTTGGGGAAAAAATAAAAAAACCAAAAGTTAAAGATTTTTTAAAAATATCAAAAAAAAATTAGATTTAAAAAAAATAAAAATAAATGTAGACTAAGAGACAAAAACTATTTTTTAAATTGAAATTCATTTCCATAGAAATAGATTTATAGAGAGAAAATAAAATAGAGTGTTTAACTAATGAATTGTAAAAAATATATATTTGTAGTTTATATTCAAATTGCTAATTACATTGTATTACACATCTTTCAAACTCAAAGCATTAATTCACATTGCATAGCTAATAACTATATACTGATAGATGACAAAATTTCAATTAAAATATAGTTTATACAAAGTCAACCTAAGTTGTTATGTAATCACTTCACATTGCATAACTAATAACTAAGAGCATCTACCAATTGTATTTGATTGTCATGACATTCCATGAGACCACATTTCTTTGAGGCATTTTTTCAAACAATTTACTACCTTGTCTATGCTACCACCTTTTTCATACATGCCTACCAAAGAATTTTATCAAATAGTTCACTGCCTTGTTTCTATGGCTAAAAGCCTAAACTAAGTGATTTCAAACAGGCTATCGATGATTGAAAAAAATTTATCAAATAATAACAGTAAGAAATAACATAGACAAGGCAATGAACTACTTTAAAAAAATGCCTCAAAGAAATATGGTCTCATGGTGATATAATTCCATGACAATCCATAATAATTCACTTTTCATGGCATTCCATCACCATGAGACCACATTTCTTTGAGGCATTTTTTCCAAAATTCATAAATCATCCTATGAGTCCATATTCCTTTTATAATTATTCCAGGAGTCATTCATAAGCATCCCTTATCATTTCCATGTGAAAGACATTTATATTTTGACCATTGATGTGTTTTTTGTCTCTTACCACAACCCCATATTACATTAAAATAGCTTTGGTAGGTGTGTGGGAACCAAAGGAAGTGAAAAGACAATTACCGCTTCTTTGCAGCATGCAGGAACTTCACTTACGATGTTACGGTATATAGAGATGGGTTACCATAGCCCCATGATAGTCTAGAGAAGGTCTTACAGGCTAACAATAAATGGTAATAGTTATATAAAGTATGTCCCACACTCCTACCATAGTTAAATACAATTCTTATGATGATATAGTAAAGAGTGAAGGGATGCCAGAGGATTCTATTTTCCCATAGTGGTCAGATCAAAGGTTAGTGGTAATGCAATATGAGGTATAAGGGGTAACATGTATCTTGTTATCCCACCATTAATAATATTTGAGACACATATTTTGTTATTTCAATATTCTCATCAATTTTAATATTTTATCACACAATGTCTAATTGTTAAAGGGTCAATCAGTGGACATTAGCCACCTAAACCCTAATATACATAGTTAGAGATATGAACTCTCTAGAGTCCACACTCTATATTTTTTTATATATTTTCCTTAACACTCTAGGTCAAAATAATAATTATAAAAGGTACATATGAATCACAACAAATGAATTCTCTACATGAGAACCCTATTAGGAGCATTTTAACACATACTGAAGCCCCAAAATAGTTCAAAAAAGGCCTTACAAGCTAGTAATAGTTATCATGGAATGAATGAACTAATTATCTCTCAGTGACCCTTCTCTATGTGTCATGATTGTTAAATAGGATTTGGATTTTGAAAGAAGGGTTTTAGACACCATGTTAAAGTGGATTGTCCTCATCTAGGGGGAATGCATTGTATATTATTAAATAAGTCATAGGTCTCATTTTCTTAGAGACTAAATTTAGGGTTAAGGTCAACTACCTAGTAGAGTCAGTGTTTGTGGTAAATTTACTTCAAGTGTGTAGGGATAAAGAAATGACTTTGGTAATTTAATCATGGATAGTTTGGGATCACTTCTAGGTTGGTCTGGAGACAGTCATCAAGAATTTTTCCTTAGAAGACAATGATCTTCAATCATTTCCTAGGACTTCTAACACTAGGATTATCCCTTTTAGATCCTTTAGGATTTGGATGATAGGTTTGATAACCTTATAATTCACCTTGAATTATTGAAATCTCAGCTTTAGAACTTGCTTCCTTCTAGAAGTCACATACCACTTGAGACACATATTTTGTTATTTCAATATTCTCATCAATTTTAATTTTTTATTCATAATGTCTAACTGTTAAAGGGTCAATCAATGGACATTAGCCACCCAAACCCTAATATACATAGTTAGAGATATTAACACTCTAGAGTCCACACTCTATATTTTTTATATATTTTCCTTAACACTCTAGGTCAGAATAATAATTATATAAGGTACATATGAATCACAACAAGTGAATTCTCTACTCGAGAGCCCTATTAGGAGCATTTTAACACATATTGAAGCCCCAAAATAGTTCAAAGAAGGCCTTATAGGGTAGTAATAAGTAGTAATAGTTATATAAAGTATGTCCCACACTCCCACCATAGTTAAATCCAATGCTTGCAATGATACAATAAATAGTGAAGGGATGCCAAAGGATCATGCAGTCTCGTGATGGTCAGATCAAAGGTTGGTGGTAATGCAGTATGAGGTAAAAGGGGTAACGTGTATCCAACCATCCTATGATGATGTGTATCAAGGCTTATGGGGTGGTGGTAAGTAGTGAAAGATGTGGTATAACCATCTAAAAGCTCTTGCAATCCCTTGATAGTTGTAAATAGGTCTTACAGTGATGTGGTAAAGTATAAAAAGATGAAATGAATATATCACTACCCCATACTGGTTATTATTGATGCCTGTGATTAAAATACCCACCCAACCACTAGATTGGACCAAATCAATAGTTTATGTTTGAAATACTTAAATGTTGAGATTTATTGATTTTGTGATATGAACTATAGTAGTGGTAAAATGACCAGCTCCATAGCAGAGTAAAATTTGGAATATCATTGTATTTCATCATTTAAGTAAATTCAATGGTGATTGTAGATGCTAAAATTTAAGGTCCATGTGTGCACTTCAGCCATCTTCCAATCAATTAATTCTACCTCATCATTCTCTTCATAAAATTTGGTATTTAGTTTGTGATTTATTTTCAACTAGTTTGGTAGAGAAAGTGACTATCAAAACCATAATTCAAACTATGGCATCTAAGAAATCTAAGTCTACAAGTAAGAGCATTGAACCCCTTGTTCCCAAGAAGTGGCCCCTTCAATAGTCACCATTGGACATTTTTCCAAATTTAGTTGACAAAGGGTATAAGAAACTATTCAAGGATGTAGTATAGGGGTGTCAGGATGATAGAGTCCTTATCTCAAGATGGAACCTTTTTTGGTAGATTTGTGAAAAGAAAGGTGGACAAGTACCAATTGCAAACCCATGGAATTTGAATTTGGCTAATCTTTTGGTGACAAATGTATTCATTGATGTGGATTTCATCCAGATATTGGCAAAACATTATCATCTAACCACCAAAACTATTTGGTTTCCAAATGGGTCACCATTTTTGGTTGTGGATAGAAATTTAATCATTTATTGCTTCATTATTAACAAGCAAGCCCTCATAAAAGTTGACTTGAAGAAGAGTGAACAAGAATATACCAATCTAATAAATACACATAGAAGTGACAAGTTGCCCATGTAAATGAGGAAAGGGGCCAATAATATAAGGATTCTAGTCCCAACCAATGTAGTTGAGCCTTTATTAGTTGATGAATTTGTTGTGTATTTCAAAAGGACATATTTTGATTTGTGTCAAGTGATAGGAATTGATGCCCAAGATAGAATGTCAATTGGCATGATGATGATGGCCATAAGAATACAAAACCTAGATTTTAATGTTTAGTATGATTTTTCATCATTTATTGAGTATAAATTGCATGATAGATTTTTTAAAATAAGGGAGATTAAGACACCTATGGATTTAAAATATTATTTTTTATTGTGTCATTTAATTTTGTATAAGAATAGAAGGAATTGGCCTATAAAGATGGACTTGAGCATGATTGATCAAAAGGGATAGAGATTGCCTGCATAGTGTTAGTGTTACAAATGGGACACTCATTATCAAAATAGTAAATATGTTGTGTTCCATGATGGTTTCTTAGTCATAATAATGAATTCCCTTGGAAGCCTTTTTCCTAGATTGACCAAAGAGGTTAGAGAAATGTTGAATCCTCTTGCTCATAGGCTAGAATAGGGTCATAAACATAACTTTTTTGATTGGTACTTCTTGTCTAACCATATTATAATTAGAGTATATGGGTGTACTCAACCACCCCATGTGTTGCCAAAATTTTTGCTAAATAGAATTACTTTTCTTGAATTCATGTGGCAGGTGCTCTGGATGGAGAAAGATGTGATGAAAAAACAAAAGGGAACATTTCTTCTAGATTGATTTCTGTTTAGTGAATGGTACATTGGTGTAGATACCTTGGAGGAGTTTCAAGCCTATTTGAAGGCTAAATATTCTTTGAAATTAGAGATAAAAAGGTTTTCTGATCTAGAGGGTCACATGAACTTTGTTAGATAAGTCATCCTTACTAGGATTGAGAAATCCCATCAAATCAATTTTGATGAGGATGTGATTAGAAATCGTGTCACTTTTCAAGAGGTATATAATAGGAAAATAAAATGGGAAATTTTGAAGAAGATTAAGGATGACAAAAGAAAATAAAAACCTAATTTTTCAAGATTTTTTATTGAAGAGAAGGACACTTTGAAAAGAATATATTTGATAATTGATCATTTTGAAAAAATATATGGCAAGTCTAAGAAGTAGCCTAAAAAGGCTACCAATATCCCTATCAAAAATATAATAGGAGTTTTGATTCAAGAACTTGGTCTAGATGCAATGTCAGTGAAAGATCTAGCTATTCCAGGTCCACCACCTACCAAAAGGCAAAAAACTGATGATCTTTCTCTATTGGTTCCATATGAAATGATTGAAGGAGTTGGTGACTCTAAGGAGGTGGCCAATATTTTGAGGCATATGGGAGAGGAAAATGAATTTGATCAACCCCTTATTATTCAAGAAATAAAATCACACAAACCAAAAACAATAATGGATGAATAGGCACAAGGTGAGCCTGAACTACAAGAAGATGAAAGGGTTGTGTTTTCTATGAGATTCATCAAGGATGATGATTTCATAAATACCCTAGAATTCAAAGATTTTTGGCTCAAAATGAAGATGAAATAATTTGAATAAAAGGTAGAAATAAATAAAATGGGTGATGATGAATCTCAACATGATCAAATTGTGACATAGACTTTCAAGGATTTGAAAATTGATGAAATAAATGTCAGCCCTAATGAGTCTAGAAAAATGATTTTAAAGAGTAATATGTTGATCATCCCTGGCATTGAATTAGATATTTTTTTATTAGACCAAGTGAGAAATCAAGATGACCCCATGATGGTTTTTGAGTTTGATTATGAGGATAGTGTTAGTGGTTGTGGATTTAAACCAAAGACAAAGACTCTAACAATATGGGCCAAATAGAATAACACCAAAAAGCTAAGATTACTTGATGTAGTCCAAGATTTGAGGGGATAAACTATGGTGAAAGTTTTTTAGGATACATCTGTGCTTGAAGTTGCCACCCTTATTGTGCACTTTACAATGTTCACACAAGCTTTTGTCAAGAAAATGGAGCAAAGAACGCTCGACTATGAAAAAAATCAAATTGAAATGAATGATGAAGTGAATAGGATGTATTTGGAAATTATCAAACTAAAGTAGAATTTCAAAGGTGGTGATTCTCAAAGCCAAGCAATTATGTCATACCAAGACCTTGTGCCACAATAAATAGTGATAGTAAAGTCCTAGTTGATCAGTTGAATGCATTAAAGTTGAAGTTGGAGAAAGAAATTGAAGATTTGAAAAATAAAAATGAGAAGACAAAGGATGAGGAAAATTTGAAAATCCTTGAGGTGTTTGAGAAGATTTTAGAATACAGAGTAAAATTAATTATTGATAAGTTGGGAGATGTGCATGAATTATATTCTTCCTTGTCTCAAGCCATTGATAAATTGAAGGTCAATATTTCTATTTTGGATCAAATATAAAAGAAATGACAACCTACACACCATACATTAATAACCTTGTGCAAAGTTATACAAAGAGATCTAGGTGCCTCGGCCTCACTCAAACCAGCAAAGAAGATAGTGAAAATGATCTTAGATAAATTATAGTATGTGAATGGTGAGAGGTATAAAATATATGAAAATATTGATTCTTTTTCTACCTTTATACACCAATTTATTCCTTTTATTCTGATAGAGGATAAAAATATCAAAGGTTTTGATGCATGGAAAAGTGAATATGGTCAAACAGTTTTTCAAGTCATTGATTTCTTGAAAAAGGATCAAAACATAAATATTCTTAGTTTCAATGTCATTTTAGATAGATTAATTTATCTATATGATAGATATTCAAATTTCATCATTGATTTCAAAGTGTTTCTAGACCAAAGATGGAAAGATCTCTAGTCCAACTTGCTTCAAATCTAAGAATATAAGTGGCCTAGTGATTTCACATTGTACCAATGGGATAATCAATATTTGATAATTGAAGAATAAGCATGACAAGTATGAAAAGGAATAATAAGCATCAAGATGGCATCAACATGGAACCAACAAATCTTGGGCATCCTCCTATTTTGTCTTTTTCTTGTCTTTATGCTTTCCAATATGTATTCAAAATATATTTGGCAGTCTTTTTAAGAATTTTAAAAAAGTATATTTTTTAATAGGTCATATTAAGAGGTGGGTATATGAAAAGTGATATTTTTTAATGTGAAAGTTTTGAATCTTATAGCTTCCTTCACCCCTATAATAAAAAAACCAAGACCTTGGGAATGCTCTCTAGGAATTTGCAACTTCCCTAGGGAGAAATTTTTGGAACGAATATAAAAATCGTAGGGTTTTTTTGTAACAAAATGACTTTTTAATCAATACTAAGAATTTTTGTAAAATAATGGAATGAATATAAACTCCCCATATGTAATAAATTTTTAATCAATACTAATGAAAAAATAGTCCCCTAAACCCTAAACTATCTATATGGTTCTGGTACTCAGTTGCCTATGTAAATACTGTAAGTTGCTAATTAGAATGCTATAGATTTTGTGTTTAATGTAATGAGGGTTTTTAATTACCTCTAAATTCACTATATATGGTGTCCCCAAATTTGACTTCACTACAAATGGCCTTACCGACTTTAAATTCTTTGTAGCAAACTTTGAATTCCTTGCCCACCTTTTCAAAAGTCTCTATGTCCTCTCTATACAAGCTTTATCAACCACGCAAGTCACTGTTATAACCTAAAACACCTCAGTGCCAAGCTAATTACCAACTAACGAAATGATGAAATATTCAATGAATACACTCTCACCAAAAATATATTTTTAATTTTCATCTAATTTATATATGCGTAAATATTTAGTCATTTTTATTTGTATGGTTAAATAATTTTTTAGTCAATGACCAAATTAGTCATTTATTTACTCATTTATAGCTGACTTTTAAGAAATTAGTATAATTTAGATATTTTTAGTTGTTGTGACTAAAAGTTTTAGTCATGTAGTCATTTATTTGCCAAATTTTACTAGTGATTTAACGAGGTGACCTCTAACATTTTAGGATCTCAATGGAGATAAGCTACACTCTATGGCATGAGTTCTCATCTAAGAGTTGTTATTGCACAACATAATTTAAAATATTACATCTCATATCAAGAAGGTGTCTAAGGTATCTATAACTTACACTTAGATGACTATACTATAAAGAAAACACTCCTATATACCTCAGAATGTTAGCACAATTTTAACTAATTGCTTTGATCAATGAAAACTACTAAATTTTAATATATTTTACACATATAGAATTATCATATATCAATTAAAATAAGTATAATTCTTTTTATCTTATGCACACTTCAAGTTATTGAGTTAACACATCCAATAAAATAAAACCTTAATAACATATATATTGGAGGAAAGAACATTGACATAGTTGTAGGACCATCAAAATAATTTCTTCATGTATTTATCAAAACTATTCCAACCCTTTGAAATGAGGGTTATACATGTATAAATATAATTAGGGAGGGGTCACCTCATCCTCCAAGCTCATGAAAATTTATAGTTATATTGTAACTAGAACCTCAGTTCTAATTTTAGTCTTAAAACTACATGTATGCATATGTATAGTTCACTATCACTATATATAAACATAATTCAACCTATACAAAGCAATGTAACATTTTCATGCTCACAAATAGTCCAAATAATTTTTAAATTTCAATGCTAAATAAAAATAAACTATGACTAGTAGAATTAGTTCTTTTTACATGTATGCATATTAAATTACCCTTCAACTCAAGGCTAGTTGGATGTGGGCATGGTGGTACTAACTGTTGAGGTGTATGTTGGGATTAAACTTGAATTTTAAGTTCCATATTCATTCTTCACTTAAAAAACATGAAATTTCTTGTCCCTGAGATCATGTTGATATCAGATAATATCCATGTTCAATAATAGAGTTATATGCACCCTTTTTTACTTGTTATAAGAGATTTGCATGCTCAATTTTTGTATTTTTAAAGTTCAATCCAAAAAATTTCACCTTCATGACCTTCCTTTCAAAAATTAGCTCAACTTGAATCTCCTCTAATGAAGGTCCTTAAAGACATTGCTTGAAGATGGTAGAAGTTTGTTGAAGAAGATGATCGAAATTGATTATGATTATAAGCCTACTTGTTGAGTCTCTTGTTTGTCACAACTTTATCTCTCCTAGCATCTAAAAAATTAGAGATTCATGTTATGAATACTTAATCATTACTACTTCAGCTACTTCAATCCAATCCCAAGCTTCTTGAGTCTTGATGACTACAAAGTTGAGAGCATTTGAATCCTCTAGTGGTGCCATCAAGTCAAGGTGGTTGTATTTTTTATTAATTATATAAAGAATAGGGGTCAACTCTTCCCTCATTATATTAATGGCTTCAACAATATTGTATAATCTAGAAGTATCATTATGGATTTTAGTTTTTTTTTTAGGAAGAATGTGAATCATCTATTGTTGTTCCTTTATTTTCTCCAAATATTTAAAATATTGTTCTTTTACATGCTATAATTCATTATCAATCACTTACATAGCCATTTTTATTCCCTCATAGAATTATATCAAGTCATTATTATGTGTCTTAAGATAGGACTTGTAGTCCTCCATGTATGGGGACTATCACAATTTCCTATTCTTTATTTTAGATAAGGTAAAGACCTCTTATCTATCTTCCAAGATAATACCTATCCCATTATTATCTTCCAATTTTGTCTTTATTACCATCTATACACTCCCTATAAATTTATCAAATATTGAACTTACTATAGGTAGCTCTGTGATTATGATGTTTGGCTTCTGGGAAGCCTTTGACCCTAAATCCATTGCCCATTAATGGATGACCAATTAGGATGGGTTGATTGGTTGAGTGTCCTCAGGTGTAGTCTCAACCAATGTTTCTTCATATGGTTTCTTCAAAGCTTCTTTAATTACTTGGTCAGGAAGGGAAGGACAAATGATTTTAGACCAGTCTACTACCCCATGTTGAGGTAGTGGGTTGATGGTGTATACTAGTTTTTTATTTCTAACTTTCTATGAAGATGTCATAATAATACATTGAGAAGAGCTAAAGGCATTGATAAGTATATTTGAGAGTATGATACATGAATTTGATAAATTTCCAATTCTCCCTAGACTTTCTTAGATGACTTACTTTTGGCTTTAGGGGGTGTTGGAGCAGTGGCAGATATAACTATAGAAGTAGTGGGGATCATTAAAGATGTGAATATAATAGGTGGAGTGTAAATATTTGGGAAAATTGAGACAAAAGGGGTAGAGGAGACATCCTATACCTTGGGAGTGACTAGTGGTGTTTTGGAAATGGGATCAAGTAAAAGAGAATTGACTGCAAGAAGGGAAGAATAGAGGAAATTGGAGTGGCATAGACAAGAGGTGTTTTCTCCTTACATAATTGATTAACATCTAGAGGTAACTTTCCTTTAATTTCCTAGAGGAAAAGTAATTTTTCCTTTTATAAGTCCTCATCTTCATCTATCTCTCTTTTTTCATTGATAGGCTTTCTTTTTGTAGCCTACTGTTGAGCTAAAGGAGCTCTTGTTGGTTTTTCCTCAACAACTGGGTCCTTTAGAAGAGGATAAAACCTTAGTTTCCTCTTATAAAAAATTATAGTCTTCTCAAATATGAGGGAATCATTTTGAACTACTTTAGATGAAACATCCACACTTTTAAGTTATAACATGGGTGGAGAAGCCCGATGGTCTAATCCCTCTGAATTTGATGAGTCAAGGAAAACTAGATCTCCTTAAGCTCCTCCAATTATAGTTTCAATTATTTCAGGATCCTTCTTGATGGCATTTCATGTCTAGGGATATTTTTGAGAAGGATTTCCTTGTTATATTAATGGATGTAGAGGCCTACTGATCCATTAATCTGAGGCAACCCATCTGCCTAAGAGTAGAATCCTAACTCATGCATTTGTAATAGATATAGAGGGTTATCCTTATATGATATTTAAATGTAATTCCCTCAATCCTTCCTTTTGTGCCCTTTCAAATACCTAACAATCATCCTTGTCATTCAAGAATAGTAAGTCATTATCATATGGCTCATGTTGGTATGGAATACTGAGACCTTTGATATAATTTTGAATCCTACAATGGGAATCCCAATCCCTATGAGGCAAGGTGGGTAATGAATAGTACTTTATAATTTTACCCACTTCTACAAAGTGACTCCAAATTATGTATCACAATTTTCCTAAAATCACATGAGATCCATAGAATGTACTCTTATTCTTATTTGTCGAATTTGCATCTATGCTCTACCACAGTTGAAATGCTATCTCTTATTCTACCAACTTATCTGGCAGGTATTTGGGAAAATATAAGGTCTTAAATGTTTTGCCAATGACCATAATCACTATGTACTATGGGTATAACTAATAGTCACCTTGTGGTGCCAAAAAGTATATAATTGACTTAGATACCTTGGATAGTGGGGCTTGATGAATTACATACCATTCCTATGGGTACACATCCTCTATGATACAAGTGATGTTCTTAATAAATGTGTATATGTGCATGAATGAATAATAATTGGAAATGTGATTTTTGACGTAGTCTAGAGTGAGATCCTAGAGTGACCCATAGTGAACATATATTATTCCCATCATAGAGTCTAAGAGGTATGAAATCATAAATAAATGGAAACTAGTAGGCTATTTATCTTCATGTAAACCATGTTCTCAACCTAATATTGATTATCTCCCCCAAGGTGAAGGTCAATTATAAATTCATCATCATAGAAAATAATAGAACCCATTCCAAGTGAAAAAAATGGATATTAGGGAAACCACACAGTATATTTAAGAGGTCCATCCCAATGTGAATCCCCATCCTAAAATTTATGATAGGTATGGGGTCATTATCCTTTGGGTCAGTAATCTCCCTATGGAGAAGCCACTTGCTCAATGTTTTGTTAACTAATTTTTTTTAATTTCCACCCTACCACTATATGTAAAACATAAGTGGCATCTTCAACTGGAAAATATTATTACCTTTGGAATGCATATCCAAAGATGCATGCCATGATGGTCTTGTGTTCCACACGGTTCAAGTAATTATCCCTAATTACATTTCCATCAAAGAATATATCCCAAAATAGGTATATGCACAACATTACTTTGGGATTGGACTTCATGAAATGTGTAGTCCTTATCATTTGAGTGGAATTAGATTTGCCACCAATTTCTTTTATGTTGGTGTTATGCTTTCCTCCTGAGTGTGAGCATCTACTACATTAATGGCATCCCATAGAGCTGAATAATTAGTTTATTGATATTGAAAATGGTGGAGTCAAAAATAATATCCATGTATTTAGTGGAATATTTGATTAAGAATAGGGATGCTGGAAAAACTCCTCTAAATGTTCCAGATAAAGAGACCATGGTTAGTTGATTGGTATTAGTTTTTAGAATTTGATAACTCATATTTGTTAGATTCAATTTTATGATCTCCATGTAAGTTGTTAGGTCTTGTTTGCAAGGTAGTAATTTCGCTTGAATTTCATTTGTGATGAATGAGTATGATGATGGTCTCAAGTAATTGATATAGATTTAACATTTAACTCCAATTAGTGCACCATTAATTTCCAATTTCTATGAATTATATTTACCTATGCAATTAGAATTTTAACCCTTTATTTGGTAGATATGTCACATCATTATTTTTAGCAGGTATGATACTTTAAGTATTTTTATTTTTCTTTATTGGATGTGCCAAATAGGCTTTAGCTAGTTTGGGATGGGGTTTTGTGTTGGGACCAAACTAAAAAATTATTGTGAATCAGGGATTCTAAACACAAGTTTTGAACAAAACTTTTGATGACCAAACTCATCCCATAGGAAAAACCCATTGATAACCTTCTGCATACTTTATCCAAAAAAAATCCTAACAACCAAACTCATTTACATTGAAGTTCTAGTCACAAGTACCAATAAGAAATAATGAACATTTTTGTCAAAGAAAAAAATACCAAAGATCTAATTTCTAACCACCAATTTAAAATCATAAATTCTTACATAATTTCCTAAAGGGTAAAATCCTGAATGTAAATCTTAAACATAAAAGCCAAGACAAAATAGTGTTAGAGTAAAAATTTACCAAGTAAATGTAGAACATAAAAAAAAAAGACCAAATATCTAATGAAAAAGAAATTGAAAATAGAACCTACAAGTGAAAACTCTGAAGACCAAATACTTAATTGGCAATTTCCCAAATAACTAGTTTTAGAACACTTCTATCAAGGACCATGTTGAACCAAATGAAAAATCTTGAATAATTTCACCTAAAAAAATCTATAAAGTCTTGAGCTGAAGACCAAATAGTGATACAATAAATATATGATTTTAAAAAATCCAAAACTATGAACAAAATCCCTAAACGCTTTGGCTGGATACTAAATTTTGAAGACCAAAATTCTTATGTCCCAATAACAGATGTAAAACTTCCAAAACAGATAAATAAGTTAGTAAAAAATACAAAATGCATTTTTTTGTATTTCTCAGATGATGAAATTTAGATGTAACATCTAATATTTCTTATAATGAAAAGACCTTAGAAAAATCTTGGACTTATACAAGGCATAGTGGGTCCCGATTCCAAAAAAAAGGAAGGGGGTATATTGAGTAAAATAAAACCCTTGAAGGTAATACAAGACCCTTCAATGTATATCTTAGGAGATACCTTTAAAATATGAATAAGGGTACCTTTAAAAGTATTAAAAGGCCCTTTAAAGTATTTCCTAGGAGATACCTTGAAAGAAAATTCCAATCATGTGCATGTTCAAGGTATCTACTAGGAGACCCCTTGAAGTTACTACAAGAACCTTCAAGGTATATCCTTACATTGAAGGACCTTGTAGTAATTACAAGGGTAACCTAATGTATGTTTTAAAGGTATATTTTAATAATTTATGTTTAGGTAGTACATCCTCCCAAATATTAAATTATGTTAACAAGATCCTATTGCATAAACAATCATTGAGATCTATCAAATAAAGTCTCTAAGATATATCAACTAGGATTGCTATGATACATTCCTCATTAACATAACTTAATTAACTCACAATAGGATGTTTAAAAATACCATTTCATATATCAAACAACTGAGATACCATATCAATGATAATAAATGGAAGAAACCAACATAAAATATAAACTTTCAGAATAATATAGAAGATACCTTGAAACTCTTGGGTTCACCACAGAGGTTCAAATCACATAAAAGATCCCAAAATATAAGTAGCTACTTGTTTTCCATGATTTTCATCAAAACCTCCATTTCTCAATATCATTTTTTATAATATTAAAATATATATGGTTGAACGTTTATTTTATTAGTTATTTTTCTCTACTAGGTGTATGCTCTTAAATTTGCCCAACCTGATAATTCTACAAATTTTGCTAACTTGACTTATAACTATATTTCATAGTTAATTATCTAGTATCATATTATCTATTTCCTACATCCCAAAAACATTATTCTACCCCTCAATCCAATTAATCACCATTATTATTCCACTAACTAAACCTACTTACCTACTAACCTACCCATTAAGCCACTTGCCAATTTAAAAATACAATTTATTTACCTACCCATGTACCACCTTAATAACTAGTTATTCCTACACCCTTAAACCCTATTAGATATTTATAGAATTGGATAATTCTATAAATCTCTTCCAATTATCCCTTTTCTTCTATAATTCTCTATTCTATAATTTCCAAAGAATTAAAAATTCCTTGGAAATATCCTAGCCATTGATCTCAATGGCTCAAAATTATATTTGAACCATTGATCCTTCTCTCCATTTCCTATATAACCAAGCCCATACCTACATGAAAACCAAAATGGAATCTTGTTAACTTGATGTTATTATCATCTCTCTTGCATCCATATATCCCTATCAAAGCCATCATCCAATCAAGAAGTCCATTGGAAGCCATTATCAAGCATAGTCAAGCAATCCAACATCTAACATATTTTTCATCCAGAATCAGTTTGGAAATATTGGAAGGGAGATACAAGAGGTAAAATGATGGTGATAATTTTCATTATGGAAATATGATTATCTCTTTATCCTCTCTATTTTATGTTGTTTATATTTTGTGGTTTTGTTACTAAAAATAGTAATATTAGAGAAATCCAAAATCTAGTCTACATTTTGGCAACCATGGTGGGAGAATCCCTAATTATAACCTCTTAATCCTTGATGGAAGTTATTTTAAAGCTTAAAATTATAAATATATGAGAATCAAAGGCTTGAATTTGAAAAAATAATCACATAGAGGAGACTTGTGATTTTTCATTGGTATCAGTGGTATTACAGTTAGATCAGCGGTATTAAATTTACATTTAACTTTAACCACTAACATTTTTTAGATTTTATCAAAATTTTACCTTTTGTGAAAAATTACTAATTTAAAAGTAGAGATATTTCTCTGGTAATTATGGATTTGCCTTTGAAGTCATGGTTTTGTAGATCCTATGGGTTGCCATAATATTATTGCTCTTTGTTTGTTTCTAACATTTGTGAGATTATTTTTCTCTATTTATATTGTATAGAATTGTTTTTCATCTCCTACATATAAGAAAAAGTAGAGTTATCTAAGAATTTGATTGGTGGTAGCTAAAGTGAAATATCACAACTTTTAGACTTGTAGTTTTGCCTTCATAATCAAAATATTGCATAGGGAATTATAGTTTTACAGATTTCTTGAGTTTATTTGATATTATTGTTTTTCATTTTTTGGTGACCCTTGTGCAAGTCATTTTAATCTAATTTCATTTCCTAGAAGTAGTTTGTGTCTTATGTGTGTAGGAAAAAGTAGGGTTGACTAAGGATTTGATTATTGGTGATTAAACAATAATATCACGACTCTTAAATTTATATTTTTGACCTAATAGTTATGACATTGCCATAAAAAATTATGGTATTACATTTCATGATTAAACTAGAAAACATTTATCCTATTAATCCCTAATATTATAATTGATAGCCCTTTTATTCTCTATCTATAGAGCATATAATATTTTTGATAGGACTACTCAACTATTTTTGGTCTGACTATTTTAGGATTTAACTATTTTAGGTTTTTCTTGTTAAATATGGGCTTGATAATGTTGCTTTCTCCTATGTGTAAAAAAACAAGATATAGAATAGATCATATAAGCTAAATTATCTATCATTAACATATTAAAATACCTTCTATAATATTTCTCATTTGAGTCTTGCAGTTTTGACCTCCTATCTGTGATATTATGTACTTAGTAGTGACTTCATAGTTAGGCATATTTAGGGCTTAGTTTATATTTATATTTCAGACTTTTATCTAATCATTAGGATAAAACTAGTTGTTTCCTTGTCTAAAAAACATCTAGGTGCCCTTTTACTAATTTTTTTTCATCAGTTTATAATATGTCATAACTAATTATTAAATTCTTCTTAGGTAGTCTATATTTTGAAAATATTCTAAAATTTCCATCTAGATATTATTTTTAAGATATAATCCATCTACATCAATTTGAAAACTATATTTTTTGTAGTTTTATGCTTCATTGCAAAATTGTTAAACTTGAATTTCTAAAATCATAGTTTTGTACTATATAGTTTTAGTTTTGTATGGAGTTATGGTTTTACATTAAGTTAAACTACTAACACATTTGTGTATCACCTATCAAGACAAAGGTACCCATTTTTTCTCTTAATCCTTGTGTTTGTAGGAGGGGTGCCAAAAGCCTTATATTTCAATCTTGTTACTTGTATATATTTTCTTGGTGTGTGATTTGATTGTATACATTTGTGCTTCTTCGCATAGGTAATTAATTAGGGCGAATTAATCATGATTGCCTATTTGTTGAACCTTTGAGTCTAGGATATCATGTGACATGGATTTTATCCCCATGCATTGGATTACTCATTAGGGGTCAGTGACTTGGATTTCATCACCATGCACTAGACCAAAATCTATGTCCTAATGGATTATAAAAATCAAGAGAGTTGTCCTTAGGCACTAAATAAAAATTCACCATAAAGGTTTAAATGGTTAGATAACATCATATATGGACTTGGGCCCCAATATACCTTCATGTTTATTAGGGACTCCCCTATGAACCTTTGCGTAAACCTAGATTATGACCTTTTGATAATAATAGGAATTTCATTTTAAGAGTCAGGATCAACTCCTAAGAAGTCATTAAGTGAAGAAGGGGTCAAGAGGGTTCAATTGATTCTATAATGGGTCACCAGCTTATAGCCTCACACTCAAAGCTATTAAATGGTATGAACATTGGTTATAGACCATTATAAGTTTACTAGCTTAAGACTTGTTACATGTGTTATTTGTGTTACATGTTAAATCTATGATATTTGAAAACCAAGTCAATCACACCCTTTTTGTTTTTAACACCATAGATACCCCTAGGCTCAAACTCAGTCTTAATCCTCATCATAACATCCATCTCACCATCCTAAATAATAGTTGACAACCACCTCATATCTTCCATTCACCATCCTTATATCCATATTATATCTTCCATCTTTTATACTAAACCACATCTAATATCCACCTGATATATTCCATCATCCATATCACCATGGTAAAATAACACTTAATATCCATCTCATATTTTCCCATTCATCATCTTTGGATACTATATATAGTCTTGAAAACAAATCCTAGTGGTAACCCATCCCTCAATAGCATCATTATTCATCCTTTTTTATTAGGTGTTATCGACATACATAACCTTGTAAAATAATTTAGTCTATCAGCCATCACTTCCCTATCAATGCATCTTCACACCTAGTACCCACCCAAATCAATATTTTGCTAGTGTGAAATTTATTTGATCTCATCATTTCCTTCTCTCCTTGCTAGATTGAACTCTTACATGGTTTTATTTTTTGGTAATCCTTGGTCATCCTAGTCTCTTTAAAATTAAATATCACCACATTTCTAAATCATCCTCCTTTAACCACTTTTTAGATTTGATTTATATATTAAATTAATATCCAAAAACACCTCATCATCACTCATCACACATTTTCACTTTTCCACTCTCATCATCCAATATGCTGATCTAACCCCATGCCCAATAGTTTAGGATGGGATAAGCTTCCAAACAAGAGAATGATGTATTGGGGAATCTACATGATCAAAATTGAGATCATGATGACACACATAGTGATAAGCACACTCCTAGAGGAGAATATTATTGATTCAATCCCTTCCATAATGATGATGTTAAGAACCTATTTGACTAGTATATATATAAGTTCTAGCTTGAGTCATTGAAATGGGGGGCACACTACCGTCAAAATTTGACTATAATATTCTATAGTACTTAGTCCATCCCTCTACCTAGCCTAATACATCACATTAGCATACCCACACAAATCAAGTACCTAAATAAGAGGAAGTTTTGTACCAAGAACTTGAAGAGGAAGAAAAACCTACACCTATCCAAAATAATTGTGTTGAGGTTAATAAGAAGCAAACCATCCTAGAGGATTGAATAGATCATTTCACACAACTAAATCTCTTAGCCTCTCAAATCCATATAAAAATCAATGACCATCATCCCCCCATCAAAATATCCACAACTCCAATAGACCCCATACTAGTCATGATCACATCTCCAACCCCCTTGGGGACCTATCATTTGCACACAAATGGAAAGTGATTAAAGAGACTCTCTAATAAATTGATCCATCCACACAAAAAATGAAATATAAATACAAATATTTTTACTCTTATCCCTTGGATATGAGCATCTTGTAAATACCTTCACCACCTCACTTTGAGGTACCTAAGTTTGAAAAGTATAGAGGGAAAGGTGATCCCCATGATCATGTACACTATTTTTATGTGGCTTGTCATGAGTTTGCATATGATGATGCTTACTTAATAATAATTTTCCCAAAAATCCTCACTAGACTAGCCCTATCATGGTTCATGAATTTGTCAAAGGGGTCCATATCTAGTTTTGGATAATTAAGTAAGAAATTTGTAATATATTTCTCATTTAAAATCAAACATGATATCTCCATTATAGACCTCTACAACACTAAACAAAGAAGTGGAGAAAGCCTATCATTTTTCTTGTAATGCTAGAAAAGCTTAGCAAGATGCCTTCAATGCACAATACCAAAGAAAGAGTTAGCTAAAATATTTGTTGAAAATCTTAATTTTGAGTTAAAATATCAATTGAAGTTCTAATGTGCCAAATTTTTTGATGAAATTATAAAAAATGGGATACAAATTGAAAAGGCACTTATTGAAAAAGGAATAATTAAATTATATTCTCAAAATGATCATAATCAAATTCAAAATAATTCCTTTCTAGGTAAGTCAAAAATCTTAAATAAGAATAAGAATGTTGTGGGAGATGAGGTTACATATTTTAAATAGTATGTTCAAATTTTAGAAAAGAGGAATCCCATAGATCAGTAAATTGTCTCCTCTATTTGAGTACCATGAGGTAAACCAAATCCTCGAATCATAAAAAAGACTTTTTACCAACCTAGGAGTACCCATTGAGATGTTCTGAGTAATTGATTACTATTAACATGATTACTCTTCCTGAGATCCAACCTTTGGATGATCATTAACCTCGACCTAATTGGTACCATGAGGATGAATTCTATAAATATCATAGAGTCAAAGGTCATGACAAATAAAGGTATATGTAAGTAAAGCATTATATTTAAGACATCATTGAAAAAGGTGATATTGACGTAGAAGGGGAGAGTACTCCAAATCAATCTAAAAATTAGTTGCTAGGTATTTATCATTACCCTCTATGCAAGCATGATCAGAAAGAAGAGAAGCCACCAAGAGATTAGGGTCAGGCCTTCACTTCTAGCCACATGGACTACCATGCCATCCCATACCACTATGTAATACCATTAAAATCTATATCCCCCAAGAACCCACTCCACCATCATCCACCATATTAAAATTCAATCGGGCCATGACTAATTGTTTGGTTACTATTAAGCACAATAAAATCATAGTTCCTAGGGTACCCCCAAAGGACCCATCTACCTCTACACCTCAAAAGGGAAATATCTCTAAGAAAGCCTAGGTATATTTTGATAAATCTTATGAGATAATTCAACAACTTGAGAAGATACCCACTCAAATATCATTGGTAGATCTTCCCAAAACATCCCCTGTGCATCAAAAGATACTCAATCATGTCTTGAATGACATAAAGGTCCATTGAGATATTTATACAATCAATTCTAGGATTTAGTGGGTCATTTTTATCATTCTCAACAAATCACTTTTAGTGCCCAAGACATGCCTCCCATTGGCCCCCATCATAACTATCCACTATTCATAGAAGTCTCCATATCCAACCATCACATTCATCAAGAACTCATAAATAGAGGGTGTGCATTAAACTTATGTAATATAGATTTATTAAATAAATTTGGGTATCCTAAAGCTTCTTTATGGCCCACCCTAATCATTATAAAATCATATGATGATAATGAATGGCTGTCTATAGGCACCATCTACCTTCCCATTATTGTGGGACACATGGTACATCAAATCTTACTTCACATTGTAGATGTAGATCTACCCTATAATATATTATTAGGTTGCTCATGGATTCACTAGATGCAAGTAGTCCCATCACCCTTCATAAATTTCTAAAATTTACACACTCAGGCATGGAAGTCACGATTCCTAGGTAATTGGAACATTTTTGCTATTGCCAAATGGGTCAATACCCATCATCCCATTATTGTCTTAGCACTAATTACCCAATTTTAAACCCAATAACTACTAAATATATAAGCCTTGATTACCTTGTGCCTACTTATAATCCATTATTTGAATTCATTCATCTAAAAATCACATCATAGGGTGTGATTAATATGAATATAAAACCTTTTATGTAGGTGACTTACCTCTTTCCCTATGAAGTTATGGGTCCCAACTATGTGAAAGACCAATCCTATCAGCTATCAATTCAGACTAATGGCCTGTTCTAGTGTAGGTCTATTATTATAAGAGTATATTGATGAATCTAATGAATCATGGATCATTCTAGAAGATGAGGCCCTCACATCTTATAGACAGAGATAACCCCACATCTATAAAATATTACAAAATATGCATTATCAAGGAAAGGGAATATGGAGACACAAGAAAGGTAGGCTTGAACCCATCATAGTTCAATAACATCTAAAATATCTTATCTTAGGGTAAAAAATTGATGATAACTTAAACAATATCATTATGGATAATACTTTGATCCCTGAAGAGTCTTTTTTTTATGAAGACATCGAGATGAGTTTCATTTATAGTCACTATGAGGAGCTTGCTGCCATAAAATTTTTACATGAAACCACTATGTACACCATTAATATATCCCTCCACTACCCCTAAGTAATTTACCAAGATCAACATCAAGATCCATATCTTGATATATTTTAGAATGATGAAGCCATCTTAGAATTTTTGGGAGCATGAGATTTCATGCCATCTAGGGATCATAATAAAGGATTTTATATTAATCTCTACCAGTTAGCTTATTTTGAGGAATAAATAACCCTTTACCAAATTAAATAAGAGGAATTTAAATAAGAAAAGTCACATCAAAATCCAAAATAATTTCCATATGTTTTAGCCAAGTCAGAAAAATACTCTAAAATTGACACAGAGCTCTTGGAAATTTTTGCCTCAGATATCCCAGATCAGTCATTGCCTCCTTACCTCTAATATTAGTCACCCTCTCTCATTTATGAGGTAATTTTAGTTAACATCGACACAAAATAACATACCAAAATAGTCAAACTAGGGGAAAATCTCACATTTAAGGAGTGTTAAATCATTACTGAGCTACTCAAGGAGTTTATAGATGTTTTTGCATGGTGTTACTTTGATATGCCAGGAATTGATCCCTCCTTAGTTGTGCATCATATAGTTTTTTATCCTGATGCTAAACTAATCAAACAAAACTTATGAAATATACACCCTAAAGTAGCTCTACTAATTAAATAAGAATTAAAAAAATTCTTAGAAGTAGGCATTATCCAACCCATTGATTATTCCAATTGGATATCTAATATTATTCTTATGGCCAAACCATAAGGAATAATTTGGATTTGTATTGACTTCTGAGACATCAATAAATCATGTCTTAAAGATTACTTCCATCTCCTAAACATAGACATGATTGTGGATTCAATAACAGGGTATGAAATGTTGTCCCTTATGAATGGTTTTTTAGGCCAAAACCAAATCCAAATTATGTACAAAGATCAACATAAAATATCCTTCATCACTCCATGGGGGATTTTCTACTATCAAGTCATGTAGTTTAGTCTCAAAAATGTAGTTGCGACTTATTATCAAGAAACTAAAGTTATTTTCCATAATATGGTGCATGATATAGTTGAAGACTATGTGGATGATATTTTGGGGAAGTCTAGACTTAGATATAAGCATCATGTAGTTTTGAGAAGAATCTTTGAATGGCTACATGATTATAAGTTTAAATTAAATCCTAAGAAATGTGTATTTGGCATCACCTTAAGAAATTTATTAGGGTTTATTTTATCTTGAAGAGGCATATAATTGGACCCAACTAAGTCAAATCCATTACAAAAATGGCTCCTTGTAATCTAAAATAGATTTAGAGTCTTAGGGTAAATTGCAAGTTATTCAATAGTTCATCTCTTGGCTCATAGATAAATGCCACCCCTTCATCCACCTCTTGAATAAGGGTATCCATTTTAATTGGAACTCTAAATGTCAACAAGCTTTCAATAATCTCAAATAATATTTGGTAAATCCACATATGTTATTACCATGTGTCATGGGAAGGCCCTTGTTCTTATATATCTCCACAACTCCTTGTGTATTAGGTGCCCTACTTACACAACACAATGACAAAGGAAAGGAGAAGGAAATCTATTATCTTATTTGTACTTTGATCTCATATGAGGTGAATTATACTCCAATTAAAAATTCCTACTTAGTCATTGTCTTTTCTTCACAAAAACTTTGACATTATATGATTAACAATCAATTCTAGTTCATTGACAAGGTAGATCCTCTTAAATATTTTCTCTCTGAATTCACCCTCACAAGATGAATGGCTAAGTGGATTATGTTAGTTAGTGAATTTTACATTGAATATTTTCATCAAAATTCCATTAAGGGATAGGTGATAATAGATCAAATCACATAAGCACCTCTTTTAGTGACTAAGCCTCTTACCACAACTTTCTTGGATGAATCCATAATGAATACTACAAAATATAATGATTGGATTATATATTTTGATGTATATTTTACCACACATGAATTAGTAGTAGGAATATTTTTGGTCACCCCACAAGGTGACCTTATTATAAAATCCTTTTACCTCACCTTCCCATGCACCAATAATATTTATGAAAATGAAGCTTTAATAGCTGGCCTTCAATTAGCCATCCAATAGAATATCCAACATCTTCAAGTGTTTGATGATTCACAGCTAATAACAAATCAAGTTAATGAAGAGTTCCAAACCAAAGATGAAAAAGTACTCCCTTATAATTATTTGGTAGATAATTTAAAACAATATTTTCATTCTATTAAATTTGAAAAATCTCCAAGGGGGATTAATAAGGTAGCTAATTCCATGGCCACTTTCAGATCTTTAATTGATCTCCCTCAACATGTCATCAAAGGAATTTTTTTGATAGAGAATTTAATTTTATCAACCCATCAATCTATGTATCTTCTATAAATTTGTGTTATTACTGATCCCAGTCCCCCCTAGTATCACAACATTTAAAATTACCTTCATGACAATATCCTTCCACCTTACCTTAATCTCCATCAATGCAAGGCCTTCATCCATTGTACCTCCCATTACACTATCCTTGGTATCATGCTCTATTAGAAAGGTTATGATAGGAATTTTTTAAGATCCCTAACCTTAGATGAGGCTTTTATCACAATCAAGGTGATTCATGATGGTATTTGTGGTGGCCATATCAATGTGATGGCCTTTACCAAGAAATTACTCTAGACTAGATACTATTGGCCTATCATGGAATATGATACCTACCAGTATATGTGGACATGTGTAGCTGATCAAAAACATGGTAATATTATCCATCCACCTACACAAAAATTACAACCAATTATGAGTTCATTGTCATTTTCTATATGGGGACTTGCTTTAATTGTCAAGATAAATCCTACATATTCTGATGG
>JARHVA010008219.1:202500-355000 GCA_037957365.1 Torreya grandis
ATTAATCAGTGCATCTCATATAAAACCTTAGGTTACCACATCCAAGATGTCATCACAACTATGTCTTCCTATACAAATCACAACAAACCTATCACCAACTCTATTCAATCACAAATCAACTACCCTACCTATAACCCATTCCATCTCCCAATCTTTACCTATCATAAATTGAACACCTAAAACCCAAAATCCATACTAGTGTCCATTGACTAATCCTAATAAATCTATTCACATCATTTCCTTTCCTACTATGTTAACCTACCTTACCAAAATCCATCTTAATATAAATGTCCTCCATCCACCTTCACCTAAATCCCTTAATTTAAACCCCTTCTTTAACTCACTTACACTCCTAATTAACATAACTCACCTAATCTACGGCCACTTCCCCAACTCCTAACATGACCCTTAACAATTCCCATTACTATCCACATTTATCATCTAAATTATAGCTAATTAACCCTAAACCATCCTAACTTACCTAAATCTAATTCATCGTAAAATCACTAATGATAAATCTAACCCCCCATAAATACCTTAGCTTATTTCCCATCCCTTATCCATTTCCTCCACCCATAGTAAAATCATAACTTGAAAAATTTCCCTAACCCATGATCTTTCCTTGAGTCTTACAATTTTTCATAACCATGACTCTAATCCTATGGTTATGTAAAACTACCAATCCCTCACCAACGATATTGAAAAAACATAAGTTAAGACATGTGGATTGGAATACCATCATTCTAAAGTTGTGGTATTACAATACTTCCACTTACATAGCAACATCATAAGTTATGTGTGAAATAACATGATTAAGAGCATTACCCTCGGTCATAATATTGCACCCATGATGCCTTAGCCCTAGCTATGTAATAAATGTAAAAAACAAACCAAATTTGATAAAATCATAGGATAAGGGGTTTGTAACTCACCCGTGGTCCATCATCCTTGAGTCTTTGGAAATCTTGGACTCTCTTGCTACAATGTGATGCTTGAGGGATAGGGTCCATGTTTTAGCTCAGAGGCATTTTTCACCAAGGATAAAAGTTAAAATGAATCTCTTTTCACTCTTTTATCATATTTAATCTCCCCATCCCCCTCTTTTACCCATAACACCCATTTTTCTCTTATCTTACCACATCCAAATCCCCTCAACTTTATCAATTATCTCTGTTCATCATTCACTATCATTCCTAAATCATCTAGGACATGGATTTTCCATTTCCCCAATTATCCAACCTAATCTTAAGTCAAAATTAAATCAACCTAAGGTCTCCTAAGACTATATAGGCTACACCTAGCCATGGTTTTATGCTTAGGGATAGTTTATCCACTATTTAACTCCTCATCCCCATTTCATCGATGAATGAATCACTCGATAATCATACATCATTTTAAGCTATGAATCTCAAATAAAGTGGTTCCTTATAATTAATCAACTCATTTGATCTCCATTATCAGTTTTCAAGCTAGCCTTGGCATGCATACTTATTATGGGAATTATCATGGGCTTGTATCCATATCATCTCTTTACTTCCTAAACAATATCTCCATCTTACGAGTTTAGTCTTATCAATCAAATTCCTTTCTAGACATTGGTCATTTATCTAGAACCCATCTCATAATTGATCCATTTTATCCCTTTGTATATAAACTTAGGCCATATCAATCATAGATACGTCATTACATGGGGTATCCCAACCCCATTTTATCATTGTGTTCTCATCCTACCCCTAGGACTTTTATTTGAGTGACCATCTTGGTCAGTTCTCCCTGCATGCTCCCTCAAGGGGGAATCATACCTACTAATACCATTTAACACCATTTCCATATATTATTATGATTTTTATTTGAAATACCATTAATCCTATCTTTTCCACTCAAAACACACTTTAAAAGAGGGGTAAAATGTATGCACCTAAATCTTCTCACCTTGATAATTCTACTAATTCTGCTAACTTAACCTATAACTATATCTCCTAGCTAATTAACTAGTATCTTATTCTCCATTTCCTGCATCCCACAGACCATATTCTACCCCTCTAACTAATTAATCACCCTTATTAGTCTACTACCCAAACCTACTTACCTACTAACCTACCCATTAAGCCACTTGCCAATTTAAAAATATAATTTATTTACCTACCCATATACCACCCTACTAACTAGCTATTCCTAAACTCGTAAACCCTAATAGAGATTTATAAAATTGGATAATTCTAAAATATCCTTTAATTTATCCCTTTTTCCTCTATAATTATATATTCTAGGTATTTCCAAGTAATTAAAAATTCCTTTGAAATATCCTAGCCATTGATCTCAATGGCTCAAACTTAAATTTGAACCATTGATCCTTATCTCCATTTCCAATATAACGAAGCCCATACCTCCATGAAAAAAAACTTGAAAAATTTATAACTTGTTACCATTATCATCTCTCATGAATCCATATATCCCTATCAAAGCCATCATCTAACCAAGAAGTCCATTGGAAGCCATTATGAATCATAGTCAAGCAATCCAACATCCAACATATTTTGCATCCAAAATCAGTTTGACAATCTTGGAGGGGAGTTGAAAGAGGTAAAATGATGATGATAATTCTCATTATGGAAATTTGATTATCTATTTATCCTCTCTATTTTATGTTGTTTGGATTTTGTGTTTTTATTATTAAAAATACTAATATAGGATAAATCCAAAATTTAGGCTACACTCGGCCATTCCTCTCTTTTGCATGTTTGAGAGGTATCTCATAGGAAAAACCTTAAAAGTAGGATGAAATTGGGATTAAATTATGAAGTATATGATATTAGAAGTTGTTATTTTTTAGGATTGACATAAATAGTGTGAGTAAGAAATGTATTATACATAACCTTTTTAATATTTTTAGGTTTTAACATATCTCCATGCTTATGTTATAGTTTAAATATAGGTTTATCTCCTACATATAGGTATAAACAAGACTGATTTTACAAATATCCTTATTAAAAAATATTATCATGACTTTTATAAACATCTAGGATAAAAAATCATACGTCAATGGCTTTCCAATGTGGAGACTATGTTTCACTCATAAATAATGGTAAGGTCATTAGTGAAGGAAAAATACACAAAGTACCAAGTCCAGATGATCACTCTTTGGAATACATAAATTTTACTTCCACATACCACAATGAGAAAATACGTATTAAATGTGTAAGTGTTAATGTGAGAAAATATTTTGATATGACTCTTCCACTTCCACTTAGTGGAGATTTTATGGATAATTTTTGGGGATTTAGTTGACAATTTTACTATGAGGAGCACAAGAATGATGCAAACCATCACATACAAGTTTTTTATATAGGATGACATGGAAGAAGAACAAAATAATTTTAGTTTACTTATACATATACAACCATTTCAACAAGAAAGCCCTAGTTTGGATTCATTGGTTTGATATATCGATGACCCTACCACATTGCATAGCATAAGAAAAGAAATTATTGGTAAAAGGGTATATTTGTTGCTCAAATGTACAACTCTTTAAAATGATGAATTTTTTAATTTTGGTTATGTTGAATTTACGCAACCACGAGAAATTTTTAGTTACATTCCTATCCAAATGTTAGTAAATGAATCGGTAATTTACATAAAGCACATTCTACAACATTGTGATACTTATAGTACATAGATAAATAAAATATCTATCATTAAATGTCCTTCAAACAAGATAGTGGACATGGAATGTAGAGCAATAAATTTACCATACATGACACCAAAAGAGATTAAATTGGAAATGTTTGGGATGTTTTGGATACTAAAGTCAATCCTTGAATGAAATTTATAGAGCAAAGGCATCTAAAAGAATTAACTAATACCTAAAACTACTTAAGACAAAAAATTAATTAGCCAAACACTTCACTCAGCCAAGTGGAGTTTAATTTAAGCATAGATAGTGAGATTATGAAAGTGTATGCATATAAATGTTGTACCCCAAAAAAAATAATTAGGATTATCATTTGATATGCTAAAATTTTCAAGGATAAATTTGATTAATTCCACCACAATAGATAGGGGGAAACATTTCTGAGATGCCCTTTCTAAATGTTTGTTTAAGAAAAATAAAAACAAAACTACCATTGATTTTCAAGTTAATGAGATCTATTTGGAAGATTGGCTTAAAATATATGGATTGAAGAGAAGTATATTTTTTTACATTAAAAATTATCAAAAAAATTGGAAACCAAATGCATTCTACATAGAGAGGTTTTGACAAAATCCATAAAAGAAGACAATGGTATATAAAGATTTGTTAGACCAAATGGTGGATGATTTTGTATATTTTTCTCGAAGACATACATGCTAGGTAGATATAGATAGCTCACAAGAAAATGTTTGACATATTTATTGGGGTTTTTATTGTTATTATAGCTTTGGCTCTAAAATATTTCCCAAAGAGCTAATGTGTTATCCCTTTCACACAAGACTATTAACTTATGTGCTCACCTGAAGCACATAGATAAAGATCGGTTCCCATAGGTTTTGTTGCATAGTAATGTTAACTTACTCATATTATTCATTTCTTTATGTAATTAAATAGATAATATATAAAATCATAGATAGATTACTTTTATTCTAGGACTACTAAGCTTGGACATTATGATTATGTAGACTAATGTCATTTTAGTTTAGAGTTGTTACTTTAGAAAAAGGAAAGATAGGTTAGATTCCATACTAAGTTCTAATCACTATACTATAATAAACATAACACAACCATTAATCATGAACACAAGAAGTTATATCATATCCAAAGTTTATATATTAAGCATAAGCATAAAAAATAAGCAATAATCCATCATTATAGTACTTTACAATAGGGCTATTTATACTTTTTTATCCCTAACCAAATATTTACAATAGTAATGACAGGAGTAATTATCCAATAAAATATCAACATACTAAGAGTCATGGAGCTCAATCAAATAACTTCTCTTATGGACCCAAGCATTTATGCCCCTTATATACTCATGTTATGCTAGATCCTACTACCATGTGTCTCTCTTTTTATGGGTTGGTGCAAAACTTTTGATAAATAAGGTTTGGGTGACCCTTAAGAACCATTTTATAACCAATCTAACTTCCCATGCACTCCCCAAGTCTTCCAATATCATTCCAAGTCATATGCTCTTGGGTTCTTCATGACTAATTCCTCTTTTATTGGGTCCTCGAGGTCACATTGGTGCTTCCATACCTTTATCCTCTCATGTCCTATAGGTTATGCACCATGGTGATTATGTGCCCATCAAGTTCCATGCTATAGACTTTCCACATTATGGTCCTTACATGTCATATCATTTCTACACCAAAATGGACAAAACACTTAGCTAAAAAATGTGGGCCCAAGATCACCCCACACTATGCTCTTAGTCCATCTTGAACTAAGTCATGCTTGCAACCTCTACCAAAACCTTAGGTCATGTATGCTTGATATCCTTCTTGACATTCTCCCAATGTGATAATGAATCCAAAAACTTGAAAATTATTTATTATAAAACCACCTTAGACTTCTTCATCTCCTTGGGTTAGCTAGATATCTCATTGGCCTTCTTGACTAGTTCATCTAGGGACATGGTGGCTTCCTTCTAGACATATTCAAGTGTTGAGAGTTATTTGATAACCTATCCTTAGAGGGATGTAAAAATTGAATTCAATTGTTAATAATGTGTATTGATCATTTCCTCCATCATCTCCACATCCTTTAATGCTTTGGCACGCTCGATGCAATCCCTTATAAAGAGCATATCATTAGCCATCTATTGCCTCTGAGCCTCTTTTGCTTGGAGCCAAGCCTCAAAGATCTTATTTGGGAACATTATCCACTAAAAAATTGCATCAAAAATGGGGATGAATTCCCCAAATATCTATAGGTAATGCTTGTAGAATTCAACTACCTCAATGAATTACTTTGATAGCTCTAATCCTTTGTATTTTGGTGTGGGATACTCCTTGTAGCACTTTAGCAGGAGGTTCACCAAGGTTTCTAATTTGTTTTTGGTGTCCCTATTTAGAAGTACAACATCTACTATTACATGATCCTTTTCCAAAATTATTTTTTAGAGGTTTAATGTTATAAATTTTACCTATGTGGCCTCTTTGACCTATTACTTTAGAGTATCCCCTTCCTTGATCAGCACGTATTTGGTAGTAACTTTATTATTATACACACCCACTACTTGGGTATGTTTCCTCACAACATTACATACATTAGAATATAAAAAAATGTTCTGACGTGTGACCTCCATTTCCATCTTAAAAACTTACATGCTCATTTGAAGAGGGGTGATATTTTTGGGATCCACCCATAGTAGCTTAGGTAGTGTAGGAGCATCAAGTCCCAAAGGGAGGATGTATTAGGGGAGCTCAAAATTTTGCTCCTCATTATACATGTCTAATAAAAATGACACTTATTTCCTTATTTAAAAGGTTATATCATGAGGAATGAAGTGAGGCCATATATATATTTGTAGATGCATCAATAACATGTTCTTCTATAGACATGACTAGCTCTTTTCCTTTATTATGGTCATGTTTTAGTTCAACCTCTACATTGGTACCCATAAAAGTGTTACCAAAATCCATTTCACTCATTTCATCTTCCTCACCATCCCCCTCTTCACCATAGAGTAGTTCAACATCAAGTAGTGAGTCATCATAGGTGGTCTCCTCCTCCTACATTAGAGAGGGGATCTTCTCAAAGTTAGAATCCAATGCTTCCACTTGTAATATAGGGACTTCCTACTTAGGTGCTTATTCTATGGCCCACTACTTTGTAGCTCCTAAATTAGACACTTTTGGGGTAGATGGAGTGGTTTTAAGGGGTGATGTTAGAGTCATAACAATATGTGAAGGAGAGGATAGAGGTGGAGGTACTTGTAGTGATGGTGATTTAGGTGGAGATGGTCAGGGAGGTAAAGAGTGTGGTCAAGAAGGGTGTGGTGTATAAGTATGAGGTGGAGAAGGATGAGATGAGGATGATTATGAAGGAGATGGGCTTGGAGGATATGGTCAAGGAGATGAGGGGCCTAGTTATGGAACTTAGGAAGTCTTCTTCCACTTTTGTGATGCCTAATAATCAATTATGTTGGCATCATGCTCAAACCTCTTCTTATTCTTCAATTTTGGAACTGATGGGAGATTTTCCTTAGATTCTTTGCCCTTTGAATCCTTTAGGGGTTGAAACATTTAGGATAAGTTATGTTCTTGTTCTCCCACCATTATATATTTAACCTTTATGTCTATCAGGTCCATCTCCCTCTTCTCATAGTAGGCCCTTCTTACCTAGATAGACATATAATTTTTGGAGGGTATGAATATCCAAATCAATATTCTTGACTTATAATGTAATGGGATGTACATCAAAGATCTGGTTCATAGAGTTGAAAAAGTACCATGATGAGAAGGCATACAATAAATTTAACCATGCAGAGATCTCTCTAGAAGGGATCATCCTAATGCATGTAAGGGAGAAGTGTTGCTTCACTAAAAAGTATGCTTACTTAGCATCCAAAGGGGGTAGATCCTTTGGGATGCACCATTTATTTTTGAATGCTTCCATGACATCAAACTAGTATTTCATATTTATTTTATAGTAGGGGGTTATGTAGCCTAGGCATGTGAATGCCTTGTAGTGCTTGGTAGGGTAATTTTGCTCAGGTGGGTATGCCCACTTTAGTTCTCTTGAGGTGAGTCTGATACACCAATCTCATAAAAAAACATCAACAAAAATAACACCTCATGGAAACTTATGGTTAGTTATCTGATGAGTCTTCTTGGCATCCTCTACAATCTTTCAGCTAAAATACATAGCCCAATTATATTTCAAACCTTGAGTGACTTCATGGTAAATGTAGAGGTGCACCATGTCAACCTCCTTCCAATGATCGGTCCCACAAATCTTAGTATGATGATCCACTCTATAACCTAGATAGTAGGATCCTATAGGTTCTTAATATGCATGACATCACCTTGTTTTTGGTATATCATCACTATGGTGGTCTTTTAGACATCCTCAATGTCTACTAGGTCATCAACCACATCTATCCTTAAGTACTATAGTCCCAATACCTTGCTTATTCTCTTGGGAATGATTTTCATACTATGTCTAGCAAAGTAGAATACTACTTATGGATTTTCAAATTAAAGAACTTGATTACCTCCATGGGTTTACCACAATAATTTAAGTTGAAGAGATAGAATAACCTAGTAGCATCTAATGCATTAAATATATTTAGTTCATACACCAAATAGAACTTGGTGTTCTGGCACTTGACCCTATAATCATTTTAAAGTTCAAACTCACTCCTAGGTTGATGATGATTTTGTTCAAAGATTATGTAGGAAGGAAACTTGAAGACCCATTTATTCACATGTAACATCAACTTTGGATACTACATTTCCTTAATTAATAGAGGCAGTGGTAGGGATGATTGAGTTTTCTTAGCTTGTCATGCCATACTTCTTACCTTTCTATGAACTAAGCTTGCTCTTTTGGTGTCTCCTCTCTAATAAAGACTAGCTCTCTTTCAATTAATTAATATTCCTCCAATATTATAAGTAATGGATCAGATCCTAGGGCCTTTTTCTTAGGCTAAATCACCCTTTGAGGAGTCTAAAGGTTGATGTGTGGCCATCCAACATTTCCAAATGATTACTGGTTGAGGACTTCAACTTTACAATCTTGAATTCCATCTAATGGCAAACTTATAACTTGTAACCTATAAGCTCTTTATCATGGATGTGTCCCAGAGTTTCCTTATGTTTTTACTTGCTAGAGTGGATTGATGCTTGCCTCAATAACTATCTCACTCATGTTTTCTCATATTCTAGCTCTAGATTCAATCATTCACTCTTCACTCTCAGCTCTGGTATTATCTTTGTTCTTGGCTCGTATAATTAGTAAATAAATGCTTAGATAAACCATAAATTGATCTTAATTCTCTATTTATAGGCTCAAGAGGGTTCATTGAAATTAGTATTCCTTTCCCTTCACGCATCACTTATCATCATAAATGCATTCTTTTATGCCTATCATTATTTGATCATCACTTTTGGTAATTAACGTATTTAATGATATTGTCACATCATGTTGTTGGCACAATTTTTGCCATTATTATTCTTTTACACATTAATAACACATTTCATGTAGTGCCTTCCTTGAGATGGAGGATAACTATGCCCTACACTTTCCTTGGAGTAGGAGATAGTTTTTTCTCTCAAATTTTCAAACTTATGCTAGTAACACTCTATCCTTAAGCTATGTAGTTTGTGTGCCTTAAATAACTTACGCACCTTAAACACCTTACACACACTAAGAGCCTTGTGCACCTATGTAATTCATGAACCTAAGTAACTTGTGCTCCTATATTTTAATCATGAATTCATATTTATTGATATCTTAGCCCACACTAAAATTGAATCATGGTCCTCCATGAAAAGATAAAAACTTAAAAATAATTACATTAAATAAATTTTGTACACAACAAAGGTAATGCTTTTATTGAAAAATAGAAAATCCTAGACTAATGTCATAATCCTTAATATGTTATAAATTTTTTTTAACTAATCAGAAGTGAAATACGGTTGGAGCCAGATACCATTAAAATGCCCAAGAAGGAATTGGTTGTCCAGCCTTTGTAATCAAAATGCTTTGATAGATTGAATTCTTTGAATGAAAAAAGGACCATCTGACTGAATCTAATTTTGTATAGGATGGTGCATTAACTTGGATTCATATATCAATACTTTCATGCTTGGAGTATATGTTTTGTGCTTTATGTGGTGATCATGCCATTATTTTATTTGCAGTTTTTCACATTCTAACTCCAATGAGATAGGAAATGGGCTTTCTCAAGTTGTAAAAATGTATCTATGCATAATTTTAAGGATGAATCCTCATAAAATTTTATTACATGCACTATACTGAGATATGGTACTAAAAACATAATTGGAAGGACTACTTATGTACCATATACCAAATTAAATGGGGTGCTTTTGTTTAGGTACATATAAGTCATTTGGTAATCTCACAAGATTGTAGATACCCTATCATTCTAATCCATTCAGATAATATTAAAAATCATCATCAAATTCATGCTTAGGATCTTGTTTAAGGCCTCAGTAGTACCATTGGCTTGTGGGTAGTATGACATCATTTTATAGTGTGCAATCATGAACTCATTTAATAAGACATAATTTTTTTCATTTAGGAAATGGTTACCTTGATCACTAGTGAAACCTAGTGGGCATCCAAACTGAGTTATGATATACTCCAAAATAAAGCATGAAATAGTGGTAGCAATACAATATTTTGTAGGTATAGCTTTAGCCTAACACATGAGATAGTCAGTTGTTGTGATGATATATTGAGAACCCATTCTTTGTCCAACTAGAGTGATGGGGCCAACAAAATCAATGACCCATTTCTCAAATGGTTCTTGAGAAAGAATTTTCATAGAGGCATGGTATCTTAGTAGTTTGGTTTTCTTATGCATTGACATATGTCACACTGTCTAACATATGCCTTAGCATCCTCAAAAAGGGTAGGCCACTATAATATAACTATTATAATTTTATGCATGGTAGGCTTTCCAACATATGTCCTCTAAAAATAACTTCATAAAATTCTCAAAGGACCTCATAATTCTCATGTTGCATGACACAACACTGAAGAATCTCATCATGACCAAGATTGTAAAGATATCCTCTTATGAGTTGAAAAGGTGTGATGTGAATGCTGAGTTATTTCTTGGTCTAGTGGGTGAGAGAGTCAGTTGCTAAGCTAGTGGTTCAAAAGGTGATAATATCTTTGAGTTCCTTAGGTACATGACTAACATAAAAAATTCAAACATTGGATAAGTCATCTTTTATAGCATGCAGTGGCTCTCTATACTCAATTTAGGATAGATGGTCAGGTTCATAATCAACTCTTCTAGCTTTGACCATGATGAAAAATTGGAATTATTAGAACAATAATATTTAGTGGTATATTCATGCATGTAGGATAGGTTTTTTTAATAATTACTTCAAGTTCTCATGATATGTATAAAATACAAAGGGTGTTTCCAATAAATGGTTTCAAAACATTTGCATAGCATAAACCATGGACAATAATTCATGCTCTATGGTGGTGTAATTCCAATCATTTGGAGTTAGTTTTATACTATAAAAATAGATTTTATGATTGAGGTGGCATTCCCTTAGTTGTGTAAGAATTTCACAAACAACCATTCCAGATGCATCAACATGGACATGAAATACTTTTGTCTAATCTAGAAACTAGAGAATTTGAGTAATCACCATCTTATCCTTTAAATTTTAGAAGGCTTCTTGATATGGGTAAGTCCATATAAAGTGATTGTTATGTTTTATAAGTTCCTCTAAGGGTGTGATAATATTTTCATATCTATGAATGATTTTTCTATAATAACTACTATGTCAAATTAAGGTGTAGACCTCACACTGAGACTTGGGCACTAGGAGTCAAAGAATAATGGATACCTTTGTTGGGTCTACCAGAAGTCCATCTTTGTAGATAATGTGTCCTAGTAGGACACTAAAAGGTTTAGTAAATAGGCACTTCTTTAAATTTAGTGATATTTTTAATACCTAAAAACACTCAAATATTAGCCTTAGGTTAGAATAATGGTCATTTACAAAGCCATAGATTATCCAATCATCCAAATAGACTTGAAGAAACTTATGGATGAAATCCTTAAAGGCTTAAAATGATATATGTGAGAACACAACTAGTGAATTATTTAACCTGAAGGGCATTACAATATACATGAAGATCCCCATTCAATGGAAAATGTATTCTTTGGTTGGTCTTCTTTAGCTATCTAGACTTGATGGTATCTTGAGAATCCATTTGTGAAGGTATATATCTCACATCTAGTAACACCTTCAATGATTTCCTACATTAAAGGCATTCGGAAGGGATCAGTGACACAAGATACATTAAGTACGTGATAATCCACACAAATACAAATGCATCCATATTTATTAATACTAATCATAATGGGTCTGACCCATTCATAATCATCAATGGGGGTGATTACTCTAGTGCACAACATACTATCAATTTCCTCTTTGATGTACGATCATAGATTGAAATTCATTCTATATGGCCTTTTTTTGACTGATCGAGCATCATCAACAAGTTTGATATGCATTTTTCCTAAGGATGGATAAAATTATTTCATCTCATTGTAGCTTCTCAAAAAGACATCTTGATATTATTTTAATATCTCAAATATTTTTTAAATTTTAGTTTCAATCCAATAATTACCCATAATATGCATATTTAGTTCTTGTTTCATGCTAATGTTGTGTTGGATGGTCTGAATTAGCCAAGAGTAAGGGTTATCTATATTGGCACCAGTATCATGAACATCTCATGTACCATAGTTTGTAAAAAAATCCAAATGGTTTGTTAAAGGGTTAAGTGGATTGGATCCTTCACCTTCTTCCATGTGAAACACTAGCTTCTTTTTTCCTAGACATATCTAATCACTCTGATCCTGATCAAGGACTAGTTCTAGCATGGAAACTTATGTTGATGGTTCATTAAAGAGATGTAGAGGTTATTCAAGAACATGATGAATATTTATTAGATGGTCTTTAATGGGACTCATGTCACCAATAATTACTTCATGTATATCTTGGAGGGTGAGGCATAAATCCATCATTGGAAAAGAATAAGATAGGGTCAATTTCATGTTCTCCTTTAAGAGAAGCTAAAATTGGGTTCTCATGTGTCATTCTTTATGAACATACCATGCCCATGCATAGGTGAATAAAGATTAATAGAATGAATTCACTCATAAGTACTCTGATACGTATGACTCTTCATTTCTCCACATTTTCTTCTAAGCTTCTATATGGGGTTCAAGTGGTAGTACTCTACTATAGTGGATTGATCCCCTAAATTTGTTTTCATGATGGAACTAGTGATGCAAGGTAGAGTGTACTTGGTCCCATTAAAGGAGTCACTCATGATGTGTTTTCCACCATATTTTAGCTATATCATCTAAGAGATGGACCAAAGATCAAATATGATCAGTGTCATTGTGATAAAGTACCTCGAGGCATTAGACAAAGTCACATACTTCTATTTGTCCATGGAAGCATGGATCGTCATCAAGTATTTATAAAGATGCATCTAATATTGGCTCCCTCATGACTTGTTCAGTAATAAGTCAAATGAACTTGTGACATTTATAAAACTAACTTGGAATGGTCTCCCGACTTCTAATGTCACTACACACTCTTCTAGTAAGGTCATAGTTACTATGTGCCCAACAATTACAAGCATTACTTATAGTGTCAGAGAGGGAATCAATGTCCATCAATCAGAGGATACCATCAAAAGTAGGATCATGTTGATCATCATCTCTAGTAGTGACATTATAGATGTGATTAATGTCTTCTTCCACATTGATAGGTTCTATATAAGGGCCCCTATGTTTGATCCAAGGGAATAACAATGCACTTGTTATTGTTCTCAAAACTAATATGCCACTTTTTGAAACTCAATTATGCATTATTTTCATAGCACTAGAGTCATCCCAATAGACTTGGGAAGTCATCTACCTCAGCTAGTTCAAGAACCTCAAAATATTCCTTGAAGGGTACTCCAATTATATCAATCATGGTGTTCTTGAGGACACCAATTGGTAAATCATAAGTCTTTTTAGCCATGCATAACACATAAGGTGATGGCTACAATGATGGAATAGCCATTTTTTAAGGTATCCATGGTGAGGACATTTAGTTTTATGCCAGTGTCAACTAGTATGTCCTAGATTACCCATCCATCAATGGCATCTTGACTAGTATCTATTTATCTTCTAGGAAGGTAAGGAGAATAAGAGTGTCCTATTGCCAAGCAAGATTCATGAGATGATGCTCAGTCTACCAAGTTACTTGAGATTGATCATAATTTGGTACTTGTGCATGATTATTAATCCATGTGCTTATTTGTGGAATAATGTCCTCCTCTAGCATACACTTGCATAGATCCTAAAAGTCACCATATGCCACATTCTAAAATTTAGTTAATTTTTACATATTAGAATACTACATTACTTATTTATCTTTGAGTAATTGGATCTATCCTTAGAGTTTTCATACTAATGTCATTGTGTTTTAGAGCACATCTTTCTATTTTTGGGCATCATGATACTTTCTTGCTCGTGGTTCTTCACACTAAACTTTCTCAATAGTATTGGAGGTAGATTGAGATTGTCCTCCCCTCCACATGGTAATATTCAATTATTAAATAGTTGGGGTGCCTAAACATGCATGGAAATGTGGTTTATCAACTTGAATCATGTTGACACCCTTTTCATTTCTCTCCTTAGTCATAGCCACATACAAGTCAGGACACTCTTCTAGTCAGTGGTCCTTTTTATAGAAATCACATATAGGGTAGTTGGAACAATATCTTTGGTTGTGGCCTAGGGATCCAAATTTATAACATTTCATTGATTATAAATGACCATGTACTCATCCTCATCCTCTAATTTTACCCTAGTAGACACCATTATCCTAATTATTGGCTATAAAAGTATGGTATGTACTATACATTTGTGCTTCATGTATGTCACTAATCAGTTAATAGTTGTTAGTGTCATTAGTATAAGAATCAATTATCTTACAATAATTAGACACATTTGAGTGTCTTGATCATTTCAAAAGAGGGAAAGATCATACATCATGTTATTCATGATATATTTCACATGACTGCTTCAGTATAGCATGGATGTTTTTGCATTGGCATTTGCTTCAGGTGTGACCTTTAAATTCATAATTAGTTTACTAGAGACCAATATGAATATCATGTGCTTTATTTGTAGTTAATGTTTTAAGTTATGATGCCATTGAAGCTATCTAATCTTCTATGAAAGGACTGATCCCTATATCAATACTTTTAATTGCTTCAACATGAAGGGTAACTTCTAAAGCTTCATGCGAGCTAGTGAAAGTCTTCTGAGATAATTTTCATCAAAAGGGTAGTAAAAAACCTCGCATGAAGAATTGTACATGATGATTATCATTTATTTTTAAGTACATCTTTTACATGAGTATTTTAAACCTTCAATCATATTCTTTCACAGTTTTATTAAGTTCATACTTGATGCCCTTTAGTGTGGCTATGCTTTGTTGTTCAAATTAAAGAATGTCAAACTCCTAAATAAATGTTGATTTAAGTTGATCATAATCAACCATATCTTGTTGAGGGTCAAATTTTCTATACCATTTATGCATGCACTCCAAAAGTGTAATTCCAAACTATGTGTCTTTATGCTTAAAAGAGGTGATACCTCATGCCTTCCAAATAAGTTCACATTTTTGGAAATGCTTAGATGTATTATCTACACCTTTATATTTTGGTAAGTGAAGAATCATTTCATAATATACCATTTTTGATTAAGGTGCTTGAATTGGTAGTTGTTGATAACTTATAACTCCTATCCCTTGAGGGGGAAGTCCACTACCTCCTCCCATGCCACCACCTAGTCTACATCCAATGCCTCCAATGGTAGAGATCATGATATGGGGTGTGGTAATTGGGTGATTAACCAAATTTGGGCTTGTATCATATCCACTTTGAAGGCCATGTCCTTAAGACATCCGAAATTGCACCATGAATTTCCCTTAAAGAGGGAAGGAAAATGTTAAGTTTGTATGTGTGTCAAATGGCTCATTTATAGTACCCCTTACTAGATCAGTCTCCAATTATACACTATTTATATCCCAGTTATGTATGTGTAATTTTTCTAATTGAAGATCATGAAAATGAACTATGATTGGGGAGCCTAGTTGGTTTATACTTGGTTCTTTGGTTCTTATCATCCTGCTAGTTTCTGCTTAGTGTGAAATTAGTGGCATAGGGAGTGTTTCAAAAGTGATCAGGTACTTTTATGTGTTTTAATTTCCCTATGGATCCTAATATCACTTCATAAGTTTTTTTGGTCCCTTCTTTCACCACTTATTACTATAATCCTCTATCAAGCTTCATCATAATTCTACTTTCATAATGCCCATTGACTACCTACCATTTTGAGCCTAAAATCTTTTACAAACTCTTCATTCCCCATCGAAATGTGTGTCTCATGAAAAAATGGATTCATCTCTCCATCAACATAGTGTGAAGTCCATAATTAATAAATAAATTCTCAATTTCTAGTGGAAAATGTCAAATGTAATGACCACATGGTTCTTTGAGGAACTAGAACTTGGCTTCTTCAGGACATGAATAAGTAGTTAAAGTGTAATCTATAATTTAGCTATTAAAAAATCCTCTCCACCAAATGTTGATAGCTCATGTCCACCAAGCTCTGATTCATGCTAAATTCTCTTTTCCATTCTAATGTCCAAGAGTATCTTCTCCCAAGGTTTTATGATCATCCTTGAGTGTATGCAAACAACCAGTATGTAAATGAAATAGGATATCAATAAAGAAAGTTTCATAAAATGAAATATAGAGATTATGATCTACCCATTTCCATGCAAAAACTCCTAGTTCAAGGTAAGGAACTATAAAATTATCTTTAACTCCAATAATTGACTATTCTATATTCTCAAGAGTTATACACTCAAACATCTTCCATGATTGTGTAGCAAAGGCTATAGGTCCTAGAAATAGAACCAAAATTTTAGGGTTTTTATTTTTATTATATATTTGGTGCTAAATTCTATCCAAATGAGCTAACACACTAGTTATTTCATGTAAGACTGTGGTCTTGCATGCTCACCTAAAGCATGCAGGTAGAGACTGGTTCCCATAGGCTTTGTTACACAATAATGTTAACTTATTCATATTCTTCCTTTATTTATGTAATTAAATAGATACTATATACAATCATAGATAAACTATTTTGATTCCAAGACTACTAAGCTTAGCCACTATGATTATGCAGACTAATGTCATTTCAATTTAGAGATGTTACTATAGAAAAAGGAAAGATAGGCTAGATTCCATACTAAGTTCCAATCACTATGTTGGACTCAACACAACATAACCATTCATCATGAACACAAGAATCTATATCATATCTCTAGTTCATATATTAAGCATAAGCATAAAAAATAAGTAACAATCCATTATCATAGTACTTTACAATAGGGGCATTTATACTTGTTTATCCCTAACCATGTGTTTATAGTATTAATGATAGGACTAATTATCCAAAAAAAATTCAACAGACTAATATTTATGGTGCTCAATAAATGAAATTCTCTTAGGGACCCAGGCCTTTATGCCCCCTATATACTCATGTTATGTTGGATCCTTGCTACCATGTGTCTCTCTTATTATAGGTCAATGTAAAAATTTGATGAATAAGGTCTGGGTTACCCTTAAGAACCATTCCTTAATCACTCTTGCTTCCCTTGCACTCCCCAAGTCTTCTACTATTATTATGAGTCATATGCTCTCATGTTCCTCATTACTAATTCTCCTTTGACTAGATCCTCTCACATTGATGTTTTTGTGTATTTATCTTCTTGTACCCTATAGGTTTCATGCCATAATGCTTTTGCACCCATCAGTTTTTATGTTATAGACTTTCCTTGTTATGGTCCTTCTACACCACGTTAGTTTCATGTAAAATGGATAAAACACTTAGCCAAAATATGGGGCCAATAATCTTCCTACATATTTCACTCAATAATTTATGAGGTGCCACATCAATGCATAACTAGAAAATATGAAATATGATCTAATATCCTAGCCAAAATTCAATAACATGTGGATAACTATTTTTCATAATGTGACCATTGTCAAGTTTGATGACTTCATTAAGTGTAAAACATGTATCTTGTTGACTCAACAAAAATGCTCCAGGTCCCTCTCTAGAGATCAAAAAGATCATATCAATCATGAATTTTTGCTATGCTCAAATAAAATACTTTCTACATGATAAATATATTACACATAAATTAATGTTAGATAAATAACCTAAAAAATACCTTAGTTTCATTCACTAAAAGGTGGAACATTAAAAAACATTTGTGCCAAGAATAATGACAAAAATCAAAGTAGTTATTGACATAATAGTAGAGTAGTCAATTGTAGGGATTACCACACATGGTCATGGTGCAGGTGGATATGGTCAATTTTTTACAATATGTTCCTAGAGGGTCTAAATTTACTATCACCTTATTGAACAATTTCTTCAAGGATATGGTGATGCACGAACATCCTCATGTGTTCAATGAGTTTTCATTATTTTCAGTTTAATCTAGGTTGTTTAGGTATGCTTAATTACTCTTTCCTCTAAAATATGCAATTCAAATTTTCAAATTTGAGAAAATGTATCTCATAAGCTTGAATAAGGCCTAAACATGTCTAAAAGCCATGATTGTGTGTGGGTATTTATCTAAGATGGATTTGGAGATAATGCTCTATAGGAATTTAAGTTAGTTAGATGAGTCATTAAGTGATTGGTATCTTGTTTTCATTAGTAATTTGTTAACTCCATTTTGGGAGTTAGTTGTATGAGTCAAGGAATAGATATTTGGAGTCTATGTTTGGTTTTGTAATATCCCCAACCAATTGGGAATATAGAAAACATAAAGCTCTGAATAAAGATACAAATTCTACCAAAATAATTGCCAAATAAATAAATAAATCACAATATAGTCTCTCAATGGCAAATCACAAATCTTATCACTTGTTCTTCTAGATGATTATACAATTGAGTCTCTATCATAAAAATAAAATAATATGAAATATTCTATCTTAAAACCCTAGGATTTGGCAAATCTTGAAATTGATATTGAATCTGGAAATTTTGTCTCGGCCTGCTATGTCGAATACACAGTCATCGGCGTCGGTCGATATACTGCCAACGTTGGTCTCTGTCAGTCCTTCTCTGCCGATGTTGGTCTTCAGTCAGCTGATGTCAGTCACTGGGGATCTCTTCCTACCGATCTCAGTTTTTGTGTGGATCTGTACCTATCGATGTTAGTTTCTATGCGAATCTATACAGATATGTACGGACTCTGTATGGTCGCCAATAAAGCACACCCTATTTGTTTCAACCCCTGATCTAAAGATATATGGCTCTAGTACAGAAGATCTATATCTGTATAACTTATTGAATCAAAACTAAATAAAGAAAATACCTGGAAAGTTTTGTGACAGCTTATGTATGAATTTACCTCTCAAATCTGTAAACCTCTGTGATAACTTCTGTATGAAGCTATCTCTCAATTTGGCAATAGATCAGCTGATATTTCATAGCCTCTAAATCGCACACAATGAAGAGTTGACGTTCTCTACTACAATGGAATCCTAGAACCCTTGGCTCAGTCTTCACAGAAGAATTCTTCAATATCAAAATCAATAATCATATGCATAATCAATAATGCCCTCCATGAGAAACCCTTATACCCTCAATATATATGCTTGCCCTAATTAGGGTTTTCTTAAATTAGAATTAGGGTTTCATAATTAAAAATAGACTAAATAATTAATATTTGATTAAATCAATCAAATATTAATATCTCCCTCAATATATGTCGGATCCTCAAACCGTTTGAAGCTAGTGAACTAGGGAGTGATTCTGCACATGACCATACCAAAATAAAGGTGCTCTGGTGCATGTTAAATATCTCTAAATAATAGGAGCTCAGGCCCAATGTGTCTAAAATAACCTGAATGAAAACCAAATGTAGAAATTTTGTGAATCAAAGTCAAGCCAAGCTCCATTATGACCCTCTATCCATCTTATTAGCCTATGAAGGTCACATAATAGGCTAATCATCAAGTCTATCAATGTCCATGAAAAAGGGGACATGACAATCCGCCCCTCCAGAAATTACTTGTCCCCAAGCAATCTCGAAACAATGAACCACTCGATCCACCTAGATCCCAAATGTAGTTATGCTTTGCACTGCTATAAATCAATGCAAGTACCTGTAATATAATCATAAGTAGAACAAAGAGGGACCCATAATCAAACTGGTGAATGCAACTCAACCAATCTCTAAAATCACAACTGCCCTAGATGTGTCAATACTGTAGGCTGTGTAAATGGCAACTGTGAATTCCATCTACAAAAGATGGTGTCAATCCATCCCATAATTGATCCCTCTATAAAGGTGGCATAGTGAACGGTACCACACTGTCATATGTGTGAGAAGAATCAATCTGGAGACTCAACTCCACTGGTATCTCAAACTCATTAGAATCAGGTACTCCTAAATCCTCTGAGTATACCTTCACACTCTGAATGGAAGCATCAAACTCATCCTCACTGTCTATCACTTGAGCTGAACTCACCTTAAGACAAAGCTCATCCACAACATCCTCAACTGCTCCTACTTGTGAAGATAAATCATTACCTGAAGATGTGTTAATGTCTCCCTGTACTGGATCAGCATCTCTGTCAAATTCCTCATTCAAGTTTCTGCATGTCATAGGGAAAGTACTACGATCCTTAGGCCTATCAATTAAACTCTTTAACCACATACCAACTCTAGGTGAGACATTTTTCTCTTTAGTCTAGACATACCATAAATCTTCTGCCAGAAGTTTAGAAATTTTATCCTCCTCCTCAAACAAGATTGTGAACATGATAGAGTGCATTGATGCTAATACATCACTGGAATGAAACTCATCTAAAATATTCCAAAATATTTTAAACATCTTGTGAATGTCACCAATACAACCTACTAACATCATAATGTTTTCAAATCCATACCTGGTAAATGTGTCAAGTAATCTTGCCCTCTTTGAGAAATGAGGGTCTCTAATGTCATCCAACTTTTCGAAGCTTTTTACCATGGCGTGAAGTACCTCTCTCATAATCTGATCATCATAAAAATTAAAGCCAGCTATTATCCTCATGATTTCACTAATACAAGAGAGATTTGCAAGTCTTACCACCTCATCATGATGTCTCAATAATCGGGGCTTCACCAACGAACCAAACACTGGAGATAATGTTGTTTGCATATCATAGGTATTTGACTGCTCAACCTTGCTTAAATAAATTTATAACTCCTCAAAAGTTTTTAAAATGTCATCTACTTGCTGGAATGGATTATCTAACTTCTTCTTTGCATTGGGCATTTTTTCTTCCAAATCTTTGACACATGTTAAAGCCATACTGATACCCAAACTACCCAACAGGATGGCAAGACATTAGCTTTGATGTGTCCAACAGGACGGTAGGAATTTGGCTCTGATACCACCGTAATATCTCCAACCAATTGAGAATATAGAAAAAATAAAGCTCTGAACAAAGATACAAATTCTACCAAAATAATTGCCAAATAAATAAATAAATCACAATATAGTCTCTCAATGGCAAATCAAAGATCTTATCACTTGTTCTTCTAGATGATTATACAATTGAGTCTCTATCATACAGATAAAATAATATGAAATATTTTGTCTTAAAACCCTAGGATTTGGCAAATCTTGAAATTGATTTTGAATCTAGAAATTATGTCTCGGCCTGCTATGTCGAACACACAGTCGCCAACGTCGGTCGATATACTGCCAACGTCGGTCTCTGTCAGTCCTTCTCTGCCGATGTTAGTCTTCAGTCGGCCGATGTCAGTCACTGGGGATCTCTTCCTGCCAATGTCAGTATCTGCGTGGATTTATACCTGCCGATGTCGATTTTTGTGCAAATCTATACGGATCTGTATGGACTCCATACAGCCGCTAATAAAGCACACCCTATTTGTTTCAACCCCTAATCTAAAGATATATGGCTCTAGTATAGAAGATCTATATCTATATAACTTATTGAATCAAAACTAAATAAAGAAAATACCTGGAAAGCTCTGTGACAACTTTTGTATGAAGTTACCTCTCAAATCTGTAAACCTCTGTGATAACTTCTGTATGAAGCTATCTCTCAATTTGGCAATAGATTAGCTGATATTTCACAGCCTCTGAATCACACACAATGAAGAGTTGACGTTCTCTACTACAATGGAATCTTGGAACCCTTGGCTCAGTCTTCACAAAAGAATTATTCAATATCAAAATCAATAATCATATGCATAATCAATAATGCCCTCCATGAGAAACCCTTATACCCTCAAAAGATATTCTTGCCCTAATTAGGGTTTTCTTAAATTAGAATTAGGGTTTCATAATTAAAAATAGACTAAATAATTAATATTTTATTAAATCAATCAATTATTAATATCTCCCTCAATATATGTCGGATCCTTGAACCGTTCGAAGTTAGTGAACCAGGGAGTGATTCCGCACATGACCATACCAAAATAAAGGCGCTCCGCTGCATGTTAAATATCTCTAAATAATAGGAGCTCAGGCCCAATGTGTCTAAAATAACCTGAATGAAAACCAAATGTAGAAATTCTATGAATCAAAGTCAAGCCAAGCTCCATTATGACCCTCTATCCATCCTATTAGCCTACGAGGGTCACAGAATAGGCTAATCATCAAGTCTGTCAATGCCCACAAAAAAGGGGACATGACAGGTTTTTATCCTTTTTTAGTGATTCATTTAACCAAAAACATATGTATTATTATGATTTGAATGTACAATGAATATATGGAATGATGAAAGACAAATATAATGTTTTGTTAATGCTTTTCACCAAGATTGTAACTGCAACTAGATAGGGCAGCAAGCATGAGTTTGATAGTCAAGGTTTAGAGGGATATTATCCTCACTATGAGTACTCAGACCCTTAGAGGGGTTAAAAAAAGCTCAATGAAATTTATTTGAAGTCTTGATACCCTAAAAAGCACTTTATAGCCTCATTTAGGTATTCATTGTGCCCAAACTAGGGCTTTGTTGATCTCAAAATTTTGAAATATTGATTTCCTGTGTGTGTGTGCTCACTTAATAAATATTCAAGGTCTAACTCAATGGGTAAGTCTACTTTCTAAATTCTACCTTGTTTTAGCCCTTGTATGCCTAGAATGACTGAGATAGGGTGATTTTATGATGACCTAGTGTTAGGTTAAGAATGATTCCTATTTAGATAGTTGAGAAATGAAAAATTACACCTTTCATATGCTTTACAAGATTCAAATCCTCTTAAAAATCTCTGCAACCCCAAAACAGGGTGCTTATGTGACCTAATTAGGTCTATCACAGTCACCAAAAAAATCCTATTCCATACAAAGTAACAATACCCAAGTTTCACATATGTTGTATAAATACTTAATGGGTAGCTCTAATAATTCAATTTTTTGTGTTATCAAGAGCACAAGAGAATTTATGCTAAAAAAAGGGTCAATAGGGCTATAAGCCCTTGAGCCCATCAACTAGGCAAGTATAACCCTATGGCCTAGAATGTGTATTCTAATCAATAAAAACTATCAAAGTAGATGTAATTATCTTAGATAGGTTATTTTTAGAGTGACCAAGTGGTTATTGTTTATGTATTAGTCATTATCTTTGATTTCATGTTGTAAACCAATGTTATCCCATGTATGGTCAAGAAAATAATCTGGTGATGAGATTGAATGACCAAAGAAATTACTAAAACAAGTTTAGGAGTATTGAGAGTGTCTTTAGATGGTCTTAGAGTCGCACCAATTTTGGTATCAGAGCTAAAGGATTGTGCACAATCTAAAATTCAAAGCAAAGGAGAAAGAAAGTGAAAGAGAGGTAAGATTCCAAGATGGTCATAAGAGTGAGGAGCAGAGGTAGAGCTAGAGGAAGGAGACCAATAGGATAGATGGTAATATAAGAATAATTTAGGAAACTACAAGCTAGGTTACAAGACCTAGAGATGGATCAAAGGAGAGGTGCTAACATGGGTGAATTCAGTGATAGAGAAGAAGATCCACCAGAGGAAGAATTGGTGGTAGAATATGAGACAACTAAAGAGAGGCTAATCAGAGTCATAACAAAGGTGAATGCAAAGCTAAATATGGAGGTTAAAATTTATGAAGGAAACTCTAATGTGGAATAATTGATTGATTGGATCAGTGTATTAGATAAGTACTTTGAATATGAAGGAATAAAAGAAGATCACAAGAAAGCAAAGTATGCCATGATAAGATTGAAGAGCCATGCATCCCTACGGTGGTATGGAGTGCAAGAGGAAAGGAGGAGGAAAGGAAAGATAAATATTAGAATCTAGGACAAAATGGTAGCAAAAATGAAAGGTCAATTCATGCCCTTAAATTATCAAGCAATTTTTTTCAAGTAATTACAAAATTTGAAACAAAAGGACATGTCTGTAAAGGAATACACTAAAGAGTTATATAGGATAACCATAATATTAGGCCATATTGAGGATGATATAGAGAAGGTAGCAAGGTATACTAATGGTTTGATGTTTTTCATCCAAGATGAGATTAGCCTTCTTACACCTAGGACAATTGAAGAGGCATACCAATTTGCCTTGAAAGCTAAGGAGAAGATTAGAAGGAAACAAACTTCCTTTTCAAGGGGAAGAGATAGATACATTAGAGGAAGATAATCACAAGGAGGTAGAAGGTAGCTAAAAACATTCCAAGAAGAGGCTAGTAGATCACAAAGCTCAAGAGGCAGCTATACACCAAGAGGAAGGTGGTAGTAATTTCCTTGACAATGCACAATGCAAGTCCTATTGCATGATGGCAGTAGGAAAACATGGAGAAGAAATGGACTTTGACAGTGAAGGCTATAATTTTTTAATTGATGTTAAAATTGATATGAAACCAAGGATTCTCAAAGAATATTATAAGACTACTGTAGATGATAGAGTAGGTGATGTTTTAGATGACAAACAAAATGAGAGTCTCATGTATGACAATGATAGCCATACTAGTCAAGGATTTGTGTCAAAGGATGATGAGTTTTAAAGAGATTCAATAGAAGAAGTGAGACACTTGTGGTTTTAATCTCAAGAATTTTAAATCAGTCCTACCAAAGGACCAAGAGATAGGGATAAAGAATGGAGTTTTGATATCTATGGCAAGGGAAAGTTGATGGAAATCATGTGGGTAGTAAGGGAAAGTAAAAAAATCAATGAAGGAGAATATGAAATGTACGTGAAGATGAATATCTTGATGATTTAATACCTTAAAGAATATACTAGCAATTATCATTATGAAAACATAAAACCTTGGGAGGACAACAACAAGTTGAGCCAAGAAGCAAATGAAGGTATATTTTTATCTTACATTATGGAGATAGTTGTAAGTACAAGTGCAAAGAGGAAATTGGACATCAAGGAGACAAATAATTAATTTGAATAACCTACCAAATAAAGACACTATTTTTCATCTCAATAAAAAATTTGGGATCCTGGTCAACATGTAGGAACCAACCAGCTGAAGGCCCAACCTAAATGATAAAGAATGATATCATCAAGCTAAGTACAAGTGTGGAAGAGTTGATGAAGAATAAAAATAAATAAATAATGCTTCTTTTTTCTTCTTGGAATAATCATTTAGGAGAATCCTCATGTGTCCACTGATTTTTCTTTTTTTTTTGTTGAGTCTAGGTTGTTTAGGTATGCTTAGTTTTTCTTCCAAAATATGCAATTCAAAATTTCAAATTTGAGAAAATGTATCTCATAAAATTGAATAAGGCCTAAATGTTTCTAAATACCAAGATTTGTGTGGATATTTAACTAACATGGATTTGGAGACCATATTCTATAGGATTTCCAGTCAATTAGATGAATCATTAAGTGATTAGTATCTTATTTTGATTAGTAAGTGGTTAACTTCATTTTGGGAGTTGGTTGTATGAGTCTAGAAATAGAGATTTGGAGTCTAAGTTTGGTTTTCAGCATTTTTTGGTGATTCATTCAACTAGAAACATATGTATTATGATGATTTTAATGTACAATGAAGATATGGAATGTTGAAGAACAAAATCTAATGTTTTGTCAATGCTTTTCACCAAGCTATAACTGCAACCAAACATAGCAACAAGCATGAGTTTGAAAATAAAGGTTTATAAGGATATTATCATCACTATGAGTGCTTATACCCTTATAGGGGAGAAAAACAAGCTCAATGAAATTTATTTGAAGTCTTGACACCCTGAAAAACACTTTATAGCTTCATTTAGGTGTTGACTGTGCCCAAAATAGGGCTTTGCTGATCTCAAAATTTGTATGGTGGAAAATTTCAAAATCTTGATGTATTAAGTGTGTATGTTTACTTTCTAAAGTTTAGATTTATAACTAAATGGGTAAGTCTACTTTCTAAACTCTACCTTGTTTTAGCCCTTGTATGCCTAAAATGACTGAGACAAGGTGATTTAATGATGACCTAGGGTTAGGTTAAGAATGATTATTATTTATATAGTTGAGAAATGAAAAATTACACCTTTAATATGCTTTAAAATATTTAAATAATATTCAAACTCTTTTCAACCCCAAAATAGGGTGCTTATGTGACCTAATTAGGTTTATCACAGTCACCAAAAATCCTATTCCATATAAATTAACAATACCCAAGTTTCACACATGTTGTATAACTCCTTAATGGGTACCTAGAAAAATTAATTTTTTTTTTAAGCAAGATCACAAGAGAAGTTATTCTAAAAAAAGGGTCAATAGGGATACAAGCCCATGAGCCCATCAACTAGGCAAGTATGTCCCTATGGCCTAGAATGTGTATTTAGATCAATCAAAACTATTAAAGTAGATGTAAATAGCTTAGATAGGTTGTTTTTAGAGTGACCAAGTGGTTCTTGTTTATGTATTAGTCATTATCTTTGATTTCATGTTGTAAACCAATGTTATCCCATGAATAGTCAAGACAATAATCTGGTCATGAGCCTGAATGTCCAAAGAATGTAAAAAAGCAAGTTTAGGAGTATTGAGAGTGTCTTTAGATGGTCTAAGACTCAAACCATATGGAAATAAAAATTCTAGATACTTATGGATCTTTACTATATAAATCTTCAAAATATCCATTGCATGATACACTTTTGTCTAATAACTACTACCCTAAATGCAAGAAATACATAGAAGAAGCATAATTAATTGGTGCCTTCAAGAAACTTCCATTTAGGGTATAAATTCAACTAGATAACTGTTATGGGGACAATAAGAAAGGGTACTTCCTTCCATCCATATATATATCTAAAAAAATGTCTAACCTTACATGGAACTAAATGTAATTATGTTACATTTATAAATTCACAAAATCATGTTTTTGTATAGGTTTGTATTTCAATACTTAACTCTCTTTATCTATAAATGCATTTTCCTTGAAATCAAGGTTGGATTTTACTAGTAGGACACACCCATGAGGATATTGACAATAGATTTGAAAACATACCTGGAGAGGAAAGATGTGTGGAGTGTGGTTGAGATGATGGACATCAATAGGACATATGAAAATATAAGAAACTTCTCACCATATTTGAGTTAAAAAATGGTATATTTCAAAGACTATGTTAATAGTTACCAGTTGAAGGGAAGAAATGAAATAGTAGGCTTGATAAAAGGCCAATATTTTCTTTTATAAATGGATCAAGGTCAGACCATTATACATTGCAAAAACTATATAAGAGATATAAATTAGTCCCCCTAATTACATTATGGGTAACAAAATAAAATGGTGAGCCAAATGTTCTATAAGGTAATTTGATGAAAATATTTTTCAAAGACTTGAAAATTAGAGAAACATCACAAGATTCCATTATTGGAAAAGTCTCAGATATAAGTATAAAAAAGAGGGAAAAATGAATTAAATATAACTTGATTAATTATGCACATTAATTTAATGAATTTGGTTTGACCATAAATAGTAAGTATAAGGATCTAACATATTACTTCCAAAATATCCATGACATAATGAAACGAGCCATGTTCCCTTATGAAGTTAAATGTAAAGGAGATTTTTGGCCTTGCCATGACATGCACATGCATAGATATACACATAGAATGGTTCATGATAGTACCCTTGATCTTAGAGTGGCATCTATAGATATATATGTTGGTCCAAGAATTAAAAAAACAACAATTGCATTTAATCCAGTTCAAGATGTGAAAATTGGTTATATGTTATTTTTCAGACCTGGTGATTCTACAGGATTGAACTACAAAGTATAGGTTGATAGAGATGAAAGAAATATTTAGATACTACAAACAAATTAAGATATATAAATAAGGGTAAAAATATCTTGCTTAATCCTAGTTTATGCAGGAAAAAAAGATGCAGAAGAAGCATAAATTTATTCAAGTTATTTGGACAAGAAATGGAAGCCAAACCCAACTGATACCTCTTTAACATTTATTCTTATGTATAAAATAATCTATGCTTAGAAACCAAATAAAAATTAGAGAGGTCAACTAGTTAATATAAATGATTTTTTGAAAGGCATTGTAATAGATTGTTTGAATTCATCAACACATTAGGCACTATCAAAAATATCGATAAGGGATTTGGAGCGATTGTTTTTTTTTGTGACATTGGAAAATTTGAAATGGGGTTTCCTTAATTTTATAATGAGAAATATGAATGTTTTTTTCAAAATTTAGTTCATTTTTTGAAAATATGAAATGTTTTATTAGACTCACTTAGGAGATGCCTTATTGTTTTATTTACTTTTTGAGAGTTTTTATAGTTTTATTTTGTGTCTCTTATTGAAAAGCTCCCTATTGTGGAAAATATGTATCAGTATTCCATGTTGTTCCTTTATATATATATATATATATTCTAATATGGAAAATTTAATATTCAGCAACTATGCATTTGTAAAAGGTCTTTTGCATTTGACTATTCGAACATGCACTTCACATTTTGACTATTTCAAAATGGTCTTCAATTTTTGTGTATTCCAAATAGAAAGTAAATATTTTATGAATCATGAAAAGGTAATTATATTTTTAGTTTTTCAAATTACACTTCACATTTTCATCATTGAAAATGGTCTCCAAAATTTACTCTTAGGCATTTGTGCATTACAAAATACACACTAGCATTCCCATCTTTGTAAAATGATCTTCAGGGTTTACACCTCAGACTATCCCACTTCAGTATTTGTGTTCCATGGTTTTTTCCACTTCATTATTAAGGTTTTTTAGAAAGGTCTTATGGGGTTTTCTGAATTCGCACTCGATGCATTGGTAATCAAAATTGGGCATTCGACATTTGTGAATCAATATTTGTTCTTCAACATTTACATATCAACAAATAGTCTTTGGCTTTTAGGTTTTTCAAATTACACTTCATATTTGAAGTCTCATAAAATGGTCTTCAATAACTCAGCACATAAATCATATCTATCTCCAACTCAAAGTGATAATGGTCGATCACCTGAGATCATGCCATGTGGAATAATCTTTATGACTTGGTTGTGCATAAGGATGAATAGTTAGAACAAAAGTCCTAAATAGTGCAAGCATCCAATATTTTGACATGTATCATAATTTCAATAAATCAACTATGTGGGATACTATATAAACATCTAGGAGGTGCCTAATGACCTAAACATCCATGATCATGCCACTTAGAATAATCTTGGAAACTCTCTCGTGAAGACCAAAGTCAACATGAGTAAATGGGTTTTTGAGTGATCAACATGTGGCCTGTGCATAGTACAAGATAAATTTTGATGATCGTGGGGATGTCACCTAAATATTAAACAAAGATTTCATGATCCAATCAACTATTGAAAAATATCATCCCATTCATCTTAGGTGACCTAATTACATATCTTTTGAGCACTTGATTGATGTATGAATTATTTTGCCTTATGAAATGAACTACCCATGCTTAATATTACGTATAAATGCATGATATTTGAACCAATTTGAGTAGCCGTAAAAATTCAATTGAAGACAAAAACACCATGGGACTTCTTATGGAGTGATATAATTGGTTTTCACACTTATATAGATGTGATTTATTTTTATTAAGTCCAATTGATTCTTAAGAAGTCTAAGTATTTCTTGATAAAGCCTAATTTATTTATGATAGTTTTAAAATTGTGGACTACTAATTATTTCTAATATTCTTAAATAATTTGGAATTATTACAAATACATTAGATATATTTTATTTATTTATAATATGTAAAACTATCTTTATATAGTCCAATTTATTTTTGATAATTTTAAAAAATATGATTACTAATTATTTTTAATTATTTTAAATAATTTGGACTTATTACAAATACATTAGATAGATGTGATTTATTTGTAATATGTCCAAATAACTCTTGAAAATTTCAATAAATTCTTGATAAATTCCAATTTATTTTTGATAATTTTCAAAAAATGGACTACTAATTATTTCTAATCATTTTAAATAATTTGGGCTTATTAAAATTGCTTTAGATAAATGTGACTTATTTGTAACAAGTTTAATTAAATATTTATACTATCCAGTTTATTTTTGATAGTTTTAAAAAATTTAGATTGTTGGTAATTCCATATTATATAAAATATTCTTTCATTTGAAAAAGTACCTATTTGGGAGAGTTATGACAAAGGATAATAGTGCCCAGTTGGGGACACTAGCACCATGTGGATATAATGTCCTTAGTTTGGCAGTAATGTCCACCTAGAAAACTATTGGAAACTAGGTTGGGATCTAGAAAATATATCATGGGACTATACTTGAACTAAATATGGATGTCTTTGGTCTACATAATGGTTGTAAAAGTGTGGCAAAGGCTATCAGATATGTCTCAGGCTAAGCTAGGACTAGGTTAACTCAAGCAACACTCTTAGCATCCAAATACCATTTTTAGGTGTTTATAATAATAATTATATTATTAAATGATTTAGAGGTAAAAATTAAATGTAAAAGAGCATAATAATATATATTTATGTTTTGGATTGATTGGCTATTTTCTAGAAATTAGTTTTTTAATCAATATTGACACTATCATTAGAATATGGACATTGTCACCAACTCTTTAGCCGTTTTTTGATGCTCATATATGGCTAAAGATACATAATAATTTATATAATATCCACATACACCTATTAGGGTTCATTGTTACCTTATTAGTTATCATTTTGGATCACATGTAGAGGTTATTGAAATCAATCATTTATTCAAAACTCTAGGTACTCTAAATTGCCGCATGTCACCTTGTAAAATAGGTGTTATTATACTCAAGTGAATTTGAGTAGACCTAAAATATACCTATATCAATGAGTATTTCATACATATCCATATACTCTGAAGAGTTCCTGAGATTGATGTAGTTGTGCCCCTTGTGTGGGATTGTGTGAACAATTATGCAATACACTGTATGCAAGTGAATGCAATGATCTATCTTGTAACTTTAAAAATAATGCTAATGATATGTTATTTTAATTATTTAAAATTTAATAAAATTACTCCTATTAATGATTTGAAAATAGGGAAGAATAAGGTAGTATAACTCAATTGTTCAAGTGATTTTTAGTAGTGTAATGTGAGCTTATTTGATGATTGATAGATTTATTAATGAATAGTATTTTACTTGTATTTATACCACACCTTTGAAATTACCTCACACAAGGGGTAAAGTAATACCATATTATAACCCATGCATGTTGAAAGATTTAAAAATTTGATTATTTGGAAGGCATACGCAATAGTGTTGATGTTAGTGTCCTAATTTAGATGATAGTGTCTTGCATAATCGGATTTTGTTGAAGATATGTAATTGTTAGAGTAGGATATAAATTGTGTTTTATATATATTATGAGATAAAATTGATATGAGTCATCAAAATATTAGGGTCAGACTAATATATCATTTTATATCATATTTGAGCATCTATTTCCCCCTCCCCAATATATAAATGCATAAGAATGAAATTACTAGGTTTAAAATAATTAAATGAATACCTTGGTGTATAAAATAAACCTTGATTTTATTTGATCCCCATTTGAATTTTTTGTTAGTGTGTTACATGTAACTAAGAGCATGTTTTATTATTATTATTCATATAATTTGAAATTGGATAATTAAAATGCTTGAAAATAAAGAGAGTAAGGAAGGAATACATATGTGTCAATGCAACCATGTTGTTTGTTGGTAATTTGATTTTGTGATGATGTTTAATTTTTAAGGCATTAGATAGATATGCTAACAAATTAACCTTGGAGATGTTAAGATGGAATTGTAAAGTGACCATGACCATAATTTAGTGTAAGGATGAGTTGTTCCAAGGCTATTGAGAGCATTGAATCCAAATAACACAACTCAAACTTTATTGTGTAAACATGATCTATCCAATCTATCCAAGGTTAAGTAATTTAACCTTTTGACCCTGAAATGGGGAGTAGTGCCAAGGTTGTTAAGGGTGTTGAATCTTAGCCACACTACTCAAGGGAGCCAATTGTTGTAGAAAGATAAAATCTCAAATGGTGTATCTTGGAAAGGTGAGTGCATCAATGTATGGTGAGAAAGGAATGAACCTTGTTCATGGCCCCTAATCAAATTTGTTTTGATGATATATAATATGAACATATATATGTGATTTGGTGCATTTTCATCACACATTCACCTCTAATATGGCTAAAGCTAAAGTACCTTCCAAAAATGTAATCTCTAATATGCAAAAATTATATAATTATGTCATAAATATAAAAAAAAAATTATCCAAAAGTTATGAAAATTGATGCCAAATACATAATATTTTATCCCAAGTATATATTTGAATCATATAAACTATATCAAAACTTTTGAATTATCCCAACTATGTGTGTGTGTGGATTCATGTCTCTATACCATACCACCACTGAGGTGAGTATAATTCAATTCGGTAGTCACCTTATCTCAAGATGATAATATAAACATGACATATTTGTATCAATCATGTAGTAAAAAAACATATAGTGTCATTATGTCTGAGTATATATATCAATGAACATCACAATATCTAATCATAACAAGCCCTAATATACATGATAGGGATCATTATAACATCTACAAGTAAAAATCGCATATTATAAAATAATAAAGTACACACACAAAATAATTCAATGTCATGTAAAAATGGTCTAATAAGATATAAAATAAGGGGCATGTTCAAATGTCACACACTTAAGGGTAGGATACATTCAAATTTAAGCACACCAAATAAAATCTATTAGTGGCACTATGGATAATAAATAATGAACATGCTCAAATATTAAACAATAAAAATAAGGTAGAAAACAAGAAATACACTAAATTAAATCATGTGATAATGTTACCAATTGAAATACAAGGGAAAACATAAGTGTGCCATACTAGTTCCTGCATGCATGTGTTAGTAAAATGTCACATAAGATAGCATATATGGTGCACTCTATAAGATATAAACATGAGTATATTCATGTGTAATCATTAGTGTATAATCACATCATGATAATGTAAAGTTTTCATAAACTAAGGAAACATGTATCAACTATGATCAATGAAGTAGATTTCCCTAGTCTAGTGTCACACGAGTTGAGGAAAGATCTAACATTTTTATGCTCATGTATCATGTATATAGTGCATGCTTGTATCAAATCAAAGTAATTTTGAAACATATGTGTGTGTATAAAGGAAATGATATGATATCTATGAATAAAAATTAAATAACATATATGCAAAATATATTAAACATGTGTATGTTGAATATTTTTATATTTTTTATTTATTTGAATGTTTTTTTACTTTATTAATTAATTAATTAATTTTTTTCTATCTTTTTCATATTTGAATTTAGGAATGATAAGGATATTCGATGATCCCATCTCTGAGATGCTCATAGGGTGATTTTGACTCATGAGGGGATAAAAAATAGGTCACACTACCAATGATCATGTATATGTGCCAAATCTAGAGTTGTATAATTTATTATATTATGCCTATGACTCATAGGACTTTGTGCTAATGAAGTATTAGTAGAAGTTTTTGTGGTTTATGGAACTAATTTCTTAGTGATCTATGAATTATTTGGTTCAAATATGATTATGGGTCTTTTTTCCCTCTCTAAAACATGTTGATTTGTTCTTAGAAACTACCTAGTTCATCTAAGTGTAGATGAGGGCTTTACGGAGTCCACTATGTCTCTTTGATGCACTAACATCTCAATTATCAACTACATAGGAAATGGACTTGATTTTTTCTAACCCTTTCACTCACTATTATTCTTAATAGGTTGTATAATTAGTCATCTTGGAGTTAACTTCTCTTGTTGTATTGGATGCTTATATTGAATCCATAAAAATGTAATATAATGCCTTTGAACTATATAAGATATTATGTGTGGGAGTGTTCCAATATTTCCATCTAATAAGTGTCCATAATGTGGTGTTGGTGGTTGGGGGGGATGTGCATGATATTTCTTTTGCACTTTTGGTGTTTTATTATAATGATATTGTAATGGATTGTTGGATATATTCTAGTTTTGATGATCACTAGGTTGTGATCTTAAATCCTTTGTAGGATTATCAAATGTGATGTGTTCACCATCAATGAGGTCTTTTATCTTTTTATTCAATGTGTAACATTTATTTATAGAGTGCCCATCACATGGGTCATAGTATGAATAAGTATTTGCATAATATCCTTTTGGTAGAAGATGAAATCATACAAACCTCTAAAGGATGAGGCAGAAGTATGAGATGGCACTCCTAAATATTATTAAAGAGTGAAGTTGGAAACTTTAACTAATCATATAAATTTTATCTTAGGTTCATTGGAATATATGAGATTATCAAGTTACTGTGACACTATATAGATTGATGTTGTTTATTACTTTTATACAGTTTGTATCCATGCTTGAATGAACACAATGATAAAAATTAGGATAGAGTGGCAAATCCTTCTATTCAATGGAAATATTATGCTTTGTTGATTTAATAGATTTGATCATAGAGTCCACCACATATGGTGGCTATACATTACTTAGAAATGTTGTCGTACATAATGATTTTAAGAGAATGTATTTATATTAAGAATACTTGTGTAACAAATAAAAAATTTAAACTTTATCAGCATCATCATTATATGGTTTGTAATATTATATTATAATGATACGATTTTCACACACTTACTTTGATTCACTTATTATGAATACTAACTTGTATAAGTAAATATAGATATTTATCAAGGATATCCATTGAGGATAAATCTTTATGAGGATATGGATCAAAGTTAATAGATATTTTTTGAGGATTTGTCATAGTCAGAGTAAGATATAAATCAGGTTTTAGATAATTTGTGAGCTACAAGTGATTTAGGTCATCATAGTATTAAGTTTAGACTATAGGATAAGTAGTCAGGCATAGTGAGATGATTATAATGTTCCCTTTTGTCAGAGAGGAGATCATGAATTGATGTGTTGATGCATGACTCATTTTTTTCAAGTGTACAATAATTCAATATCATGTAAACTCAAATTTGAGTATCTACATATGAGTAACTTATGACATTTATTATCTTTTGGAAACGAGTCATCTTGCATAGGAATTATGAAGTTACCCATCTATTATGAGTGATAAATGTATATATAATGAAATGGATATCATTGTAAAGGACATCAAAAATGTTTTTTTACCTTCTATTCAAAATATGATTGTGAAGTTATTCCTTCCTAAAGAGGTATTGAAATGTGTGTCCCTACCTTAAGGGTTATCATTATAAATCTACATATTTTTCATATTTGGGAATTTTCTTCGACTGGATTATCTATCAATAGGGTAGATGAGTTGGCATCCACCTACTTTTTACAAACTTAAGAGTATGGAACACACTCTACCCACTCATAGTACTATTTGACAATAATCCTCAAAATGAATTAGGTTTACCACATGTCATGATTTTGTGCTCTCATGACATTATAACTTAGTCATGTGTTCATACTTGATTGTATTTAGCTAGGACACTATGTGTCATTATTGCATCGCATCATGACTTGTAATAGGGTTGATTGGGATTTCTAAGTCTATGTGGTGCATTATTACACCTTCATAGGGTTCACACATAAGTTATGAGTAATTAGAGTTATGAAATGTTGTATATTTATCATTTGTTTCATGGAGGTGTCTAGGTGAGTAGATGAAGTGTATTTATAGTCTTAATATTAATGACAAAGTGTGCATTGTACTTGTCCTAGTATGCTTTAAGTAGGCTTGGTTGATCTTTAGTTTTGGCATGATTAGGGATGGATCTGAAGTATTGAGCATGTGTGAAAGGTCCCATCAAAGGTCAAGGACGATTGGAGAGATTTTGGAAGTGTATGGTATTCATCTAGTTCTATGTTATGTTCACCTAGACATAGTTGGTTCTGTGGTAGAAAAATCTAAGTTAGAATATTGATAATGTCATATTTCACATGTGTGAAGGTTTTAGGAGAAGATTGATATATGGATGGATTCCCATATGAAAGATGATCTCATTAAATTTATGTGATTGAGCACAATAAAAGTTATTAAGAGGCAAAGTTGGCTTGTCAAATAGAATTTACTATGTTCCCATACTTAGCTAGATCGTCACTGCATGTCATACCGATATTAATGAACTAGCAAGTTTGAACATTTATTTATGGTAACTATAAATTTAACCAAGGTCAAAAGATTTAATGGAGATATTGTATATATTTATAATAAGTTCCCTTGAATATTTGGACCCTTGAAGTGTTTTCTTTCTCAAGTTATAAATCTTCAAAGTTACTCTTTCAAACTATGTTAGGCTAGAGATAGTCATGTTTAAATATGCTAAAGTATGAGGTCAATAGTCATAAAATATAATGGTGTAAATTAATTTACTATCTTGATCCAATGGTACACATAAGAGTCAGCATGTCAAAGGTTTTGTGCACTTGTGACAAGTGTCACAATCTCACTAGTCTGACAGAAGATCAATAGTGAGTGGTGATTCAACTGACAAAGATCAATGGTGTGAGACAACTCAAAGAGTCAAAAATGCATGCAAGAATACCAAGTGTAAAAAGTGAAAGGGACTATCAATAATGTGATCATAAGGAATGTGAGGATGCTAAGTGTCATAATAGAAAGAGTTATGATCAAGATCTTATGGTGGGCACTGCAAGTAATGACTTGGATGATCTGCAGAGATCAACGGTATGTATTTGGCCAATATTGTAAGGGTCTACAATATTAGCTCAATGTGTTTGATGTTTATTAGTATATAATAGTACAATATCAAAATATATCAATGGTGCATGTTTAATATTATATGCATGGACATGAGATGATTGCAAAGAATTCAAAGTTTAATAGTTGCTCAATGATCATTGGAATTCAAATATTTGAATTTGTGAGGGAAGACCAATCTATAGTATTTTTATCATATCTATTGATCCAAGATGAATATCTTGATGTATTAAAAATAAAAGTTGTAAAGGACTTATAGGTGCATCTAGAAATGTTGATTAGAATATTTGGATGTTTGTACATCTACATATATTGAGCTCCAAAGTTGACTATGTATTTTTGACCATGTTCTATAAGTGACCTAAGAAGGTTATTTGAGTAGTTATTGATAGCATTTGGATGTTTCAAAGGGACTTAGATATTTTAAAGTTTTTAAGACTTCCTAAAGATGATCTATATGTATATTGGAGGTTTGACAAATCCATATTCAGTATGAATAAATGCTTAGAAGTTGATTGTGTGTTCATTCATGGTGTTTCTAAGTATAAGGTCAAAGATGTATAAAGTAAAAGATTGATATATTTCACTTTATTAGATGAGTGTTTTGATGACTATGATCATTTGAGGATGTTGAAGGTGTCATGTGGAGTGGACTTATGAATTTTTAAGTGGTCCTATGTTTCTAAATTTCTCAATGGACTACTAAATGAGTGAATAGGTCTCCATAGGACCTATAAGGGCTAGTAAGGCCTAATTGAAAGGCATAACTACTTAAGTATGACCCATGGATGTTATGGCTGACCTATGAGAGTGGTTTTGAGTTTAATTTTAATGTGAAATATGCCTTAATGGTTAAGGCAAGTCTAAATTTGACTACGAATATAATAATCATGAAGGCTTTATAAAAGGTGAAATCAAATGTCATGATTTTTAGAGATGTGAGAGACTTGGGAGAATAGGTGTGTGTGGGATTTCTAGAGCGAAGGAAAAGGTATGTGCCTAATGAATGGGTTTTAGAGAAGATCAATTTGATGACTATGTGTATGACCTATAGGTCATATTTTTTATTTCAAATATAGTGCTTTTGTAGGTTTAAAGATTGAGAATGAGTGAATGATAGATAATGTCTATGTGATCCTGGTGGTAGATTAGAATGTGGACTATGTAGTGTGTAATTTTGAAGAGAGATAATATACATTATATATCCATCATATTGGTAGGCAATTAGTGACCATGAGAAGTTCACTACATAAGTGTTAGGAGGGTGATCAACATGTAGATCATAAGGACTTCACCAACAGGTGTTTAAAAGGGCTTGGTCATCTTAGGGGAAAGTGCTCCTTGTGAAAAAGTGTTTCACTAAAGCTGGTTAGAAAGACTTGTCCAATTGGTGGTCTTAAGGACTTGATCATCTTAGGGTAAGTTTCTCCTTATGAAACAAGTGTTTCATTAAATTTTTGTTAGAAGGACTTGAATAATCTCATTTTTGTGATAATCTTATAGGATAATTATTTCATGTGTTTGTAAGCTTGAGAGTGGGTTTTATTCCCCAAGAGGGTTTCCCACATAGATCTTGTGTTATGTGTGTTATCTTGCATTATCTTCATTATTTATTATTATAAACATCTTGTATGATTCATGAATGGTTTTATTAAATGCTTAAGTGTTTGAAGGATTAGAATTAAAGTTGAAATATCTTACATCATTAATTCACTCCCCCTATTTATTGTATCTCTAATAATTGGTATCATAGTAGTTCTTTGGTAAAGGATTGACAACTTAAAGGAGATCTAAGGTACAATATGGGTAGTCATAAAATGTAAGGAGGTTTTCCCAATAAGCAAGCATCAATGTTTAATGGATTTAATTATGATTTTTGGAGTGTAAGGATGAGGACATACATCATGTACCTAGGGTTTGACACTTAGCAATATATTATGGATGGTTATTCTACACCTACCATTCCTTCATGTAGTTTTGTAGATAAGAAGTTGTTTGAGAATAATTCTAAGGTAATGAATGCTATCACTTATGGTATTTTAGGGATTGAATACACCAAGGTAATCCATTACATATCTATCAAGGAAATATGGGATAAGTTGAAGACTATTTATGAAGGAGATTCAAATGTTAAATTGGCAAAGTTTTAAACTCATCGAAGATAATTTGAGTCTTAAGACGAAGGAAAAAGATTTTGTTGCATCCTTTCTATAGAGAGCTGATGAGATTGTGAACATCATCAATGGCCTTCAAGAGAATCTTGAAGAAGTTACTTTAGTTAGAAAGGTATTAATGTCTCTCTCTCTCTCTCAATTTTGATTCTAAAGTATCTATTATAGAGTAAATTCATGATCTTAGTTGAATATGGATGAATTACATGGCATTCTTATTACTTATGAGATGAGAGTCGATGATGATAAACCACCAAAGAAGTAACATTCAAGACAAAATTGAATCCAAATAAGAAGTTCCAAGGTAATCAAATAAAGGAGGATGACATATCTGATATTGATGGATATGAACTAATTATTTTGTTTATAAGGAAATTGAAAATAGTGTTAGGGAAGTATAAGGAAATACCCTTCAAATGCTTCAATTATGGAGAGGTAGGACATTTTTATAATAATTTACCTCATAATCATAATAAGAATGATGTTGAATAACATGATGATGTACAATATGAAGACAAGAAGACATACAAGTCTGATAAGAGGAAGAAAGCATTCAAAAATTAAGACAACAAGAAGTCCTTCAAGATCAAGAACAGTCTCTACACCAATAAAGATTACACTTCATTAGATGAGAGTGAGGATGGTGAGTCTAAGTTTGATAATGAAGATTTTTGGTTGAATATTTTGTCGATCAGTGTACTGATTAAAAATATAGGTTTGATCAGCCAAAGTAGGAAGATTAGTCATCCAAATCTGTAGGTTTACCACATCAGAAGGGGACTGATCTCTCCTCTCATCAAGGGGAGGTTCCCTATAGATAGGATATATATATATAAATAGAAAATAATACTCAAGGGTAGGACAAACCATCCATCTCTCTTTATTTAGAGATGGTGTGTGTGGATCAAAGGAGAAACTTAAGGAAAATGACAAAAAACACTCCTCTTCTTTCAGAAGTACTATTAAGCAAGCCACAAGAATACTCCAGGTAGCAACAACAAAAAGTAACAAAGAATGTAATAACTAGGAAATCGAAATGTAGCACAAAGTCTTCACCTAGATTGATCAAGAGTAAGATACAAAGGACAATGAGGGCACAAAGTCACCCCAAGGTCCTTTACACAGAAATGAAAATAAAACACACTAAAGGCAATTATAGGGGCATAAAGTCTCTCCACACTTGACTCTTCAGGACACCTTTTTTACTGGTGTCACTAATTTTGCTTGTTGAATTAAAAGAATAGAAGATATATTGAAGAAAAGACATAAGAATAGTTTCCTCAACAACAAAGATATTATATCACAAAGTCTGAAAAACCATTTGATTTCTTATTCCAATAACAAAATATGATAAACAAACTGAGCTCAATGTCTTAGAAGTGTCTTTCAATTTGGGCAGAGTTTCATTTTGATGGTCAAAAAAAGGATCTCTTTACAATAGAAGAGATTTCCTTATATAGCCTCTTCAAGAAGGACTCGAGAACAGTAACACATCATATTGCATTGAAATCTATTAAGGAGGTAGGGTGGAACTTAGGGGAATTTACCCATTTGCTTTTCTCAATGCAGAGAAACAAATCATGCTATTGAAATTTTACATCTTTCAATGTCCATCTGGTGATCTAATCCTTCTTCATCATTCTTCCTTTTCTAGTTATTTGAATCGGGTCCTAGATTCAATTTGATACCCTGTTCGTTAGTCACTCTCTGTTGGTCTTTATCAATTGATGCATGGCACATTCTGCTACTAAACAGGTGAAGACACATGGCAACTTTTGTAGGAATCTAAGAAACATTTATTGATAGAGGTTTTGAAACTTATTAGAAACTCAGAATCATGGGTGCATACACTTATCACTCTCTGTAGATTTACAACAGAAAAGGCAACAGCTTCCACTTGCTTCTTGAGAATTTTGTGGAGGATGACATGTGTCAGCTTCCATTACATTTTAGAAAAACTATACAACTATGCATAGCTCATTTGGATTCATGTAGATGATGCCAATTGGTGTGTTCTGCTTAACTTACAAAGGACACATGGTGGCTTTCATGGCTCTTAGAAGCAATGTGAAATGAGACTCGAAAGATGATATATCCTTTGAGAGCCCTACAAAAGATGACACATGGCAATCTCTATTGTACTTTAGTGTCCTTTGAAAACACTTGAGACTTATTTTAGATTCACGTGGATGATAACACATGGCAGTCTCTACTGTGCTCAAAAAATGCTTAGGATGAGCTTAGAAACTTGTTCAAAACTCGGACACAGACATGTGTCGCTCTCTACCAAGTTATAAATTAATAGGTGACAACTTCCACTCATCTTTGTAGAGTTATGCAAATGATGACACATGGCAAGTTCTACTTTCTTTAGTAGCTCACTGGGGGTCCACCACAATCTTTATGAAAACAAGAAGCAGGAGGGAGAAATTGTGAAGATTGACACTTGTCAGCTTCTGCTAAATTTTGTAAGGGACACGTGGCATGGTCTGAATACATTTGTTAGTCACATGGATGTAGACACTTGGCATATTCTACTTCATTTAGTCACTCATCCCCAATCCCACCATGGTATTTGCTTGAAATAGTGAAGCCAAGGGAAGAGACTACAGATATTGACACTTGGAGGCTCCCAACAAGCTTTAAGAGGGACATGTGGCAATATCTACCAATTCTTAGAAACAAAGTTTATTAGGGCTCAGTCATCGACACTTGGTAGCATCCATGGGATTATGTTAGGCTTTTATCTCGATCTGTTTGTTTTCCTTTTTCACTTTTTGCCATGAGAATTCCCTTCGCAAGGGCACTTGTGTCTTTGACTCTTAGGGCACTCCTTTGAACTTTTTCGCTTGAACCAACCGATTGAAACAACTTTGGTTCAACGGTTCAATGGTTCATTCTCTTATTTCAATTGAGTCTTTTTTATCTTCATTGAACCAAACGTGTTGAACCACTTCGTTGAACGAATTAGTTGAACCAAGCTTTGAACCAAAATGGTTCAAGCTGATAGTTGAAGCCGATAGTTCAATTGAATGAACCAAGCCTTTGAACCATTTGATGTTGAACCAAAGGATGAACTAAAAATTGAACCTAATGCTGACGATTGTTGATGGAGATTTTTTTTTGAACCAAGGCATTGAAACAATCTTGAAAATGACCAAGTGATAGAAACTAATTCTTTTGGTTGAACCTGCCTGCAGAAATTGTGAAGCCCATTGAACTTGTAGAAATGAACCTGCTTGTAGAGTCTGTATATTTTTAAGAAGCTTGAAAAATGAGGAAATTGAATGCCCAAGACAAATTTAAAAAATGAAAGAGACAATTTTGGTCTATAGGACCAAAATAGTTCAAATGTTGTCCCAAAAATGAGTGATATTTTTGGGGGACAATAGCTGGCTCTAGTTGGGGAACTTCTATCAATTGCAAAAAGAATTAAAAGGAGTAGAATCCAAAATCTCTAGTGTCTTCATGTGTACCATTAGGTTATGGAGTCATGCTACCCAGAAATGAAATCCATAAAAAATGGAAACAAACAAAACAAAATAGAATTAAAAATTGTACAAATATACATATATACATATGCAATGATTTGATACTTCAAGATTTGAAGTGTTTCAAATGCTGCCCATTATAAGGTAGAGAAAATAGTGTGCCATATTGATATTTTAGTAGAAATATATTTTATCCAATGTGCTAATGAACTATAAATGGGGCTCTCCAAAGGGAATCAAACTTTCCATGCATCCCCTTTGGTTCTCTCCTTTTGTCCCATAGCAAGACTTGATCCCCAATCTGGAAATCATGATTTTTGGCCTTCTGATCAAAGAGTTTCTTTACTAGACTTTGATGAGCACCAATTCTATCCACCACCATGGTTCTTTGTTCCTCCATCTTAGCTAGGCACATGATTCTTTTGTCGAGAGAACTTTCATATGTCTGATCTTCAATTGCCTTTGCCAATTTCAAGGCTGGCAATTCTAAGGTGATTGGTATCTCAACATTAATACCATAAAGAAGTTAAAAATGAGACATACCAATTACCCTCTTTGGTGTGATTTTGTCTACCCACAGAGCATCAACCAATGCTTTATGCCATGTTCTTTGATTTTCATCTGCTAACTTCTTGATAATAGTTACTATATTTTTATTGCTAGATTCAACCTGTCCATTACCTTATGGAAAATAATTAAAAGAGTGAGAGAGTATAATTCTGTAATGAAAATAGAATTGTGTAATCTCTTGAGAGGTGAAACAAGCTACATTATCAATTTTTTGATTGGAACTCCAAACCTGGAAATGATATTCTCTTTGAAGAAGTTACATACAACTTTTGAAGTAGCATGCTTAGTTGGGATTGCTTCTACCCACTTGGTGAAATAGTCAGTTGCTATAAGGACATAATCATGTCCAACACTTGAAGATGGGTTTATATTCCTAATAAAATCAATTCCCCATTGCTGGAAAGGTTCTTCTATGATCACTGGCTTGAGAGGCATGGCAACTAACTTGGGTCTTCCAACAAATTACTGACAGAGATCACATTTTCTCACCCACTTATGTGTATCTTGGAAAAGAGTTGGCCAGTAATACCTGGCTCATAGAATCTTGTGAGCAGTCATCGGAGAAAAAAAATGTCCCCCATAGGCCAGATTGTGAAAATATTTCAAAAGCTGGGTTTGTTTCTCTTTGTCTACACAGCGAAGGAATACTCCATCTATGCTTCTCTTATACAAGCCATTGTCCCAAAGGACAAAATTTGAAGATTTCAACTTGATATTCCTCCTTTTTTTGTAAGACAAATGAGAAGGACATTCACCATAAGGAAATGAGTGATACTTGAATACCACTCATTGGTAGTGGAGACAAAAAGGACTATTGGAATCTCTTTTACTTCAGTTTCTTCATGCTGTGTGTCTTCTGGTTTATTGTTAGCAATTAATTGGCATAGGCCTTTACCCCTGACCAGATTTGTTAGCTTGATGTCTAGATCAAACTCTTAGATCCTTTTAATCCAATTACCTCTTTTTGTGCAAAACTCCTGCTGAGTTAATATAGACTTGACTGTAGTGTCAAGCACTAGGGCAGTAGTATGTGAATTCAAAATATAGAAGCAGAAATATTTGACTTCTTTCACCAAGGCATAAACATGATTCTTTGTATTTAAATATTTCATCTCATGGGTTTTGATAGGGAAAATCATGAAAGAGATAGGAGATTCCATACCTTCCTTGTCCTGTTAAACAAGAATTACTGAAAGAGTGTGTTAAGACGCATAGCTGTATATAATGAAATATTTGTTAGAATTTGGGCAAACCAAGGTAGGGGCATGAGCAATGGCAGTTTTGATATCTTGAAATGCTGATTTGCCTTCTTTAGTCTAGCTAAAGATGGTCTTCCCTTTCATCATGTTCACAATGTGTCTAGTTTTCTCAGTAAATTCAAGGATAGATCTCTAGAAGAAATTCACCTTTCTGAAGAAAGAATGAATATCATTCTTACTTGTAGGCAAATTAAGTTCTATAATATACTTGACTCTATCTGAGTCAATCTTTATGCCTTCTTTGGACATAATGTGTCCAAGTAGTTTCCCCTCTGTTACTCCAAATATAAACTTTTTAGGATTTAAGGAAATACCATTCTAGTGGCAGCGTTCCAATACTTATTATAAGTGGTGTACATGATCAGATCAATGCTTTGAAAATATAGTCAAGTCATCAAGGTATAACACTATGAATTTACCAATCTCATCTTTGAACTCCAAATCCATAGCTCTCTGAAAGGTAGCACCAACATTTATTAAACCAAAAGGCATTCTCCTATATGCAAATGTACCCCAAGGTGTGGTGAATGCAGTCTTGTATTGGTCTGTTTCACCAACTTCAACTTGATTATATCCTAAAAAGCCATCCATCATTGATAACATCTTTGAACCTATCACTATTTGAAGCACTTGATCCATAATTGGCAAAGGATAATTATCCTTCAAAGATGCTAGATTTCGCTTTCTAAAATCTACACAAATGCGAATTTTGCCATTCTTCTTCCTTACAGGCACTATGTTTGCAATCCATGTGGAATGATGGATTGGGAAGATGATTCTAGAATTTAACATTTTTTGTATCTCAGATAGAATATTACATGATATTTTTGAATTATATTGTCTGGATTTTTCCTTATATGGCATTGAGTCAGCCTTGAGAGGAATGTTATGGTGGATTTCATCTGGTCTGAGAGACTTCAAGTCTTCATAAGAGTATGCTAAGACATCCATGTATTGATGGAGTAAAGAGATGAACTTGAATCTTTCTTCAAGGGTGCAACACTTACCAATATTGATCATCTTGGGATTTTCTTCAATATTCAGATTCACTTGATCGAATCCCTGAGAGAAACTCGAGTCTATTTGTTGTTGTTTGATGAATCTATCATGTTTGTCAAACAACTTTTCAAGAGAAACCAAGCCTTTGGGAATTTTGTTTTATTTCAGCTGTAAGAATTCTTCATTTATATCTAAGCTAGATTCAAACATAGATTCATTCTTCTGAAGTTCACTACCTTCAAAACATAGTTGTTCAAAATTATCTTTTCATTCCAAGAAGGCAATGATTTGATGATCATCATTGAATACTTGCCAATGATCAGCATTGTCAGGAACACTTGGTCTATAGACCAGCTCAATAGTATACCTGTCTTCTTTGAAATCTGAATGAGGAACTAAGAAAGTTCCTAAAATAGCAAGTGCATTAGCTCTATCATTAGACTCTTTGGGTATGGCAAAAATGTTGAAAGCATCAAAGCTTTCAATTTGGTCCCAAACCAAGTTATGGTAGTGGCGTAATATTTAATTCTTGGTTTGGTATAAGTTCCTCACTTGACCAACCACTAATTTAGCATTCCCTTTGGCATGAAGAAACTTGACGCTTTTTTTTGAGCAGCCTTAATGCCAAGTAACAGGGATTTGTATGCAGCTATATTATTAGTGTTTCTAAACTATAATTTGTAAGATGAAGGAAACATATCTCATTGAGGAGATATCAAAACAATCCTAGCTCCTGAACTAGTTGAGAAACAGTTGCCATCAAATTCCAAAGTCCATATCTCATCTGATACTAATTTTTCTTTAGACTTTCCTTCATCAGAGATGGAGGATCCTTCTTGGTCTGTACTACAGCCTACTAGTTTTTATACTATTCTTGTTGAACTAATTTCTAAGTTGATACTTTCAGGTGTTTCATGCACTTCATTTGTAGATAGAAAATAGTTACCCGTGCCTATGGATTAAAAAATAATTTGAGCTTTAGGGGCTGATGTCTAGGTGACCACATATTTTGCTTCCTTTTCAGGGAGCAACCTCTTCATTACACCTTGTATAGGGATCCTTGCCTCAGATAGATCCTTACTTAGATCTCCCACGTCCTTGTAGAAATTTTGTCCAAGAAAAATGCCATAGGATGCTGGGACATCAGCTACCAAGATAGTCATCTTAATTCTTTTGTTTGGAAAGGCTGCAAATGTAAATTGGGCATCTTTGATTTGCCCTAGCAATGGTACTTGCTTGTTCTCCATGGAGAAACATCTCCCAAATGTCTTGGTTAGTGTGAGACTAAGAGACTCAGCTACTTTCGCAGGCATAACATTATCAGATGCACCTGAGTCTATAATATAGTTACTCAACTTATGGCCATTAATTAACATGGAAACATAGAAAGGTTCTATTTTTCTAGGAGCAGTTGGGGGACTAATGACCAGATTATTTGGAATAGGCATGTTCATTAAAGAATCAAGAGTTACCTTTTTATCCTTTTATCCTACAAGGATGGTTTGTTTTTTGACATATTGGACCAGCTTATTCAATTGATCAGGATTGGACTGCAGATATTTCAACTCAGACATTTGTATTTTTGTCTTTTTGACATGATCAATTATGTCAAATCGCTGAATTGAGCTAGATATAGAGAAAGGTATTTCAACTTTTTGAGTTTTAGGAGGGATGGGAGGTGGACTGGTTTGCAAATTTGAAGTAGAAGGGGAAGGAAAAATTGATGTATTTACTTTTTGAGTGATTACCAGATCCTTTGACTCAAAAGGAAGAGGGGTTCCATGCTTAGAAATCATAACTGTTGGTTGAAGTTGCTCTTATGTCTTCCCTTTATTAGGTTGCTAGACTGATTGGTTCTTAAACCTGGTAAACACTGCATATGATCCATCAAAATCTTTTCCTTTGCTTCTAGGTTCATCCTGGTAGTTCAGGAAACTAATGTGGGAGTCGTCAGCTGTTTCTTCTTGATTGTCTTCAAGGAGATCAGTGTCATTTACTTGATTTAATTTAGGCTAGAAAGAGAATTATGATTCTACTTCAAGATATCCCATTACTGAATAGTTGGAGGAGCTTCTAGGGCAAGTTTCCCTTGTGGGGGAGGAAGGCAATTCTGTTGCCCTTGATTCCTGGAAGCATTGCCCTGATATGATTGATTTAGGAATATCCTTCTGTATGAAGGAGCAGAAGACATTCCTTGAGCCATTTGTTTTTTAAGAGCAAGCAACTCATTTGCTAATTTCTGCACCATTGGATTTGTGGTGCCTGTAGATGCATATTTAGAAGATGATAAAGCTCTATTTCTATTTGGATCTCTTCTTATCTTCCCTACTAGGATGAGATCATCTTCTACCTTAGTGGCCAAAATTTGAGCTACAGTAAGATCTATTTAACCAACACGTCTCAAGAGAAAACTTACTTTAGGTAACTGAGAATTAATGAAAAAGCATTTGAGATTCTCAGCTATAGGTTGAGAAATTATAGGAATTATGTTCATCAGTTTGTCAAATTTAGCTATGAAATCCCTCATAGGTTTATGAAGCTCTTTCTTCATCTGTGTAAGCTAAGCCAAAAGTGTATGTGCATCTTTTGCAAGTTTGAATCTGGCTTCAAACTTAGCTTTGAGAGTATTCCAATCAATCATTGACCAAGCCTATAGATGATAAAACCAATCTATAGTAGCACATTGTAATGTCTCCACAAAAATCTTAACTACTACATCTTCAAATTCTACTCCGATTACTCTATAAGCTATGCTAAAAGCTGCAATGTGCTCATCAGGATGAACTTTTCCATCACCATAGAATTTGGGGAAGTTCTTCCTTGAACTGCATGAAAGCTCATGTAGAGGTAGAGTAAGATTGAGATGACCAAAATCATTACCCTAAGGGCCTTGAACTACCATTGTAGGATTATGAAAAGGAGGGATAACAAATCTCATAGGAGTAATTATTGGCAAAGATTTATCAACAATAGAAGTAGATACTTCATCTGGCAATGGAGATCTAACTTTAGTAGGAGGAAAACTATTGGTTCATTGGAGATGAGATGGTGAAGGAAACAAATCAAAATCACTTTGTTGCACCAACTCCAATATAGGGTCAATGATACCTTTAGCCCTTTGGCTTCCTATATACCTTGAATCTGCTAGATTGTGAAACAAAAATGGAAAAGAATTGACCTTGCTTCAGTTAAAGCTTGAGGCTTTAAACTATGTGTTCTTTCCTAGTTAGTCTGGAGGTGAATGGATAGATTATAAATGGATAATGGATATGAGATCCCCAGTGGAGTCACAAAAAATTGTTGGTTGAATATTTTGTCGATCAACGTACTGATAAATAAAATAGGTCTGATCAGCCAAAGTAGGAAGATTAGTTGTCCAAATGTGTAGGTTTACCACATCAGAAGGTGATTGATCTCTCCTCTCATCAAGGGGAGGTTCCCTATAGATAGACTACATATATATATATATATATATATATATATATATATATATATATATATATATATATATATATATAGAAAATAATACTCAAGGGTAGGATAAGCCATCCATCTCTCTTTCTTCAGAGATGATGTGTGTGGATCAAAGGAGAAACTTAAGGAAAATGATAGAAAGCACTCCTCTTCTTTTAGAAGTACTATTCAACAAGCCACAAGAATACTCCAGGTAGTAACAACAAAATGTAACAAAGAATGTAATAACTAGCAAATTGAGATGTAGCATAAAGTCTTCAGCTGGATTGCTCAAGAGTAAGATACGAAGGACAATGAGGGCACAAAGTCACCCCAAGGTCCTTTACATAGAAATGAAAATAAAACACACTAAAGGCAATTATGGGGGCACAAAGTCTCTCCACAGTTGACTCTTTAGGACACCTTTTTGACTGCTATCACTAATTCTACTTGTTGAATTAAAGGAATAAAAGATATATTGAAGAAAAAGACATAAGAATAGTTTCCTCAACAACAAAGATATTACAACACAAAGTCTAAAAAACCATTTGCTTTCTTATTCCAATAACAAAATATGAAAAACAAACTGAGCTCAAAGTCTCAAAAGTGTCTTTCAATTTGGGTAGAGTTTCATTCTGATGGTAAAAAAAGATCTCTTTACAATAGAAGAGAGTTCCTTATATAGCCTCTTCAAGAAGGACTCAGGAATAGTAACACATCATGTTGCAATGAAATCTGTTAAGGAGGCAGGCTAGAACTTAGGGGCATTTACCCATTTGCTTTTCTCAATGCAGAGAAACAAGTCATGCTATTGAAATTTTACATCTTTCAATGTCCATCTGGCAATCTGATCCTTCTTCATCATTCTTCCTTTACTAGTTATTTGAATCAGGTCCTAGATTTAATTCGATGCCCTATTCCTTAGTCACTTTCTGCTAGTCTTTAGCAATTGACGCATGGCACATTCCACTACTAAACAGGTGAAGACACGTGGCAACTTCAATGGGACTCTAAGAAAAGTTTATTGATAGAGGTTTTGAAACTTATTAGAAACTCAAAATCGTGGGTGCAGACACTTGTCACTCTCTATGGATTTACAATGGAAAAGGTGGTAGCTTCCACTTGCTTCTTGAGAATCCTGTAGAGGATGACATGTGTCAGCTTTTGTTGCATTTTAGAAGCACTATATAACTATGCGTAACTCATTTGGATTCATGTGGATGATGCCACTTGGTGTGTTATGCTTAAATTACAAAGGACATGTGGCATCTTCCATGGCTCTTAGAAGCAAAGTGAAATGAGACTCATAAGATGACATATCATTTGAGAGCCCTATGGAAGATGACACATGGCAGTCTCCGCTATGCTTTAGTGGCCTTTGAAAACACTCAAGACTTATTTTAGATTCATGTGGATGATAACACATGGCGGTCTCCACTATGCTCAAAAAATGCTTAGGATGAGCTTAAAAACTTGTTAAAAACTTGGACGCAGACACGTGTCGCTCTCTGCAGAGTTATAAATGAATAGGTGGTGGCTTCCACTCATCTTTGAAGAGTGAGGTGGATGATGACACATGGCGCATTCCACTTTCTTTATTAGCTCACTCGGGGTCCACCACAGTCTTTATGAAAATTAAGAAGCAGGAGGGAGAAATTGCAAAGATTAACACTTGTCGACTTCCACCAAATTTTGCAAGGGACATGTGGCACAGTTTGAATACATTTTTTAGTCACACAAATGTAGACACTTGGCATGTTTCACTTCATTTAGTCACTCATCCCCAGGCCCACCAAGGTCTTTGCTCGAAATAGTGAAGCTAAGTGAAGAGACTGTGGATATTGACACTTGGAAGCTCCCAACAAGATTTAAGAGGGACACATGGCAATATCTACCAATTCACAGAAACAAATGTTAGTGGGGCTCGGTCATCGACACTTGGCAGCATCCACAAGATTCTATCAGGCTTTTGTCTTGGTCCATTTGTTTGCCTTGGTCACTTTTTTCCATGGGAATTCCCTTCACAAGGGCACTTGTGTCTTTGACTCTTGGGGCACTCCTTTGAACTTTGTCTCTTGAACTGACCGATTAAACCAACTTTGGTTCAACGATTCAATGGTTCATTCCCTTGTTTTAGTTGAGTCTTTTTGATCTTCTTTGAACCAAACGTGTTGAACCACTTCATTAAACCAATTGGTTGAACAAAGCTTTGAACCAAAATGGTTCAAGCTGATAGTTCAAGTTGATAGTTTAATTAAATGAACCAAGCCTTTGAACCATTTGACATTGAACCAAAGGATGAACCAAATGTTGAACTTTCTGCTGACAATTGTCAATGGAGATTTTTGGTTGAACCAAGGCACTGAAACAATCCTAAAAATGACCAAGTGATAGAAACAAATTCTTTTGGTTGAACCCATCTACAAAAACTGTGAAGCCCGTTGAACTTGTAGAAATGAACCTGCTTGCAAAGTTCGTAGATTTTTGAGAAGCTTGAAAAATGAGGAATTTGAATGCCCAGGACAAATTTTAAAAAGGAAAGAGACAATTTTGGTTTGTAGGACCAAAATAGTTCAAATGTTGTCCCAAAAATGAGTGATATTTTTGGGGGACAACAAAGATGATGGTTCTATTGAAGATAACGCCCTCTTCATGGCTGAGGAAGGAAGTTGTTCATATCAAAAGGAGTCTAATTGGAGTGATTCAGATGATGATAAAGATGAGGTGGATTGTGAGACTAAATTGATGAATGCTCTTAAATAACTAAAGATTGAAAATAATATTAACAAGAGGATGAAGTCTCAAATCAAGGATTATAGGGAGTAGTTTAGCATGTATGAAGTAATAATTAATGAAGACACCAAGGAGCATGAAGATATAGTCAAGCATCTTAGTTGTCAATTATAAATCCTATCTGCAAGCCTGAAAGATAAAGAAGATGAATGCTTAAGGTATGTAATTGAAAATGAGTCATTAAAATATTTTATAAGATTTTAAAAGAGATCAAGTGAGATAGATAATATTTCAAGTGGTCAAAAGCATGCAAGTGATAGAACTAGTCTTGGATACAAAGAAGAACCATAAAATGAAACTCAAGACAAAATGAATATTAATGTAAATTAGACCTTTAAGGTTAATAATCAATCAAGAAATGAAGATGTTGGTAGAGTGAAGATAAATCAGATTAAACAACTAAATGCCATGAGGTATACAAGTTTCAATGGTTATTGTTACACATGTAATCAATTTGGGCATAGAGATAGAGAATGCAAGAGACCTCTTAGAAATGATTTTGCATGGAACTATAATGGAGATCATCATTCAAAAGGTGTGCACAAAGTTAAGTGCTTCAACTATCTTGATGAGGGACATTTTTTTAAGCATTATCCAAATAAGGTAAGGTAAGGCGAGTCTTCTTAAAAAGGAGTAGTTTGTTTCAATTGTCAAAAGAGTAGACATATTTCAATATTTTTTTATAATCAAGAAAGCCAAGATAAGATTATTTCAAAAGGTATAGTGTGCTTCAACTATCAATAGAGAGGTCACATTGCTAGATTCTATAAGCAAAGGCCTACAAGATAGAATATGTTTAATCAAGCTCTTAGAGTGTAAGAAAGAAGGCAAGTCAACTCATGGAAACCAAAGGTGGTAAGTGTGATTCATGACGAGTCTATAGGTCCAAGTGATCTATTTTTTATGGTGGAGAATGGTACAAAATTTGTAAAATGCTAAGGGATCTCATTGTCTACTCATGTTATGAATAAAGAGACTAAACTCAAGGAGAAGAACAAGGTGTTGGTTAAGGCTAGTTATGAGGTGTGTATGAATTCAATTGAACATCTTGCTATTTCTAATCAAGTTTCATGTAAAGAATATTAGTTTCAATAACTAGTGATGAGGTTCCAAACTACAAGGAGGATTCTTCAAATGAAAAGGTATGTATGAATCTATGTTATCCCTATATGTTGTCAATACAGTCTTGAAAGAGAAAGAGAATTTTATAGTAGATGAGTGAGTTATTTATGTTACACCTAAGAAGAAGAACTATTAGTATTAGATGACCAAGGAGGATAAAGAATATGAGGAGTTGTGAACAACTCCTAGTTTCACATTGTTCTAAGGAACCATGTGAAGTACAGTGTCTCTATTAATGCTTCTTAAGAGACTTCTTTTAGTAGAGAAGTAAGTGATGTCTTGGTTGTCTTCAAAAGGTATTATAAGGTAAGAGATGAGTTTTTCCAATTGGATTTGGTGTGTCAAGATGGGAGAAGTGATTTGATGAGGTCAGAGTGATGTCATAAGGTGTTTTTGTTGTGTATACAGTGTCTGTAGGATAAGAATGGGTGTTTTTAGGTGAATAATGAGATTGATGGAATGCTAAGAATATTTTTTTACTTATAAAGGTCTTTTCACATCTTTTTTATGTGTCTTAGGTGGTTTTATGTCTTAATGATCATGTTTGTGCCTTTTGGAGGTTTTTGTGTGCTCTTAGGTTTATCTTTTCTTATTGCAGATCAAAGCCATGGTATAGGAAGTTAAGGTTTACAAAGGTGTGAAGTATTAAATATTGATCCATAAGTTTATAATAGTTGTCTTCAAGTGTGCAAGAAGTTTCAAAGGTGGGTATTGACCAAAAGGATGTTTGTTGACCTTGTTTGTTTTGAGATTCTGGAGTTTTGGGCTATGCTAGAAAAGTGGCTTGCCTTATGATTTGAGGTTTGAGGCTTCCTAATAGGTTGAATGGGCCTAATGGGTTATAAAGTAAAGCTTCATATAGATTTGAAGGTTTGTTTGTTTTTTTTCAAATTATTCAACTTTTTGTTAAAATAGAGGCCAAATTAGCTAGTAGATTTATAAAGTAAGTATGTTTTAGAGGAGGAGCTTGGTGATGTAAATTGGTGTGATTAAAGGGGCATACGAGAGTGTTATAGATATGAATTTTTAGTATTTTAAAGTATGTCTACTGAAATTTGTGGGCTCTCTAAGTTATAGGTAGGGCTACAAGGAGTCTAAACAGGCCTCGTTTGAATTTTTGATGTTTTTTTCTCAATTTATCCAAAAGAGAAAGGTATGAGTTTTTCAAGGTGAGATATTAGGCTGGTTTAAATCACGCTTCCTATTTTTTGAGTGGCATGGAGTTTTTTTAATGGTCCTTGAGGTGGCTTGAGAGAGAAGGCTAGTAAGCTTGTGTGGTGGTTTTTCATGGTATGTGAATATTTGAAGTTACTCAAGAGCTAAAATGGCTCAGAGATCTTAGGGGGAGTCCATATTAGATGTTTTCTTGGTGAGTTCCATCATATTTTAGAATTTTTTGTGTTATTTCTTCATTGGTTACAGTGTTTGGTTGAAGAGAGTATTGGCATGTAGAAAGAGGAAGTTGTTAAGGAAATAAGAGGTAGGCTCAAGGTAAGGGGGAGTTTTTATCATCTTTATAAGGTGGTCCTCTCTTTTTGGTGATATTTTTAGGTCATCAGTATTAGTTTGTGCCCACTTTGTCATTGTGTCAAAGGGGGAAAAGGTTCCTATTGTGAGAGTGTTTAAAGAGAGAGAAGGAAGGTGATCTATATGATGGGTGTTAACATCAATGACAAAGGGGGAGATTTTTAGAGAGTTTTCATTGATTTCATGGAGGTCTCTAGGTGAGTGGATGAAGTGTATTTATAATCTTAGTATCAATGAAAAAGTGTGTAGTGTGCTTATCCTAATATGCTTAAAGTAGGCTTGGTTGATGTTCAATTTTGGCATGATTATGGATGGGTATGAAGTATTAAGAATATACAAAGGGTCATATCAAAGGTCAAATATGATTGGATATATTTTATAACTACATGGTATTCATTCGGTTTTACATTATGTTCATCTACACATAGTTAGTTTTGTGGCTGAAAATTTTGAGTAAGCATATTGATAACATTATATTTCATATGTGTGAAGGTTTCAAGAGAAGATTTATATATGGATGGATTACCATATGAAAGGTGATCATATGGTTAAAATTTTATGTCATGAAATTGAGTGTAACAAAGTTTATTAATGGACAAAGTTGGCTTCTGAAATAGAATTTACTATGTTCTCATACTTAGCCAGAACGTCACTGCATGTCATGCAGATATGGATGAACCTATAAGTTTGAGAATTTATTTTTGGTACCTATAAATTCAACCAAGGTCAAAGGATTTCATGGAGATATTTTATATAGTTCCAAAAATGTCCCCTAAATATTTGGACTCTTGAATTATTTTCTAGATCAAGTTATAAAGCTTTAAAGTTGTTCTTGTAGATTATGTTGAGCCAGAGACCATCAAGTTTAAATATGCTAAACGCTGAGGTCAATAGTCAGAAGATGTAATGGTTCATGTTAATTCATGATCTTCATCCTATGGTGTGCATAATATTCAACATGTCAAAGGTTTCACACGTAGGTGACAAGTGTCACAATATCGCTAGTCTGATAGAAGATCAATGGTGAGTGGTAGTTCGTAATGATGAAGATCAATAGTGCAGGATAAGTCAAAGAATAAATAATCACATGAGACTAACAAGTGGTAAAATTACAAGGGGATATTAAAAAATTTCTCAGAAGTCATGCGTGGATGCCAAGTTTCATATTCATAAGAATTTTGATAAAGATCTAATGGTGAGCACTACAAGTTAATGCCCTAGTTGATCCATAGAGATTGATGGTTCATATTTGGTCAATATTGCAAGGATTCATGAGATGAGGTCAAAATGTTTGATGTTTAATAGTAAAGAATCATTAAATAGTATAATATATATATGGTTCATTTTTAATATAATATTTGAGGACATGATATGATGGAAAAGTGTTTGAAGTTTAACAGTTGCTCAGTGCCTGTTGGAATTCAAATATTCAAATTTATGAGGGAAGACTAGTCTATAGTATTTTTCTCAAATATTTTAATCTAAAATGAATTTATTGATGTAGTAAAAATTAAATTTGAATATGACATCAAGGTGAATCCAAAGATGTTGATTATAAGATTTGGGTGTTTGTATAGTTGTAGATATTGAGATCCAAATTTGACTATATGTTTTTGACCATGTTATGTAAGTGACCCAAGAAGGTTATTTATGTTTTTATTGATAGGATTTATATTTTGTAAAGGTACTTAGATAATTGAGATTGTTTTATATTCCCTAAGGATGATATTTATGTATTTTATAGGTTTGACCAATCCATATTTGATATGAACAAATGCTTATAAGTTGACTGTGTGTTCATACATGGTTTTTCTAAGTATAAGGTCAAATATTGATCTATTTAGATTTAACAAAGGAGTTTTGTGATGATTTTGATCATTTTAGGATGTCTAAGGGGTCATTTGGAGTTTAATTATGCATTTGGAAGTGGTATTATGTTTCTAAATTACTTGATGGAGTGTTAAATAGGTGAATAGATCTACATAGGACCTATAAGGGATACTAAGGCCTAATTTAAAGGTGTAGCTACTTAAGTGTGACCCATGGATGCTATGGCTAACATATGAGGATGTTTTTTAGCTATGTCTTAATGTGAAATATTCCTTAAGGGTTAAGTCAAGTCTAAAGGCTGACTAAGAAGATAATAATCATGAAGGACCTATAAAAGGTGAAATCAAATGTGGTGATTTTTAGAGATGTGAGAGACATGGGAGAAGAGGTGTGTGTGAGATTTGTGGAGTGAAGGAAAGGGTGTGTGACCAATGAATGAGTTATAGATCAAAGTAGGTTGATGACTATGTGTATGAACTATAGGTCATATTTTTGATGTCAAAGATAGTGCTCTTATAGGTTTGAAGATTGAGAATGAGCATAGGATAGATGATGTATGTTTGAGCTTGGTGGTAGATTAGAATATGGATTTTGTAGTGGGTAGTGTTAAAGATAGCTCATATACATTATATATCCATCATTTTGGTAGGCAATCAATGATTAAGAGATGTTCATTATATAGGTTTTTTTAGGGTGCTCAACATATAGGTCAGAAGGACTTGATCATCTTAGGGGTAAGTTCTCTGTGTGAAACAAGTGTTTCACTAAATCCAATTAGAAGGACTTGACCAACTACTGGTCAGAAGGAATCATCTTAGGGGTAGGTGTTCCTTGTGAAATAGGTGTTTCACTAAATTTTGGTCAGATGGACTTGACCAATCTCATGTTTTTTATCATATTATAGGACATGTATTCTATGTGTTTGCAAGTTTGAGAGTGTGTTTTATTCCCCAAGGGGTTTTCCCACATAGATCTTGTGTTGTGTGTGTGATCTTGCATTATCTTCATTATTCATTACTATAAACATATTGTATGATTCATGAATAGTTGTATTGAATGCTTAAGTGTTTCAAGGATTAGAATTGAATTTGAAATATCTTTCATCATTGATTCACCACCCCTTCTTAATGATTGTACCTCTAACATGAAAGGCATGCATCTTCACTAACAATCATGTGGCACATATTCACACACTCAAAATATTTAGGGTTTCAAAGTGAATTTACATGGTGCCTAAGGATTTGGGAGTTCTGAAGTAATCAAAACATGATACACACTATGATCTCATAGTCACTTACATGATAAAAATGGAAATGGTTGTTGCAAGGTTATGACATTATCGTGTATCACTATGTCTCACAATTTTGTGACTTTGAAACTTCACGTTGTTTCTTAAATATTTTTAATGATTTGGATGAGGGTTAAAAGGATAGAATATTATATATATAAGGATGAATAAAATTATTTTAAATTAGGGTAATTGATTTAAATTTATATAAATAAATATTTTAAATTAAAATGTTAAGTTATTTTAAATATAAAAATTATATTCAAAATATTAATTTCATTGCTTAAATACTTGTAAGTTATAATAATTAGTTTATTTACCAATGTGTAGGTAGATTTGATATTTGTAAAGGTGAAAATAGGCATGATCAATATCAGGTTCCAATCGTAATATTCTATAACTATTTTTTGTGGAGGCCTAGACACTTTTGTTAGCCTTGGGACAATCATGTCAACATAGGTGCCCTAATGTCAATGGATATGTCTAGTATATAATACTAACTATATTGGAGAGTGACCACCTAGATATTTCTAAGTTTTCTATCATCTTTTTCTTGAAATATTTTATTCATATGTAAAGGTTGTAGATGATTATTTATGGACCAGACCCTAGATATTTACCTTACGTCTTTGTACTTTGTCAAAATGGGTTAATTGGCTCATGAAATCAAGCTAGCCTCAATGACCCATTTATCAATGAGAATTTCTTACATTTCCACTACTTCAAAGAGGGTCTCAAACATGTGTACTTTTCCCCTAAGTGTTGGCTTGTGTGTGCACAAGGGTGAAATATGAGACATGTGAAGGCATGCAATGATCTACTTTGTAAATTTGCAATTATTTCTCATGGACTTCTCATTGAATGCTTTAAACCTATAGTATGAATTTTCATATAACTTATATAAAAATAGGGATGAATAAGATAGTTTTAAATACTTAAAAGATGTTTTTCTATATGTGTCCTTGGTAAGCTTCTACATATGACATGGTAATAATGAATGGTATTTATTTTATCTTTATTCCATGTATTTTGAAAATATATCATGGAATGGTTAGATGAAAAAAATGGACCACCCCATTAGATTCCAAATGTTTTCAAATTAAATGAATTTTGGGGTATAAACAATAGATAAGAATTTTGGACACCTACATCAATGAAAGTGTCCCTATGTGGGATGCAAGTGCTTGGCAGGATAGAAAGTTGTTTAGGATATATATATATATATATATATATATATTATATTTTAAATTTTTTTACTATATAATATATTTAGGCCATCATAAATGATAGGGTTGGTCCATAATATAAACAATTTTAAACATTAAGATGGCAAATGTGAGATTTTCAACAATGAAAGGTCTAAAACTAAATGATAGAGCCCTAATAAGTATTTGTCAAATATACAAGTATAATATTCTATATAAATTACATTTTAGTGTCTACATTTGTCCCCCTTTAATATAGTGATTCATAAGGATGAAATTACTATATAAAGGAAATAAATGCATACCTAGGTGCATACAACACACCTTGCATTTACTTGAGCCTAAATTTAGTGTTTTTATAGGGTATGAAATGTAACCAAAAACATACTACAATATTAATCCATGTATATAATTTAAATAATATAAATTCTTGAAAATAAAGAGAGCAAGGAGGGAGTATACCCATGTGTCGATGCAACCATGTTGACCCTTAGTTCTTTGAATTGGTAAAGATGATTCCTTATGAAGTATTGGAGTTGAGACATGTTCAAAATTTAAACTTAAAATTTTGAAGATGGAGATTGGAAGGTAATTATTCCTCCAATATGCTACAAGGGTGAGTTTTAACGTGGCCATTGAGATCATTGAATCTCAATCCCACAACTCAAGTGGTGAAACCAAGTCAACTTAAAAAATGGAAGTAGTGTTAGGACTTTGAGGGTATTTTATATAAACCACACAACTAAAAGGAGACAACTTATATAGCAACAAAAAGATCAAAATAATGCTTCCTTGTGAAAATGATTCTCCTTGGTGGGTCAGTGCCAAAAGATGGGGGACAAAAAGGGGCCTACCCCTGAACATTTTTTTTTTTAGAAATTTGATAAATCTCAATTTTTTGAAATTATTTGAGATGGATACACTCAAAATTTGAAGATGATATATGAACACTAATTTTAGCATTTCAAGTCTATTTTTTAAAACACTATTTTTAAAAAATGATCAAGGATAATTAGGGAAAACATCTAAAATTTGAAAATGAACTCTTATTTTTAAATGTGTATAGAAATACGCCTAGTTTGTGACATATAATATTTTTTAATTTGGATAAACAAAATAAAAAATACATAAACATATTTATACATGTACAGTTGGGTCATATAGTGGCATAAAAAATACCTAGTTGGAAATCAACATAGATGGAAATATTAAAATAGTCTAAAAATTTAAAAAAACCATATATTTAAAAAGAGGAGTGTGATAGACATATTCATAATTATTTTATGAAATTTTTCATTGAATTTCATAGTGTTTATGATGATGGAAGTTATATTTTATTATTTTAAGTCCTAAAAAACTAGATTTGGCTACACATTTATAGGTCCAAACATTAGGCTCAGGTATCCAAATGATTCATGAGCCAAAAGGTATGTAGTTGAAATTATACATGATAAATAAAATACATGCTATGACATGTACACATTCTTAAGATATGAAAATATAAATCCTTAGTTCCAAAAATGGGATTATTTAAAAGGTGGTGGGTATGGTTTACTAAAACAAATGTTACATTTATATTTAATTTGACATTTTTATTCCTTACACTTTACATTTATTTTGGTAAATATAAGAAATTAGTGTCACTATGCATATTTTTGAATTGGTGTAACAGTTTCACGACATATTATTTAAGAGATATTTTGTCAAAATCCAATCTATTCAATACTTATTCATTTTTAGAATCTTAGTATTTAACCTAGGTATTTCAATGTGTAATTTTTGTAATTAATGTGCATTTTGGGTAAACATGTAGTAATTTTAAAGGTTTGGATGCTTTAAATATTTTTATCTAGAAATTATAGGAATTCTTAGTTTTTCAAATCAAATTTCACAAAATAACACACACCCAACCACTCCTTTATTCCTATTTTACTTATGATTGGGTCCCTTGTAGGCAAAAGGGAAGAACAACAACATAGTAATAATTTATGACTAGGGTAAATAAGGATAAATTGGACAACATTTAGGCATGGTCACCCTAATTTAATTTGAATTCATACCAAAGTGGTATGCATGTGGAATATAGGTTGTATTGGTGATCCATAAAGACCCAAACACCCCTTCATGTTGATTTTACTTGTGATTGATCCAAAATAGGCCAAAAGTGACACAAAAAAACCATATTTAATTATGACCAAGGTAAATTCAAATAATTTTAGGCACATTTGTGCATGACCACCTCATTTCTTTTGAAATTCAAAAAAAAAATATGTGATTGTGTCAAATTAAGCAACATTGTGACCCTTACACATCCAACAACTAATTTATGTTGATTTTAATTTTAATTAGCTTAATTTTGCTAAAAGTGACACAAAAACATCATATGCAATTTTGACCATGGAAATTCAAATAATTAATAGTAATTTATGCATGATCACCCTAATTCAATTTGATATTTATTATCATATCCAAACATCTCAAGGGACAGATTGCTATCAAATATTAAAATCTTATACTTTTTGTCTACCATGATTCATTGAATTTGTTTTCCTTTATATAAATTTAAATTACCAAAGGTTCCACTTGGAAAAGATGAGTCTTTACAGGATTAATGGGAACCATGATCAACACATTGTCCTGTAAGAGTTGGTTTTTCTACTGTAAAAGGTGAAATATCATTTTGGATAGAATTATTATCATTAAAAGGTTAAATTTCCACTTTTAGTTTCATAATAGATATATTATACATAAGGTCACCACTTTTGATAATATTTTGTATTTTATGTTTCAAAGCATGAAATTTATTTATTGTATACCAAATTATTCTATTATAAAATAAGACAATGATGCTTTTATCAAATATGCTTTTCAGTTATTTACTTTAAATTCATTTAATCTTTTAAAATCTTCACAATCTACTTAGGGAACACATATAGCTTGGTTTAAGTTTATTTATATGATTATGTAATGGATTAGGATTTGTCATTATTATTTTAAGGTTAGTTTTATGAATTTTAGTATGATGAATAAAACATCAATATAAATCATAATAAAGTACAAGTGATTGTAAAATATCATCCATAATTGACTTGACCTCATAACAAAGATACCTGAATGATTTTTTAGCATGCTTGATAAATTTGTCCTTGAGAGAAGTAAAATAGATTATAATAAATATTTTTTTCTATAAATATGTTGGTTTATATAATAAATAATTCATGGTAATCTTGACTCTAAATATATAATCATGAATAGGCTTATTTTTTCCTTAATGAAGAGATGTAATATGCTCAAGTGTAGTATTTGGTATCTTATTGCAAACTAAAAGTTATATGGGTCATCAAAATATCAGAGTCTAACTAACATATAATTTTAAATCATACTTGAGTATCTATATTCTCCTCTACAATATAGTACTACATAAGGATGAAATTACTAGGTTTAAAATAATTAAATGCATACCTTGCTGTATAAAAAAACATTGATTTGACTTGAGCCCCATTTGAATTTTTTTTAGTGTGTTACCTATAAATAAGATAATTTTATATTATAATTAATGTATGTAATTTAGAAGTGAATAATTAAAATTATTTAAAGTAATGAGAGCAAGGACGGAATACACATGTGTTGATGCAACCATGTTGTTCATTGGTAATTTGATTTTGTGATGATGTTTCCTTGTTGAAGCATTGGATAGATAGGTTCAAAAATGAACTTTGGATATGCGAATATTGAATTGGAGAGTGACCATTCTCCAAATATAGTGTAAGGGTGATTTTTGCCAAGGCCACTAAGAGCATTGAATCTCAATCACATAACTCAAGTGTAAACATAATCTTGCTTATCTAGCCAATATAAGCAAGGTTAAGTGTTTTAACCACCTGACCTTGAGATGTGGAATAGTTCCAAGGTTTTTGAGGGTGTTGAATCTTATCCAAAATACTCAAGGGATCCAATTTCTACATAAAGATAAAATCTCAATCGGTGTATCTTGGAAAGATCAGTGCATCAATGTCTAGTGAGAAAGAAATGAACCTTGTTCATGGCCCTTAATCAAATTTGTTGTAATGATGTATAATATGAACATATATATGTTATTTGGTGAATTTTCATCACATATTCACCTATAATATGGATCAATATTAAGTACATACCAAAATTTAATCTCTAATATGTAAACTTTGTATAATATATGTCATAAATATAAAAACCTTTATCCCAAGCTTGTGAAAATTGATGCCAAATACATAAGATTTTATCCCAAATGTATATTTAAATCATATAAAGTGTATCAATTTTTTTGATTTATGCCAACTTTGTGTGTGTGTGTGTGTGTGGATTCATGTCTCTATGTCATACTACCACTAAGGTGAGTAGAATGAAATTTTGTAGTCACCTTATCTCAAGATGATAATATAACCATGCCATAGTTGTATCAATCATGTAGTAAGAAAACATATAGTGTCATCATGTCTGAGTATATATATCAATGAAGATCACAATATCTAATCATAACAAGCCCTAATATGCATGATATGGATCATTGTAACATATATAAGTAAAAATCACATGTTAAAAACAATCAAGTACACACAAGAAAACTCAATGTCACATAAAAATGGTCAAAGAAGATATAAAATAATGTGCATGTTTAAATGTCATACCCTCAAGGGGAGGACATGTTAAAATTTATGCACACCAAAAAAACATCTCTCAGTGGAACTATAGACAATAAATATTGAACATTCTCAAATATTCCAAAATCAAAACAAGGTAGAAAAAAATACACTCAATTAATCCATGTGATAATATTAATAATTTAAATACAAATAAAAACGTAATCATGTCATATTAGTTCTTGCATGCATGTGTTAAAAAATGTCACATAAGATAACATATATGATGCACTCTATAATATATAAATATGAGTATATACATGTGTAATAATTAGTGTATAATCACATCATGATAATTTATAGTGTTAATAAAATAATGTAACATGTATTAATTGTGATCAATGAAGTAGATTCCTCTAATGTAGTGTCACATGGGTTATGGAAAGGTCCAACATTTGTATGCTCATGTATCATGTATATAGTGTATTCTTGTATCACATTAAAGTACTTGCAAAAGATATGTGTGTGTATAAAGGAAATGATATAATATCTATGAATAAAAATTAAATAACATATATTAAAAATTTATTAAACATGTGTATGTTGAATATTTTTGTATTTATTATTTATTTGAATGTTTTTTTATTTTATTAATTAATTAATTGTTTATCTTTTTCATATTTGAATTTAGAAATGTTAAAGATAGTCACTGATCCCATCTATGAGATTATCATAGGGTTATATGGATTCATGAGGGAAAAAAAATAGGTCACACTACTAATGATCATGTATATGTGTTGAATACAAAACCATATAAATTTTTATATTCTACCTGTGACTCATAGGACTTTGTGGTCATGAAGCAACAATATAAGTTTTGGTGGTTTGTGTAACTAATTTATTAGTGATCTATGAATTATTTGGTTCAACTAAAATTATGGGTCTTTGTACCCTCTCTAAAACATGTTGATTTACTCTTAGAAACTACCCAGTTCATCCAAGTGTAGATGAGGGCTCTATGGAGTCCACTATGTCTATTTTATGCACTAACATCTCAATTATTGACTACCTAGGAAATGAAATTGCTTTTTGATTACCATTTCACTCACTATCATCCTTAATAGGTTTGTATAATTAGTCATTTTGGAGTAAACTTCTCTTGTTATATTGGATGCTCATACTGAGTTCATAAAAATATAATATAAGGCCTTTGAACTATATAAGATAATATGTGTGGTAGTGTTTCAATATTTCCATCTAATGAGTGTCTATAATGTGGAGATGGTGGTGGTTGGGGGGGTCGGGTGTGCATGATATTACTTTTTCACTTTTGGTCTTTTCTTATAATGATATTGTAATGTATTTTTGAATATATTCTAGTTTTTATGATCATTAGGTTGTGATCTTGAATCCTTTATAGGTTCATCAAATGTGATGTGTTTACCATCAATAAAGTATTTTATCTTTTTATTCAATGTGTAACATCTATTTATATAATGCCCATCACATTGGTCATAGTCCTAATAATCATTTGCATCATATCCTTTTGGTAGAAGATCAAATTGTACAAACCTATAAAGGACGAGGGGGAAGTATGAGATGGTACTCCTCAATATTCTTAAAGAGTGAGGTTGGAGACTTGAATAATCATGTAAATTTTATCTTAGGTGCATTGGAATATATGAGCTTATCAGGTTGTTGTGAAACTATATAGATTGATGTTGTTTATTACTTTTCTACCATTTGTATCCATGCTTGAATGAACACATACTTGAATATGTAAGGGAAAATAATGATAAAAATTAGGATAGAGTGTAAAATCCTTCTATTCAACTGAGATATTATGCTTTGTTGATTTGAAAGTGTTAATCATAGAGGTCACCACATATGGTGGATATACATTACTTGAAAAGGTTGTCATACATAATGATTTTAAGAAAATGTCTTTATATTAAGAATACTTGTGTAACAAATTAAAAATTTAAACTTTATTGGTAGCATCATTAGATGGTTTGTAATATTGTATTCTAATGATATGGGTTTCTCCACTCCATTTTGATTCACTTATTATGAATAATTATTTTTATAAGTAAAGATATATATTTATCAAGGATATCCATTGAGGGTAAATCTTTGTGAGGATATAGATCAAAATTAATAGAATTTTTTTGAGAGTTTGTCATAGTCAAAGTAAGATATAAATTAGGTTTTAGAAAATGTTTGAGCTATAAGTGTTTTAGGTCATCATAATATCAAGGTTGGACTATAGGATAAGTAGTTAGGCATAGTGAGATTATGAAAATGTGCCCTTTTGTTAGAGTGGAGGTCATGAACTGAAGTGTTGACCCATGATTCATTTTTTTCAAGTGTACAAGAATTCAATATCATGTGAATTCAAATTTGAGTATCTACATATGGGTAACTTTTGGCATTTATTATGTTTGTAAATGAGTCGGCATGCATAGGAATTAGGAGGTTACCCATATATTATTAGTGATAAATGTATATATAATGAAATGAATATCATTGTAAAGGATATCAAGTATGTTTTTTTCTTCTATTCAAAATCTAATTGTGAAGTTATTCCTTCCTATAGAATTATTTTAATGTGTATCCCTACCTTAAGGGTTATCATTCTAGGTCTAAATACTTTTCATATTCGAGAATATTAGCCCACACATCTTGAGTTGTAAAGTATATAATTTTATTATATTTTTTGAATTGTTTATATTATTATATGTGAGGTTAATAAAAATATATTTCTTTTTAGAAGTTCTACCTCATTGGAATTTAAATAAATTGTCTTGTTATTTTAATGTAAGATGCCTATGTGTACCATCAAGTGTTGCATTCATCATTTGTAACCATGAGTCTCATAATACAACATTGTATTGAAACAAATGTGGATTAAAATATAATAATTTGTGACATGTTTTTGTTGAGCATAGTCATTGATGTTTGGATGTCATTTATGTCAAATAAATCATGTGATTTTAAGTGAATGAATGAAAAATAAGTTATGTTTGATAACTTGGAGAGATTTGGCACATATGTAGGTCTATTAGGCTAAAGAAGTTATAAGTCATCCATAGATGTCTTGGTGAAGTTTTATTGTGTCATTTAATCATTTAGAATGAGAAACATGCATATTCTAGCTTAAGAGAAGCTAGACCATCACAAACCATCATTGTACATCATGCAGACATTAATGAACCAATAAGTTTGTGAATTTATTATAAGTACTTAAAAATTCAACAATGGTAAAAGGTTTTCATGAAGACATTGTCTATAGTGTCAAAAGGTACCCTAAATTTTTGGAGTCTTAAAGTGTTTTCTAGCTTGAGATATAAATCTTTAAAGTTTATCTAGTAGACTATGATAGATCAAAGATCATCAAGTTTAATTACATTAAATTTTGAGGTCAAATTATCTAGATATATCTAATGGTGAGTGTTAATTAGATCAAGATCTAATGGTGATCTTTCAATCCAACCAAATAAGGATCTAATGGTGCACGTGAATTTGTCATAAGTGATCCAATAGTGAATATTTATTCAATATGTCAAAGATTTCTTAGAAGACATGGGAGGTTGCCAACTGGTGGAATCTCATTAGAGTCAATAGATCAATGTGTGTAGAAGGTATTTGAGGAAACCAAGTTGAATGATCATAGAAGAGAGGAGCTTAGATCAATGATGAGTGTTGTAAGATAAAGATAGGATAGTTTTCTAAGATAAAAATTAGGCTAATCCATAGAGATCCATGGAGTGCATTTTTTCAAAGTTTGTAGGGAGGATGAGATGAGGTCAACATGTTTTATGTTTAACATATGCTTAGTGACCATTGGAATTTGAATTTTCAAATTAGCGAAGGAAAACTAGTGTTAAGTTTTTGGACTATATCTTTTGATCCAAGAGGAATTTATTGATGTAGTAAAAAGAAAAGTTGTAGAGGAATTTAAGGTGCATCTAAATAATCTAGTTATAAGGTCTAAATGTTTTTAAAACTAAATTTATGGATCTTAAAATTTTATTATTTAAATGTTCATGTTGTTTCTATGTACATATTAATGTTTGAACAATTTTTGCTTTAGCAAAAAAGTGTTTTGTAGGGAATAATCACCTAAAGATGTCTTAGAGGTCATATAGAGTGGACCCATGTACTTAAAATGGATCTTGTATTCCTAATTTGCTTGATATAGTGATAAAGGTGCAATAGGTCTCCTTGAGACCTAAAAGGGATATTAAGGCCTAATTGAAAGGCATAGTTGATTAAGTGTGACCCGTACTTTCTATTACCAACTTGTGATGATGGTATTGAGATATGTTAGATGTCTTAAAGGTTAAGTAAAGTATTATGGATGATCTAGTTGTTGTTATTCATGAAGAGTCTATAAATATTGAAAATCAATGCAAAGGATTCTAGACTTGAAAGTGAAGAAAAGAGAAGATGTGATATTGAGTGAAGGAAGATTTGAAAGAGAAGGTACAAGTTAGTAAGGACCATTAGAGAGAAAAGAGGATAAATCATGTTTATCTAATCAATTTGATTAATGTGAACACATACGTCATTGGACCTAATAAGCCTAGAAGAAGAAGATTGCCAAGTAATCCCTAGAGGTTGATTGAATGAGTGTGCTTAGTGGATGGATTGAAGAGAATAGTAGGTTAAAGAGTGTGTGCATGACCTAAAGGTCATGCTTTTGATGTTGTGATAGAGTTGTTTTAGGGTTTTTGATTGTGTATGTGCTTAAAATTGAAGAGTGATCCAAAAGTGTGATTTGGATGCATTACTTGTGTGTGCAAGTTTGTGAGAGTGTAAAATGAAAGAGTGCATGTAAGAAAATTCCATCATTAGGTGTGTTTGACATTATATCAGAGATGAAGATTAGATCATAGGTACCTAAATTGGTGCTTGGTTTCCTAGGGGATTGTAACCTCCTTGCTAGTTGGAGATAGCTAAATATCAAGTGGGTGCTTGACTAAATGAAGGGGTGAGTGCTCCTTAATCAGTCACTACTAGTATAAATGTTGGATCTTATTTTATAGTATTATAGTCTATTTTGTAGGGTTTAGTGGTTTTTATCCCCCAAGAGGGTTTCCCACATATATGATGTGTTCATGTGTTGTATGCTCTTATGTATACTTTAGATGTATGTGCTTTCATGTTTATATTACTTAATCGAGATTGATGTACACTAAATGTTTAAGATTTTGTAATTGAATTAGATTATCTTGCATCACTAATTCACCTCATATCAATTATTATACTACTCACAATTAGTATCGGAGCTGGACCTTCATTACAAGTTTAACCACTTGAATGTGATCCAAGATACAAATATGGATAAGCAATTAAGGAAATAAAATATTGAGTTAAGATCAATGGTAAAAAGTCTTAAAGAATAGATTAGTCATTTTTATACTAGTAAAATTAATTCTAATTATAAAGATGTTGAACAGGAGATGAGGACTAAGGAGCTTAATGAATAGTTCTTAAAACATAGTGAAAAGATAAGTCATCTTCAAACCAAGTTTTAGATATTAAGTGAAATAGTCAAAGAAGATAAGATAACCATGCAGGATCTTGAGGATTAATTAAGGATTACAAAGATTAATATGAGTTTAAAATAGAAAGATTGTAGACATATCAAAACTTAGTTAGAAGAGACAAATGCTAGGTTGAGTTTAAATCAAGGTGAGCATGATGAGTTGAAGTCCAATCTTGATTCTATAAATATTTTGTAAGAAAAACATGTATATTTAAGGATGACATGGCTAAATAAGTTAAAAGAGATAAGGATACTATCCAAGATCTTAGAATTTAGTTAGAGGTTATAAGTTTAAGCATAAGAGCTAAAAAAGATGAATGTGCTCAATTAAAGACAAATCTTGTTTCTCTGAAGGATGAGCATGAAAAGGTCATAGTCAAGATAGGCAAGCTTGAAGAATAACAAAATAAATCAGAAAAAAACAAAACTGGATGAGAGTTTTTATTTGAAAACCAAGTTAGATTCATTAAAGGATGAGCATGAGCAATTTTTTGTCAATGTAAACAAGACTAAGAAAAAACAAGAGAGGTCATCTCAAGATAAGAAGGATGCAAGCACCAAGATCAACAAGAAAATATCCATTAGGCATCCAAGTGCCATGAGGTATGAAATATATTTTAATGGTCATTGTTTTGCTTGTCATAGGTTTGGTCATAAGGGAAGAAACTGTAGAAGGAAGAATAACTGGTCAGCAAGAGGTATAGATAATGTAGTCTATTATAATTATCATGACATGGGACATATTTCTAATTTTTTCCCTATAATGCATGGGAAAAGTCTAACCCAAGTAATGAGATAAAAGGTAGTTAATCTTGAGCATAATGAACCTACGAGACAAGATGGTATGTTTGTTGAGATTCATAATATTCATCAAGTATAAGGTATGAATGATTTTATTTGTTTCAATTATCATCAAGTTGGTCATATTACAAGATATTGTAAAAGAAAGCTCTTAATTCATAATAAGGTGCATGGACATCCTAATGTGGTCAAGAAAGGTCAATCCTTGGTATGGAAACCTAAGGAAGTGAAGATCAAGAAAACTAATTCAATTGAGCTAAAAGATCAAGGTGGATTGCCTACTAAATCAAAAGAAGAATAAAATATGAAGAAGGTTTAGGAATGTCAAGAGAATGTATCATCTATCCAGATAGAAAATGAGAATCAAAATTCATTTCAATTCAAGATCAAATAAATGACAAAAGTGTTAATTGAGGCTAGTTCTGAGGTATGTAAGGATCTAAAAGAATATCTTGTTGTTGTGAAATAAGTTTCATGCAAATAACATCAGTTTTCAATGCCTATTGATGAGGTCATTTCTTTAGATGAAAAGGTATGTCATGAATATTTTTTGTCTCCATGTATTTTAAATTCAATTTTAGAATAAAAAAGAGAATAATGTAGTGGATCAACATGTTACTTCTCTTAAGCCTAAGAAGAAGAAGAACTATCAATATCAGATGACCAATGGGAACCATGATCTACACAGCAAATTTGACGAATGGGAACCATGATATAAATGTGGGAGATGAGTCTTTATAGGATCAATGGGAACCATGATCTACACATTGTCTTGCTTAGGTGTCTTAACCTTATGAGTTGTATTTTATACTCTAAAAGGTGAAACATAAGTTTGGATATAATTATCATCATTAAAAGGTGAAATTATCATTTTTATTTTCATAATAGATATATTATATATAAGGTCACCACTTTCTATAATATTTTGTATTTTATGTTTCAAAGCATGAAAATTATTTATTGCATGACAAATTATTCTATGATAATCACAAAATAATCCTAAATGATTTTTTTAAATAATATAATGCATTAAACTTAATATAACACAAGAAAATGATGCTTCTACCAAGTATACTTATCATTTATTTAATTTTTTAAAATCTTCATGATCTACATAGGGAAGGCATATAACTTGTCTTAGGTTTATTTCTATCATTAGGTAATGGTTTAGGATTTGTCGTTATTATTTTAGGTTTAATGCTAAGACTTTTAGTATGATGAATAAAATGATAATATAAAGCATAAGAAAGTACAAGTGATTGTAAAATATCATCCACAATTGACATGACTTCGTAGCAAAGATACTTTAAGGATTTTTAAGCATGCTTAATAAATTTATCCTTGAGAAGAATAAAATATATAATAATAAATATATATTATTTCTATATATCTATTTATTTATATAATCAATATTTCATGTTACTCTTGACTCTAAAGATATAATCATGAATAGGCTCAATTTTTCCTTAATGAAGAGATGTAATATGCCCAAATGTAGCATTTGATATCTTTTTAATGATAAATCATTATAATAAATCCTTTTCCAATATATATGAGACGTGTATTGAACTATGATGTATACTTTGAAACCAATAAAATTGGGACTTGTAAAGATTCTAGGGAATGTCATAAACAATATTATATCATTACTACAATATTTCTCAAGAGAAATTCAAAAGTACTTAAGGTGTAAATAAGGATGTCCACACCCATTAAATAAGGAAAACCTAGGCATTGTGAATGCACATCATAAAGGATAATCACAAATTTTATGCACTATAGGTTTGTTATATTTAGGATTAGATTTAGCCTAAAAGTTGGATGCAAAATAATATAGAGATAAGTATTTTACTTTTATTTGTAATTCACATATTGTATGCATGATATTAATAATATCATGTGTTGGCACAAACCAAGCATGAAAAGTTTCATTTAATGGTATAAATTTGTTATTAATTTTCAAACATGGGAACATTGGGGGTATAATAAGAATATTCACTATCACACATATAAGACTCCTTGATCACATACACTAGCTATGTTATCAACCCTTTTTCTCCATTTAAGAAAAGGAAAAAAAAAATTAAAAACATTTTAAATATTTTCCATAAACTCATCATTATGAGCACTATAGGAAGAAATATGAAGAAAATAATTGTCAACAATTACATGTAAAGAATCATTTTAAAATATTGCAATTTGATCAAGATCATGGACATAAGAATTTTCAACATTTTTAGTTAAGGAAATAATAGGAATAAAATAATTTTAGTCATTGGCATCATTCTCAACATTGGAATCATTTTTGTTCAATTAGAGATTAAAAATGCAAGTATGTTTAACATTTTAATTCATACTATAGTATACATAAGATTCAAAATTTTAGTGCATATACTAAGGATTGAAACCAAATTTATCAAAGATACTTTACTTAAGATTAACACATATTTCTTAGTGTTTTTTTTTTTTGGTATAAAAATATCCTTCCATCTTCATAAGGGGTCAAAGAAAGGAAAGTAACACCAAAGAAATCCATATCATTTTCACTTTCACATATTCCAATAGGTTTGAAATCAATAATCCCTATTTTTTCATTTAGATTATCCTCACTATCATAATGATAATACTATTTATCATTCCAATCTAAAATATTATCATTTACAACATAATGAAGTGAAATATTTGCCACATTTGTAAATACTAAATCAAGTGAATGATTCATCGTATGTAAACTAGGATTTGAAGGATAAGAATGATAAAATAGGGATAATATTATTACAATAAATAATAAAAACCCTATGAAAATCATGTATGTTACACTTGAAACAAAAATATAAATAGAGAAGGAGAGTATGAAAGCTTGAGATTGATCAGCTCAAAATTTATAGGGGTTCACAAAAATGTTTTATCTAGTTCACTGACAATGATATTTACATTGTGCACAAATGTTAAAATCATTGAAAAATTAAAATATAGGTAAATAAAGTAAATAAAACTTTATATATAGATATATAATATGATAAAATAGACAATGAAGCACCCACTATTTGGTCATGAGAGTTGATAAGTAAATATATATTTTCTTACTTGCATGTATAGTTTCTAAAGATTTCACTTTTATGAATGTTGATCTAGAATTTGAGGAAAACAAAACTTGAAAAATATTTTGCAATCTAATAACTTAAAAAAAATGGAACAAAATAAAAAACTCAATGATTTTATACCAGTTCGAAACTAGTAGATCAAATACATTGTATCAAGACATAGTCAGTTAGTTGAAGACCTAAAATTTATGACATCAATGCGATGTTTGATATTTTTTATATTTACTCATGCACTTTATTTCTTTGATGATAACAATAACAATAATAATAATTATTATTATCATCTCATCTTTGATCTTAACTTAATCATCAATAATGTTCCATCAAAAAAAAATGTGTGAAAGCTATATGACTAAAAAAAATTCTTGAGAAGTTGTAACAACATATCCTAAATGCTTGTAATCATAACTAACATATTTATAGTGCTTTTTGAGTGTAATCACAATCCAATAAAGAGATAGGGTTTTACCTTCTCTAACTAGATAATCATATGTAGCTACATGATTTTATATAATCTTGTTCTGGTGTAAGACCTTGGCACTAGATTGATGAGGAAAAAAGTAAATTTATTTGTAAATTCCTTGATAAGATGTAAATACCTCTTAATGATACTTAATGAAATATTCTTGAGAGACCTAGATTATAAACTATTGGAGGATAAAAATTGGATATTAAATAGAAAAGGGTACATTGATCCAAAACTTGAAAGCTTTGGTTGAAAGATAATTTAGGAAATAAGAACAACACAATTCAAATAATTCTATCTCTGAGAAGAGATGTTTTATTGATCAAATTTGCAGACCCAAACATGTGCCTATCTCTGAGAAGAGATGTCTGATTTCCATTTTGGGTTACATATTCATTTATACATATTTTGAATGTGTGAGGAGGATGTGGAAGCTCACCAATCTTGAGGGAGATTAATTGGTTTGACTTCCATGATTTACAACAATATAGAATTTGAGGAATTACTATTTTTAGAAACTTACTATTTTTAGACTACACTACTAAAATTGAAATTTGGGAAACTTCCATTGGGTTTTACAAGGTTGAAATTCATTTATTGAAGCTCTATGCCATCTCGTGATTTTTCCCTCATTATTGGCTTTCCAACAATTCAAACGGTGAGTCAATTGGAGCTATGGTGCAAAATTTATGGCTCCTAAAAGTTCTGTAATCAATTGGGGTGGACTCATCACCCGAATTATCACCTGAATTGTTGCCTAGATCATAAATTTTCATATATATAATTCAAAATTTCACATATATAAATTATTTTATCCTCAAGGATAGTATAAGGCAATAATCAAGGCACAAAATAACCAAAAGTCTAGTGGATAATATGATGGATTGAATAGGACATAGGCAAAGACGCTTAAATAGTGTTTTGAGAATTGAAGTGCCAAAGATAATATAAAGGAAAAATATTTTATTTATATGTTTTAACACATTATATATCAAATTTGTATAGTATCAATGGCCAATAGTGAAGAAACAATAAACTTACAAGAAAACCTAAGTCAAGAAATGATGGCATGTAGCCTTGAACAAGGTGAAAATATACTAAAAATAGTTAAATATGTACACATGGATCAAGTATAATAAATCATGTAAAAGACATAATGAAAAATGGTATTTTACAAAAATTAACCATCTACATCAATCTTAATATAACTTAAGACAATAAAACTCCATCTCATGATTTTATAAAAAAATGATCACAAAATAATTTCAGAATAGATACATAAAGGTGTATTTGTTGTTGTAACTAGTATGCTTATAGTATGTCAAACTTACTACACATATAACTTGTAAATATAAGGATAAGAAAATTATAGTTTCATATCAAAAAAAAAGTATTAAATAATAATTATTTAAAATAAAATAAATATATAATATATTATTTATATAAAAAATAATAGATTTTATATAAGGTATAACAGTCATTTATAATATGTTGGTAGTATCCCTTTCACACTTATACAAATATATTTTAAATATAAATAAACCTTTCAATAATTATTTATACAAAGCATGTGCTCTATAAATCATTACACCAAGTGGTATTCTACAATTTCATTCAAGAGTGAGGGTGCGCTATATTAGGTTCAACATGTTTACTTCTAATAACTAAAATTATTTTTATTACTTTTTATTTTATTTATACCTTCACATACTTCCAATTAATTTTTAAAAATCCACTTGTATATTATGTTTCAAAAAATAACTATAATTTCCACAATCTCATCCTTCCTTATTTTTGATGTAAAATTTGGGAATCATGAAACATATTTGCATCTTGTGTTGTTGATATGCCATCACTGCATTCACCTTGATATATTAATGGAATTTTTTTCTTATCCTATGAATGGAGAGATTAATTTCAATCACTAAACCAAATCAATTCCATAAATATTAGTATAATATTAAACATGACTTGCTCCTGACAAACATAGACATACTCAAACTCAAGATCAAAATAAATATTACAATACTCTCATGCCACCTATATCACCTTCATGATCAATAAATTTATGATATTCATGTATGTTATGAAGCACATTTTTATGAAAGGGGGATCAACACATATCAAAAACAATAATAATAGCTGAGAGCATTCAAACAAATTCTAGTGGGAGAGTAGTCTAAGTTTCAACTCATTTAATAATTATAGTGGGAGATGTCCTTAGAATAATGATCTTTTATTGTAGTATCAGTCTTGTGAATTGAATACCAAAAAAGTGTAACATTGAACAATGGAAAACAAAATTATAGGTGTGTAGAGAAGCTAAAGAAGAGCTTGGGTGGGAGTAATAATTTTGATAGCATATGATAGCTTACATATTAAAGTTTTAACTACAAAAGCATCTTCCACACAAGTATACAAGAGTGACTAAGTCTTCACTCTTCAATAATCCACTAAGCATAGCTCCCAATGTAATCAAACTCTGAGTAATAGACATGCCCTCACTTGGGTCTCACATCGTGACTTGTAATAGGTTTGACTAAGATTTCTAAGTCCACATGGTGCATTATTATGAGCAATCAGAGTTAAAAAAAGTGTACATCCTCACTAACTACCATGTGGCATATATTTAAACACTCAAAATATTTAGGGTTGCAAAGGGAATTCACATGGCACCCAAGGATTTGGAGGCTCTGAGGTAAGCATAACATGATGCACATTGTAATCTCATAGTCACTCACAAGGTAAAAGTGGAAATGGTTGTTGTGAGGTTATGACATTATTGTATATTAGTGTGTCACAATTTTGTGGCTTTGAAACTTCACGTTGTTTCATAACTTTTTTAATGATTTGGATGAGGGTTAAAAGATAGGATAGCTTATATACAAGATGAATAAAGTTATATTAGAAAAGAATAACTGATTAAAATTTATATGAATAAATATTTTAAATTAAAATGTTAAGCTATATTAAATATAAAAAATATATTTAAAATATTTATTTGATTGCATAAATATTTGTAAGAGATGATAATTTATTTATAAATACACATATATATTTGAGATATATAAAGGTAAAGAAAGGTAGGAATAATATTAAGATTCCATTGATATATTATGGAAATACTATTTATGTATGCCATGACATTTTTGTTAGCTTTGGGACACTCATGTCAACGTAGGTGTCTTAATGTCAAAGGATATGTCTAGTATAAAATACTCACTATATTTGAGAGTGACCACCTAGATATTTCTAAGTTTTTTATCACCTTTTTTTTGAAATATTTTATTCATTCACAAAATTTGTAGATGATTATTTATGGACCAAACCCTAGATATTTACTTTGCATCTTTGTACCTTGTCAAAAATGGGTTAATTGGTTCATGAAGATGAGCTGGCCTTAAGGACCCCTTTGTCAATGAGAAATCCCTACATTGAAACTACTTTGAAGAGGGATTAAAACATATGTACTTTCACCCTAAGTGTTAGCTTATGTGTGCACAAGGGTGAAATATGATACATGCAATGTCATGCACTGATCTAGTTTGTAAATTCTCAATTATTTCTCATGGACTGCTCTTTGAATGCTATAAACATGTAGTATGAATTTTCCTATGACTTATATAAAAATAGGGATGAATAAGGTAGTTTTAAATACTTAAAAAATGTATTTCTATATGTGTGCTTGGTAATTTTTTGAATGTGACTTGGTAATAATGAATGGTATTTGTTTTATTTTTATACCATGCCTTTTGAAATTATCTCATGGAATGGTTAGATAAAACAAAGGGTCCAACCGATAAGATTCAAAATATTTTCAAATTAGATGAATTTTTGGGTATAGATAATAGATAAGAATTTTGGACACCTACATCGATGTAAGTGTCCCTATATGGGATGCAAGTGTTTGACAAGATAAAAAGTTATTTAGGATATGAAACTTATAACAAAGGATATATATATATATATATATCTGGTATTAAGTTTGTTTTACTATAAAATATATTTAGGTCATCATAAATGATAGGGTTGGTCCATAATATAAATAATTTTAAACATTGAGATGGCAAATGTGAGATTTTCAACAACGGGAAGCTCTAAAACTGAAGGATAGAGCCCTAATAAATATTTGTTAAGTGTAAAAGTCTAAGATGATACATAAATTATATTTTAATATGTAAAAATCTCCCCCTTTAATCTAGTAATGCATATAGATTAAATTATGATATGAAGGAAATAAATGTGTACCTAGGTGCATACAAAATACCTTACATTTGTTTGAGCCTACTTTTAGTATTTTGCTAGTGTATGGAATATAACCAAGAGAATCTTACAATATAAATATATGTATATAATTTTAAATTTTAAATAATATAAATTCTTGAAAATAAAGAGAGCAAGGAGGGAGTACACCCATGTGTCGATGTAACCATGTGGACTCTTGGTTCTTTGACTTGGTAAAGATGATTTCTTATGAAGCATTGGAGCTGAGATGTTTAAAACTAAACTTTGAAAATTTGATGAGGGAGATTGGAAGGTAATTATTCCTCCAGTATACTACAAGGGTGATTTTTCATATGGCCATTGATATCATTGAATCTCAATCACATAACTCAAGTGGTGAAACCAGCCAACTTGAAAAAGGGAAGTAGTGTTAGGCAATTAAGGGTATTGAATCTCAACCACATGACTAAAAGGAGCCAAATTATATAGCCACAAAAGGATCAAAATAATTCTTCCTTGTGAAAATCATGCTCCTTGGTGGGTAAGTGTAGAAATATGGGGGACAAAAAGAGGCCCACCCCTATACATTTAGTTTTTTAGAAAACTAAGAGATAATAAATTTTTAAAATTATTTGATATGGATACACTCAAAATTTGAAGATGGTATATGAACATTAATTGTAGCACTTCAAATATAGTTTCTAAAAAACTATTTTTTTAAAAATGGTAAAAGATAATCAGGTAAAACATCTAAAATTCAAAAATGAAGTCCTATTTTTTATTATAATAGAGTAGATAATCCATCATGTGGCCCCTCATTATTTGAGCATCATTTAGTATTGTTTGAAATTATTTGTTAGAAAATTAGATAATATCATCTAGTTTATAACCTATGTTTTGTTTTTAAAAAAATCAATAAATATTGCTTTATAATAATTTTACAAGTAAATAGATCTTGAAAAGATTATAAAAATAGATATCCAATCGTACTCTCCCCTGCCACCCCCTAGAAACACCCAATAAAACTTTATTTTTAATGTGTATAGAATTAGGCCTAGTTTGTGACCATATAATGTTTTTACATTTTGATAAACAAAACTAAAAATTACATAAACACATATAGACATGTATAGTTGTGTCATATAGTGGACTAAAAAAATACCTAGTTGGAAATCAAATAGATGGAAACATTAAAATACTCTAAAAATTAAAAAAATCATATATTTAGAAAGAGGAGAGTGTGATAAACATCTTCATCATAATTTTATGAAATATTTCATTAAAATTCATAGTGTTTACGATTATGGAAGTTAGATTTTATTATTTTAAGTCCAAAACTTTTAGATTTGTTTACACATTTGTAGGTCCAAACATTAGGCTTAGGTATCCAAATGATTTTTGAGCCAAAAGGTAGGTAGTTGAAAATATACATAGTATCACTCCTTTATGCCTATTTTAATTATTATTGGGTCCTTTATAGGCAAAAAAGTATCACAACAACACTGTAATAATATACAACTAATATAAATAAGGATAATTTGGACCACATTTAGACATGGTCACCCTAATTGAATTTGAATTCATACAAAATTGGTGTGCATGCAGAATATAGGTTGTGTTGGTGATTGATGTAGATCTAACCACCTCTTCACACTTGTACATTACTTGTGATTAGGTCCCTTATAGGCCAAAAGTGACCCAAGAACACCATATTAAATTATAATCAAGGTAAATTCAAATCATTTTAGGCACATTTGTGAATCACCACCCCATTTCTCTTAAAACTCAATCAGAAAAAATGTGATTGTGTCAAATTAAGTAGCATTGTGACACTTGTACATCCAACCACCAATTTATGTTGATTTTACTTGTAATAAGATTAATTATTACCAAAAGTGACACAACAACATCATATCCACTTATGACCATGGAAATGCAAATAATATATGGACATGTATGCACGATCACCATAATTCAATTTGAATTCAATTTGGAGTGGTGTGATTATGGTAATGTAGGTCACAAATATGATCCATGCACACCAAACCACCATTTTATGTCAAATATATTTGAAATTTAATAGTTTATAGTAAAAAATAAACACAACAACATCATATTGACTTGTGATGAGGGAAAATATATAAATTAGGGACACATTCATGGGAAAGTGCATGAATTTGGGGGGGAAAAAAGTGGACACATTTTTAATTAAAATTGATCTCAACATTTTCACATACACAGTTTAAGAAAGTGTGTACATGGTCTTGGCACATAGGTTTGCTAATTACCTAGCTAGGACCATATACGTAGTTTTAGTATTTAAAAGTATATACATGGTTTCAATCCCTAAAACCACATATGTGGTATTGTTTTTATAAAAAAAATATACAAAATAGTTTACTATTACATTGACATGCATAGTATATAAATAAAAAAAACATTTAAGTATAATAAACCATATGTCCCTATCTAAATCATGGTTTCTTATACTTGAATTTATATTTTATTTATGTAATTTTAGTATGTTTGAGATTGGTTTTGGACCTATAGGAATTGTAATGAAAATTATAGGTTTTAGAGGATCCTATCATATTTTAGATTTAATCATATTCCACATTTTCAGGGTTTCACACTTAGCCATATTTTAGGGTTTGAAGATTTAAAGGAGACATAAGAGGAGGTATGAAGGTTGCATGATGGGATGTAGATCTGATATAATAGTGTGAAAACATCTCTCACAAAGTACCACAAGTCAATTCCACCCCATTCCCTATTTACCCTCTAAGGCATATAGTCTAAGAGAAATGCATCGACAAGCACCTAATACATTTAGGAACCATCTAATGCATAAAATCATACAAAACATGATTTAAATTTATACGATACATTTATAAAAATAATCCCAAGGATAAAACACACACCTCAGTTCTTTCATTCTATAGAACATGGATATTTCTACTAGATTTTGATAAATTTAAGATTTTTTTTACTTTGTTAATTATTCCTAGTTAATCGACCACCCTTATCAATTATTATTTAGTTAAAAAATCCTTACCATTTTTATTACACCCTAAAACATGGATATTTCTACTATATTTTGATAAATTTAAGATTTTTTTTACTTTGTTAATTATTCCTAGTTAATCGACCACCCCTATCAATTATTATTTAGTTAAAAAATCCTTACCATTGTGATTGCACCCTATACCCTAAACCCTATACCCTATACCTTAAACCTTATGCCCTAAACCTTAAATCCTTAATCATAAACCCTAAACCAATCAATTTAGCCAAAATTAACATCATTTATAGTATAAATTAGATTTAGAAGGATTAATTTGGCCCAAATCACATCACTAATTGACTGATTGGATCAATCTGTGATGACATTAGGGATAAATGAACCCAAAATCATATTTTATTGTCATAAATAGGTTTAATGAGATCATATTGACCCTAATCACCTTTATGGTTTAACCTTTTACTCTAAAACCTAAAGCTTATACCTTATACCCTATGTGATAAACCTTAAACCTTAAATCATAAACCTTAAACCCTAAATCAATTGATTTAACCCCAATTATCATCCTTTAGAGTAATCATTTTTTTTAATAGGGCTAAATTCATCCTAAATCACATCACTTATTTCTTTAATTAAATAATTGGCTCAACACATGATGACATTAGGTCTAATTATGCTAAAAGTCACATTTTATAGTCATGAGTAGGTTCAACAAGCTAAAATTGGCCCCAATTGCCTTTGCAATTAGACCCTATACCCTAAACCATATACCTTATACCCTAATCTCTAAATTGTAAATTATTTAAACCCCAAACTAAATTTTTTAGCCCTAATTAACATCAATTAACTAATAATTGAGTTCACATTGCTCAATTAGGCTAAAATTACATCACTAATTTCCCTAATTCACTTATTGAGTCAATATGTGATAAATCAAGCTAATTGAGCCCAAAATCACATTATGTAGTCACAAATAGGTTGAATAAAATCAAATTTTCCCTAACTACCTTTGTAATTAGAACCTAAACCATAAACCCTAAACCTTTTACATTAAATAATATGCCCTAAACCTTAAAGCATACATTTTGAACCTTAAAGCAAATGATTTAACCCATATTAACATCCTTTGTAGTAATATTTAGGCTCACAAGGCTTAATTTAGACCAAAGGCATCATTAATGTGCTCTAATTTTCTAATTTGCTCAATTTATGATGTCATTAGGCTTACATGAGCCCAAAATCACATTTTGTAGTCACAAATAGTTTCAATAAGCTCAAATTGGCCCTAATTTCCTTCATGATTATACCCTAAACCCTAAAACCTAAACCTTATACCCTATACTCTAAGCACTAAAAGCTAAACCCTAAATCAATTGATTTAGCCCTAATTAACATCTTTTATAGTAATAATTATTTTATATGGCTCAAATTAGCCCAAATCATATCACTTATTACCATAATTGACTAATTGACTCAACTTGTGATGACATTGGGGATAATTTTTCCCAAAACCACATTTTATAATCAAAATTAGGTTCAACAAGCTCAAATTAGCCACAATTGCCTTCATGATTAGACGCTCTACCCTAAACCCTAAACCATATACCTTAAACCCTAACCCTTAAACCCTAAAACCTAAATTGTGAACTCTTTTTAAGCCTAAACCAATCAATTTATCCCCAATTAACATCATTTAGACTAAGAATTGGGTTCACATAGCTCAATATGGCCAAAATCACATCAATGACTACCGTAATTAACTAATTGGATCATTATGTGATGATGTGAGGGTTAATTGATCCCATAATATTATTATATAGTCATAAATAGGTTGAATAATCCTAAATTATCCCCATTTGCCTTTGAAATTGGATCATATACCATAAACCCTAAACCTTAAACATTAAGTCATATACCATATACCTTAAACCCTAATCCTTATACCTTCAACCCTAATTTATAAACCCTAAACAAATTTATTTAACCCAAATTAACATCCTTTATGGTAAAATTTGGGATGATGGGGCTCAATATGGCCCAAATTACATCATTGATTCCCCCAATTAACTAACTGGTTTAATCTATGATGACATTGGGGCTAATTAAGCTAATAATCACATTTTTTAGTCATAAATAAGACAAATGGGCTCAAATTTTCCCTAATTACCTTCATTATTAGACACTATACCCTAAAACCTAAACCTTATAAGGTATATCCTAAACCATAAACCTTAAATCCTAATCCATAAATCATAAACCCTAAACCATAAATCAATAGATTTGGCCCTAATTAACATCCTTTAGAGTAATAATTATTTTCATAAGGCTCAATTTGTCATAAATTATATCACTTATTTCCATAATTGGCTAATTGGATCAACCTATGATCACATTGGATCTAATTATTCCAAAAATAACATTTTATAGTCACAAGTAGGTTCAATGAGCTTAAATTGGCCTCAAATGCCTTCATTATTGGACCCTATACCGTTAATAATATACCTTAAACCCTATTCCATAAAACCTAAATAATAAACTCTTTAAACCTAAACTAATTGATTTGGCCCTAATTAACATCATTTAGACTAAGAATTAGGTTCACATGTCTTAATTTGACCCAAATCACATCATCAATTACCTCAATTAACTAATGCTAAAATTTATCAAAATATAATTTAAATATCTAAGATCTATAAAATATAAAAAGTGTTGCATGTGTTTTCTTTGTGGGATTGTTATTATAAATGTATCCCATTAACGAAAATCATGTTGTGTATGCCTTTATGTATTAGATGGTTCTTGTATGTATTACAAGCTCATAGATGCATTTCTCCCAGAGTGTATACCTTAACTAGTGCAAAGGGAATGAGGTGGGATTGACTTGAGTCACTTTGTGATAGATGTTATCATAATATTATATCATACCTACATCCCTTCATATAACCTTCATACCTCCATTGATGTCTCTTTGAAATCTTGAAACCCTAAAAAATGATTGTTTAAAACCTTAAAACCTTGGAAACTAAGTATGAAATATGATAGGATCCTACAAGACCTAAAATTTTAATTATATCTCCTAGAGGTTTGAAACCACTCTTAAACATCCTAAAAATATATAAATAAAATATAACTTAAAATATAAGAAACTAGATGTCCCTATTTAAATGTAAACTTATATTAAATGTTTATTTAATTTATGTACCATGCAATCCAATGTAATAGTAAGTTATTTCTTATATGCATTTTTATAATAAAAATAACACATAGGTAGTTTTAAAGACTAAAACCATGTATGCAATTTTAATAACTAATAGTAAAACATTTTACATTCATGGTAAATCAACATATGGAGTTCTATTGTTTGAAATTTGAAACACATGCCTAAAGGCTAGATAATGGATTGGATTCTTTAGTTTGAGGCATGGAGCTACAAACACATATTAAAATGCATGTTTTTTACTAAAAAAAACAAAATACAACTTCAACCATACTAAACACTGTGAAATTTATTAAACTTTTTCTTTAAAATATGACTACAACATTGACTACAATTTACTTTTTAAATGTATATGTATGTATGTGTGTGTATCTATAGATAGATAGATAGATAGATATACATACATACATAAACATATATACATTATATAATAGATAGATAGATACACACACAAACACACACACACACACACACACACACACACTTGAGTGTGTGTGTGTGTGTGTGTGTGTGTGTGTGTGTGTGTGTGTGTATACATACATACATACATACATATATATGTATATATGTATACACACACACACACACATGTACATATGTATATCTCTCTGTGTGTGTACATTATTTATATTACTTTAAATTTATAATATATATTTATTTCTACGTATGTCCTTTTATAGTGATATATGTCAAAACTATACATGTTCATTTTTGTTTGTGTCTTTTGATTTTTTCATTAAAACCAAAAAAATTTATATGGTTGCAAACTAGACCTAGTTCTATATACATTCAAAAAAAATCTAATATATTATATTTTTATTAACTTTTGAAATTATTAGAAAAATAAATATTCATTAGTTAATTTTAAAAAAATATAGGTTGAAAACTATATTATCTTATCTAAATTTATATGTGTATGTATATATATGTATGTATGTGTGTGTGTGTGTGTGTGTGTGTGTGTGTGTGTGTGTGTGTGTGTGTGTGTGTGTGTGTGTGTGTGTGTGTGTGTGTGTGTGTGTGTGTGTGTGTGTGTGTGTGTGTGTGTGTGTGTGTGTGTGTGTGTGTGTGTGTGTGTGTGTGTGTGTGTGTGTGTGTGTGTGTGTGTGTGTGTGTGTGTGTGTGCGTGCGTGCACACATTCATGTGTGCACTCTTATATTTATATAGGGAATATATAATATATAAATAGATTAAGGTATTAGACCCCACTTGATTGATTCCCTAAATTGAGAAATGATAGCCGTTAAAGAAGCATGAATGTGTGATTGATAAATAATTAATTGGCACCCATACCCATCTCAAGGAGTGAGGGATTTTTTAGGTTGTATTGCATTATATTACATGAATTTAATACATTATATCAATCACTCTATTATATTATGGAATATCACTAATTATTTCTAATAAGAACACCAATGATTAATGGGAATATGGTAAGTGCACAACCTTGGGGGAAAATTTTATAGATATTTTTCATAATACATACATGTCATTAAATTAAGGTGTGTTTGTGTGTGTGTGTGTGTGTGTGTGTGTGTGTGTGTGTGTGTGTGTGTGTGTGTGTGTGTGTGTGTGTGTGTGTGTGTGTGTGTGTGTGTGTGTGTGTGTGTGTGTGTGTGTGTGTGTGTGTGTGTGTGTGTGTGTGTGTGTGTGTGTGTAAGTATATATGTATATGTATAGATATGTATGTATATGTATGTATATATGTAAATGTGTATATATATATATCTGTGTGTGTGTGTGTGTATGTATGTATGTATGTATGTATGCACATACACACATGTATTTATGTGTATGTGTGTACATGTGCAGCCTTATATTTTTATAGAGAATATATAATATATCAATTAATTATGGTATGAGACCCCACTTGATTGATTCCCTGAATTGAGGGACCTAGTCGATAGAGAAACATGATTGTGTGATTGATAAATAATTAATTGGCACCCATACCCATCTTAGTGAGTGATGTATTTTCCATGTTGTACCATATTTAATTAAATAAATTTAATATATTATATCAATAACTCTATTATATTATCTAATAACACTAATTATTTCTAAGAAGAACACCAATGATTAATGGGAATAGGGTAAGTGCACAACCTTGGGGGAGAATTTTATGGACATTTTTCATAATGCGTACATGTTATTAAAATAATAAATACACATTATTAAAATTAGTCTCAGTAGATACCAAGTTATAATGTATATAAAATTTTTAGATATAAAACGCATATGTGTTATAGCGTGTACATGTTATATTCTCTAAACATAAAACAAGTAAACCCACATCCAAACGGTAAAAGTCACTTTGTCCTCAAGAAGGTATTATCTTCCCTCTATCATGGAACCGTGTTTTTGTTTACAATTTTATACCAAGAGGATAAAACAAACTTTGATTTCTAGTTAGGTCAATAAATCAACAATGAAGGGAAGGTAAGCAAGCAAATTCATAGTTATTAACACAAAATACTAGAAATTACTTTTTAGTTTAATTATTTTTTATTAAGACTAAGTTTTTTATTTTAAAAAACCATTCAAGTTTAATAAAATACCCTCATAACCCTAATAACCCTCATAGACCTCCTATCCCTCATAAAATACCACAAGACTCCATAGGTAATCAAGAGTATTTGGGGTTTGCATATTGTTCAAAATAAAATATAAATTGAATAAATAATTAGGAGAATGAGAGACCCCCATTTGACCAATACCCACTATGAATTTTTGTTCTATAACTTAGAGTTATTAGTAGTCCATGTTGACTCGATAACAATTCAAATTGAAATATGGGCATCTTATAGATAGATGTAGGGATTACTATGCTAAAACATTGTCAGAACATAATGTGAAGGATAAGGAGATACAAAAATACCAAATTTATATATTCTTCATTTCTCCATCAATGAATGCACCTTATCCAATATAAAAATAAAAAATAAAAATACAATAATGATATCATAATTTGATAAGATATAATTTTTGGGAGTGATGATGGAAGATATTTGATTACACACCTTATAACAACCATGAGGTTCCATTATATTTTTTAGGAAACTCCATTATATTTTGACTACTCAGAGTTTGAGGGCTATAAAAATGGATATTTTTAGGATAGGACATTTTGTGTTATCATAATGTAAGAGTGCCTATCCAAAATCCACTTTAGTCTAAGATCCCATCTAAAGTGAAGTATGTTATTTACATTAACACTTTGCATGCACTTTATGAGATCACTAACACAATCATTTTTTATAGGAGTAAGATTTATGAGACCAATCCTAGAGAGGGTGAACATGGTGATACTACACCTAATATGCATATTCAACTACACCCTTCTATATCCTTTGGTGTTATATGCACTGGATCTTCAAATGACAATGGGGGTGCTTTTGAGGGCCTATATGCTATCCTTTTACTGACGAGTTTTTTACACATACATTTGGGGTGAAAACATAAACTACACATATGAAAGTATATTATATATCTGACATGATAAATTTCATAGATATTCATGTTTAAAAGGTGAAAATTAATTTACATATATATTCAATAATATATCTAGTTTTCTATGTTATTGGAGGAGATGGTACTATCATCTTGACAGCTAGTTTATGGGTCATCTAATACTACATTTGTTGATGTTACTCAATTGATGTATACATTTATGAAGGTAATTTTTAATTACTATTAAAATTCATGTTCATCCACACACACACACACACACACACACACACACACACACACACACACACACACACACACACACACACACACACACACACACATACACACACACACACACACACACACACACACACACACACATATAATTATCAATTAACAATCATATATTTTTTGTTTAGTTTATAACCATGGTAGAGACTTCTCCTATACAGACAAAAATAGACATAGACATTATTTCTAAAATTTCATATGTGAATATACTCATTAAGGTATGTTAACTTGTAATTTTGAATTTTAAATATATATTTATTTCAATAATTTGAATCTATACTTACAAAATTATAACTTATGTGAATGTATTATGTATGCTAGGTTATTTGATGACATATGATAGTCTAATTAAAATGGTTAGTAGAGAACCTACTCATGTTGTTTCTCCCTTTCACATTTTTTTGTATGCAACTCGACCTATCATTGACCATATTAAGCATCATAGGTAAGTTGAGTGTGACCATGAGATTTTGGTAAGTGCATGCTTAAATAGTTTATTTATCAGTTAGAATTAATTTATAAACTTGGACACATATATATAATTTAAACCTTATAATAATATTTATATATGAACAATTTCATATATAGGTGAGCTATAAGTGTAAAAATACTCATAGATATATCTTGGATAAATACAAGACAATTGAGGGATATATATCTTCGACAAAGGCATATGATGGAGAGTCTTATTCAAAGAAGTAAAAGAGAGAGAATTTTTTGATGAGTAGTATATGTATTTGACGATGTACTTTTTTTTATGCCTACATGAAAATGTATGCCTATATGGAATTTATCTGACATTCTATTTATTATGGATACATAAATACATACATACATATATACATACACATATGTATGTACACATATATCTATGTGTATATATGTATGTATATTCATACACACACACACAAATAGAGAGAGAGAGAGAGGGAGAGAGAGAGAGAGAGAGAGAGAGAGAGAGAGAGAAATAGATAGATGTGTGTGTGCATGTGTGCATTCATGTTTGTTTGTGTGTGTGTGTGTGTGTGTGTGTGTGTGTGTGTGTGTGTGTGTGTGTGTGTGTGTGTGTGTGTGTGTGTGTGTGTGTGTGTGTGTGTGTGTGTGTGTGTGTGTGTGTGTGTGTGTGTGTGTGTGTGCATACGTGTGCGCATGTGCACATGCATATTGTTAGGATAAAATTATGCCTCACTCAAACACATTAGGGATTAACTAATCTAATTTAAAAATTTTGTCAACATCTCATGAGACAAATAGTCCCCTTGTTTTTAGGAATTTTTGGTGATCTAAGGACCAAGAAACCCCATAATATATAGCATGGGTAAGCTATTATTTTTTACATCAAAGTTTTCAATGATCTCTTCAAAATCATTCAGGTTCTCACTATTGGTTTCCTCTAAAAATTGATTATTTATGAAGTAATGGGTAGGGTATTCCTTATTAAAAAAATGTAAATGGGGAGAGAAAGAGTAGGGAAGAAAAGAAGGAGATGCCTTGTTTGAGAAAATTCTTCCAATACAAAGAAATTAGATTAATGTGGGATGAAATTAAAATCATTAGGCATCAAGTCTAACTACTATGAAAATTGGAAAACCATAATGAGCAAGACTCAAAGGAAAATTTTCTAAATATTAAATATATATCTCCATTCAAAGATAGTTATTACACAATCCTATAGTTATTTACACACTATGACTAATATATGCCTCAAGATAACTTAATGAGCTCTTAAATCTAATTAAACTAGTTGTTGCATAATATAACTATATATCCACTTGTAATCCAACAACATCAAAAAAATTATTTGCATATATTGCTTCTCAAATCAATATCTTTGGCAAACCGTTAAGATAAAACAAAGAGAAAGGGAAGGTGAAATCCTAAATCAATCTCAACATAGTTTTTCTACTCAAATCTATCAATAAATTTGATCTTGAACCTTTGGATAATCTGATCATATATTTTATTATATACTAAAAGTTCATCCATATGCTTTGCCATTTGGCATGTGCTTAAAATACATATTTACATAGGTTAGTGTTTGTCACTACAATATTATTCAAGTATCACATGATTTGGAGTTAGGTTAGATCATAAAATATTAATTATTTATCCTCTCCAAATTAATAAATTTATTATATCTAATTGAGTTAGAGCTAGAAGGTTAGTTTACCCAACCATAACATCCCCACAGTCTATCACTAATAGACTAGTTCAAATGGATACAACTTAGTTAGTTAGATCATCCATAAATGTTACAGGTGATGCATATGATTTACCTAGAAACCTTGGGCATATTCTTCCAAAATTCACTCCAAACTCTAGAAGGATTGTATGAGAACACATTACATTTATCAATTTTGAACATGAATATGTTGCTTGTAGGTTATTTACATTCACTTTTTTACATCAAGCTTATAACTAGTTCCTTAACCTCCATACAAGTTCAATCATAGGATGGAATTAATTGAATAACATGTTTTTAGCCTAGTTTGATCAATTATTCAATACAAACATATTATACCATCAATTTTATTGCATGAGAATGGAATATAATGAGCCTATATATAATTTCAATTCACATATTCAAAATATGTATAGTAGGGTAACAAACTTGTATAGGCCAAATGACCAACTAGCTTTAGAGATGCTCAAAAATGCCTTGGATCTATGGACTTCAACCTTATTATGGAGACATCCAATCATTAATTATTTACCCATTTCATATGAATAAGTAATAAAAGTAGATAGTTAACTCAATCCTCAATGGAAAATGTAGGTTCCCATTCCTAATGTTATCCCAAACATGCTAGTGTTAAACTTAATCCTTCCTATAAATTGGAATGTGCCATTACCATAACTCCTCCCAATCATGACTAATATTCCAATGATACATGCTTACCCTAACCATAAATTAGGATTTATAAATCCATATGGTAGTGAAATAATGATTTAGTCTTATAATTGAGTTTTAGTTCTAGTTTCAACCAATAATATGCTTAATTCCCCTCAAGATTCAACAAAACCTAAGTTATATGAAATCTAAATAATGGTACAAATATTTACCAATGATTTTTTGAACTTGAAAAAATAATTGGGTATCTCAAGTAGTGGAAAATTTCCCCCAAATTGAACTTATCAATGCAATTACAAGCCCTTCAATAAAGCTAGTAATAATCTAAGTCATCATCCAATAAATTTATTGAGATCAATATTATGGAGATTACTTTTCCCACTTGGTGTCATGTGCATAATACAACCCAACATGGATAACTTTATTGTGTTGAGATTAATCTAGCCTTTGACATTTTATAAAAGTAAATTGACATATATGTTATCCCAAATGATCAGAATACTTCAATTATTTATGATACTCCTAGTTGATAAAAGTCTCCTAATATAGTCATGTTCTTAAAAAATCTATATTTCCCTAATGTATAATAAATTTAACCTAAAGATAACATGAATTAAATTTAGACCTTCAAACAATACCAAAAAGTAAACTATACTCTTAAGAGTAGAGCACTTTGGCCTTTGACTACTTCAACTCTACTAGATAATGTTGTTGCACCCTTGATCCTAAAGATAAAAATGATCCACCTCCAAAAAAATTAGGTGAACATCAGCCATATGCTAAAAAAATAAGTTATAACATCATGGAAGATGTGAAAAAGATAAAAGTAAACATAACCCTTCATGAATTGGCATAAATCCTTGAACAAATGGATTTTTTTCTTAAGTCTATTATTGAAAAGAGTAGTCAACCCAAACAAACAAACCCCAATAATACCAATTTCACAATACATAAGACTAAGGTTGAAGGCCCAACATTCTTATTTACAATCATACTTTTTTGTAAGAATATAAAAAACTATCTTTTATATTTTTGTGCATCATCCAATGTTATGCATGTAGGAGTTTGTAAAAAGTTAGGATTGGTTCTTGTGAAATTAGACAAAGTGGTAGTTTATTTAGACAAGTCTAAAGTTAAGGTTGTTGGTGATCTTTTGAATGTCAATATTAAATTACAAACTGAATTAATATTTCATTAGTTCATATATATATATATATATATATATATATATATATATATATATATCACATGATACTAAGTATAAATTGGTCAAGATCACTCAATGGCTATATGGAAAAAAAGTTTTGCCATGGGTGGTTGCCATCAAGAGGAGTGGAAAATCAATTAAATTTGATAGAGAGCCAAAAATGAAATTGATGATAATGGAGTATAATGTAATCAATGAAAAAGTTAACTTCACTTCTATATAGGTAGGCATGTATACTTTATAAAGCAAGCTAGCAAAGAAGAAAAGTTTTGATCATGATCAAAATCTAGGTATGTGGTCATTATATTTGGATGGAGTATGCTTCAAGAAAGTATTTGGGGATGGAATTATACTTATTGATTGCAATAGTAAGAGACATGTCACCAATTTGAGATTGAAATTTACTTATATTAACAACATGAAAAATTATGAAACCTTGATCTTAGGTCTAAAATTTGTAATTAGGAGTGATGTCTATCAATTAAGAGTTTTTAGTGATTCTAAATTGGTCATCAACTAGGTGCTAATAAATTTAAGTTTAATGTTTCCTATTTAAATAATTACAAACATCATTCTTGGGATTTAATTGAATCTTTTGATGATTTTGATATTTCAGTCATTCTTAGAGTAGAGAATGACATGGCTAATTAATTATCTTTCTCAGTTGCTAGTCTCACACCATTAGATAAGACTAACCTCAAAAAAACTATATGGAATTAATTTCTTGTCCCTCTATGCCTAATAATGTTAATCAATTTAATTTTTTGATAATGATAAGAGAATTATAGATTTCTTATCTAACTCCAATGTTTTTTATGCATATGTAATTGATGAGGAAAAGAGACTTGATTTCAAAGAATAACGATGCAATTATGATGTAGTGATTCAGCTAAAATACAACCATATTACAAAGGGAATACTATCACTAGAGAGATTATATGACTTGGATATCATAGTAAATAGTTTATTAAATGAATCTCAACTGAGTAAAAAGTCACATATTCTCCGCATGGAACTCCAAACAATCATGAAAATATGGTGGTTGGACCTAAATGTAGCAATGAAGAGATGAAATCATTGAAGAATATGTTGCTACATTATCAAGATATTATAGTATGCAACTATAATGACCTAAATATATTCAAAACCCATGTTATGACCTATAACATTCCCTTGAATCCTGATCCAAGGCCCTTTAGGCAATGTCAAAGGCTAATAAATTTGGTCTTGGAGCCACTCATTCTCAAAGAAGTCTAGAAGATGTTATCAGTTGCATTATCTTCCATATGCACCATTAAACTTCAGTGTTAAACCTAGTACGTATGAGGAAAAAAAGTGTATAAATTCATTTTTGTTTAGACTTCATAAATTATTATTCATACATCAAATAAATACAACTATCCCTTGCATTCATTTGATGAAGTAAATTAATAACTTAGCGGTTTGGATATGATGTCTTTATGTGCCATTCAACTTGGGTGTAAAACCTAGTACATGTGAGGAAGAAACGTGAAGAAATTCATTGTTGCGTAGAATTCATAAATATCAATATTGCATTAGATAAAGACAATTATCACTTGATGAAATCATTCAATAAGTTAGTGGTTTGAAGATGATGTCTTCTTTAGATAAATTCTTAGGTTATAACTAAATCTTATTAGACAAAGTAGATAGAGACAAAATAACATTCACCAGTAAAAGATATAACTATGCCTACAATAAAATTCCATTAATTTTACTTAATTTTGGCATTACATTTTAATTAGCTATGGGCATTTCTTTCAAATGCCTTATTGGTAAGTGCATAGTAGTATACATGGATCACCTGACTGTATTTTACAAATGCATATTAGATGGATTGAATCACTTAGAGAAGGTATTCAAACATTACATAAGGTTTATGATATCTCTTAACTCACAAAAATGTGTCTTCTATTCAAGACATGGTAATATTATAGGCCATATTATCAATAATTAAAATTTGTTAATCGATCCTGAACATGCTAGTGTTTTTATTTAAATTTAAGGTACCAAATAGTAATAAAGATCTGATATTATTTTTTGGAAAAATCAATTTTGTACAAAATTTTATTTAGGGTTTCACTAAGATCACTAAACCTATAAAATACATGTTATTATAAAGAGCTAAGGTAGAATTGGATACTTTCTCTAAGAGGGTGTTTCAAAATATCAAGAATGTAATTATGTAATCTTTGGTGTTGGATATCCTAGATTATGCTACATATTCATATATTTAATATTTTACCTCTAACAATACAATTGTATCTATGTTAACCCAAAAAATTAAATAAGGACAGCACTCTATAACCTTTCTGAGAAGATATTTGATAGAGTTTGAATTGATGTACACTACTCTAGACAAATAGGGCTATGCATTGGTGGAATTATTCATAAAGTTTCATCATTACATATTAAGCAAAAAATTACATGCCATATTTGTAGACCCTAAAGTCAATCAAATGTTAGGATAGAACAAGCTAGGTGAAAAAAGCAAACATTAGGTTACTAAGCTTCATGAATATGTCATTGAATTAAACCCTAAAAAATTGGTACATGTTCAAGGATTGTATAAATTAATTTTAAAAATCAATCCCAACATATCCATTGTAGAGGTTAGTCCATATCATCTTTAATTTTATCCATGGTATGATTCTATTACCCGTTATTTGCTTCATGGAAAATCACCATCCCATTTTGATAGGATGCAAAGAAGAGTAATAAGGCTGAAAGTTGCATGTTATATGTTTCAAAGAGGATTGATGTACCATAGGATTAATGAAATTATCTACTTGAGATGTTTTTATAAGGAAGAATCACAAGAAGTGATGAACTCATTTCATGATAAGGTTGGAAGTTGGCATCCTTGTGGTATTACAATAACACACATAATTGTTAGAAATAGTTACTATTGGACAATGTTATTCAAAGATGCATATGCACATGTAAGGACTTATCATTCAGGCCATATCTTTTCCAAGAAAAAAATTTATTCTCCCATGTTTCTATAACTAATAATAGAGTAACACACATTTATCTAGTGGGGTCTATAGTTAATTGGGGTCATAAATCTCAACTCATCAATTTGTCATAAGTTCATTCTCACCACCACTAACTATTATTTGAGGTGGACTGAATCTAAATAAAAAATAAATAGTACAACTAAATAATTTAATGCCTTCTTGGAAGAGTAAATGTAAATCTATTTAGAACTCCTTTGACACTTGTTTGTGAAAATGATCCAACCTTCTAATCAGTTAAATTGATAAAGTGTGCATATTAGAATGGAATTATAATTAAATTATCCTAATAATTTTATCCCCAAATAAATGGTTTGGTAAAGTATACCAATAAGAATATGCTAAATTCCATGAAGAAATCAATTGATCAAAACCCACATAATTCGCATGTGTTTCTCAAATATGTTTATGGGTGAATATAACAAGGCATAAATAGAGATTGAATATTTCCCCTTTCTTTCTTGTCTATGGATTGGATAAAGTTTTACTAATGTATCTAAATAAAAATAGTTATCAGTTCATACAATAATACATGGAAGAAAATTAGGGAAGTCGGTTTGGATTGTTAGACCTGATCTAATTAGAAGATAGATAGGATGGAGTTTTAAAAAGTTCTAACAAATCTTAGGCTATTAATAAAATATGGTTGGATTAAAATTAATAAGTGAAGGCCTTTTTCATTTCATACTTGGTCCTATTATGGGATAAAACACATGAGAGAAAGGGTCAACATGCTAAGTTTAGTCATTTTTGGATTGGCCCTTACCAAAGTATCTAAGTTTTTGAGGCAAAATGAATTCATACTCAGAGATATTAAAGTCAAGGACTTTCCAATACTATTTAATGGATAATATTTAAATCATTACTTCATGGATACTCCATAAAATACCATTTCTGAGTGAATATATTGAGGTTCCTCTATGTATATATTTTGTATATAGTTTTTTACTTTCATAGCTAGTGTTTCTTGATTTATTGTTTTTTATAGCTTAGTTTGCTTCTTTCTTTTAGTTTGTTTCATGTGATGTTTTCCCTCCCCCTGACCTATTTAAGGATGGTTTTTGTTTTTACTCTTGGGTGGTTTGTCGTGTGCCTTTTCAAAAATTGATTACAATTGTTCACATGTTTATTATGACAAATCAAGTCCTGAAAGGGTAGTCTTTGGCATTATTGAATTTAGACAATAAACATGAAATAAAAATAGAATAATTAGATTATATAATTATATAAAACACTATACCAAATCAATTTTGTGTATTTATGCTCTTATAAGGTACATATTGTTGACAATTTTTGACCCCCCATGTCAAAAGGTCAACCCCTATAGGTAGAAACTTGATTATGATGTCTTAACAGCCTTGTTCCTAACAATTTCATGCCTTACGTGGTCTTAAAAAGGTCTTTATAAAGTCTTATCATCATATGTTAATGTTAATTAGACAAGATTAAGGTAATGCTTTGTTGTTATCTTATATTAGTCTAGTCATTTCATGGTGTAATGAAGCTTGGTCAAAAGGTGTCATAGGTTATTAAGTGTCTCTCAAAGTCACATTCCCCTTAATTAATTTTGACCAAATTTAACCCTAAGTCAAATTATGTCAACCCCCTATATTTTAAAACTTTCTATAGGGTCTTTATAAGTCATAAAATGGTCACATGGTCATTTTTAGGGTTGCATTATATGTTTCATCTTTGTCATATATGTCATTATCTTAATATTTACTTATGTCACCTTTTTGGCCACTCTAGGTGGATTGTATGGATTCCATAATAAGAAAAGTGTTTCAAGAAAATATCCAGCATAAAATGTATTATATGAGTGCCAAGGAACTAATTTGTAACTGACATGATACAAGTTCAACATCCATCCAAGAAGATCACTACAAAATAAGTAGTTTTAAGTAGTTTTAAAGATAAGGACAACCACTTGGAATGTGGGAAGGATTCAATAGAGTCCATTTAGATCCCCACATGTCTTTCCCAATATTTATAAGCTTTAAAAGGTTCAAAAATGATAAAATCTAGTCCATCTCTCTCATCACTCTCTTGTGTAGGTCAAACAAGTCAACCAATTTTTTGTTAGTACAAATAGGAGGGAAGGAGCTATACTAAATACATTTGGGAGAAGATAATACAAATTATTGGCTTCCTTTACATGTAAATAGTTTTTGGTTTGGTGTTTTATACTCTATGAAAAATCATTATGATTGTTAGTCTCTCTAAACTGCCTGTACATCCCCAACACCTTTAGTTTTCTTCTCTATTTACATTGATCTAAGAAAACCAAGGGATGTATATGTACTTGAATAGTATGACCATACTTTTCATGTGGTTTTAAAACTATTTTTCACATGTGGATATGAAAGGACTATCATAACCACTCTCATTGAGCTATAGGTTGACATTGAAGTCTCCAAACAATGTTCTATCAATTGTAATGTTTTATCCTCCTGTGAGTTATTTAAATTCAAGGTTAATATGTTGTTTTCAATCCTATATAGAATGGTGATCAGTTATCCACTAAATTTTTAGTCTAAATATTGTCATGATGGAGTGATAGACCTAACACCACAAACACAATCAAATAATCTTGAAAAATCATGTACAATACTGTGTGATGGTGCTTAGGTATGGATATTGATGAGTTTGAAACCTCTACATGCTCATAAGATCTCATGTATCATCAAAAACATGGTTTAACCATTGAGAGACCCAATGTAATCAAGAGAGGGACTAAAATAATATTATAATACATATATAGTTATATTTATTTGTGGTTATCACCTACAGTCAAACGGAAATAGGTATTCAATAGTCTTATTGATGAAGAATATAGTTTCAAGGTTTTGATGAAGACACTCAAGGTGCAGATAGTAAGACTGAGTCATTTCAAGGATTATAGATTGGTTATGAGAACCAATTAAACATATATAGTCATCTATGGTGCAAGAGTGAGAAATTTGGAAATGAGACTTATTATCTTAGTTTCTTTGAAAAGGGATTTTGTGATGTATATTGCCATCTTTGATGAGAATCTATGAGGTATGAGTAATTATTATGTTTCCATTATTGCATCCTAGACATAGTAATAACATGATAACACAAGATGAGGGTGTCTATTTGAGAAATTTAATTTTAAATGATCTTTCAATTCAATCAAATTTCCATTTTAAGCATTTAGTAAACACAGTGTCAAAAGGCCACATGAACCTATAACTTGCAGTAACACCTATTTTGTTGATGGTAAAGAATGACTACATGGTTTATAGGCATGAATGAGATTAACCAGGTATGACATGATACTTATATAATTAAAATAGATTTAAGGTGTAGAACATAGTACTCAAGCATGAAATAAGCACCTAAAGGAATCTCACAACTCCCTGAATTGACACCTACAATTTCACTTAGAATGCATATTAGCCATGCTAGTGAAAGGGAAATATTATTTGATAAAACAAAGTTATAATATGTATTTATCACTCTTATGTGGATAAAATCACCCTTAAATATATTTATAATATAAACATCAACATATATAGGATCTTTATGAATTTTGAGTGGCTACCTACAGTTGAAGATAGTGTACAAACTAGCTTGTGCAATTAAGGATGCTAGGTGATTGATGGGATAAAGTTTAAAATGGATGACCATGTTGAATAAATACTCAAAGTTATTATATAAAATAAATTTTACTTGGTAGGTATATATTAAGTATAATAAATACTATGTTTATAACATCACCTATAGTTAATTAAATCTTGCCTACAACCATCAGACCTAGTGAGCCAGTTTTGAGAAAGTTGAAGGTTTGAGGGATCTTGGAGCATAATCAAATTATGAAAATTGGTATAGATCATCATAATGACCTAAAATAACTCCCCATAGTATATTTTATATCATATATATGGGGAATATTCCATCTATTTTATCTCAAATAGAGTACACTCTATGAACAAGATAACTTACAGGTTTAGTATATGAAAAGTGAAATGGATGAAGGGTGAATCTTGAGTGACTATAAGATGTTTTAAAAGTTTGGAATAAAGGTGAAAAAACATATAAATTTCCATAATATTATTGGAAACCCTTAGAATGGTCAAACACATAGTCAAACATAGTTAAGCCTATTAGGCTTAGAACTAGGACTAAACCCTCATGGCCTATAACTTGATCTAGATGATTACATGAACATTACAAGACAATTGAGAACATTTAGGGGAAATTTAAGAGTCCATATGAACCACTAGTTGGTATTAAATGACATATAAATGGTAAATTTGTCCTAATTTACTCTTAGACCTAATCCGAATCCATTTAAGAACTCAATAGGCCATTTTCTTATGCTCATATATGTACGGATAGTGTGCATGGTGCCTCAAGAAGTTGGGAATAATTTAATGGGGTCTCCAACTTGTTTTAGATGGAATTTTTTGAGAGTTAAACATATAAGTTTTATGAATCATCATTAAGAGTAAGAATAACTTAAAACCATATCAATAATGCCATGGAGAAAATATCATTGTTGTTGCATATAAGAGGGGTAAAATGGCCATAAAAATGACTTGAACCTATCTATAAATCTCTCAATATACTCACCATCCATTTTTTTGTACTATCACTTATATGGATAGGTCTAATACTAAGTTTCTTGTAAGATTTGAGTTGTTATATAGGTGTAGAAGGGAATCAAGAAATGAATGTAATTGAGGGGGGAATTTAGAGACTTTTCCTAACTCTTAAAACTAATCTCTCACCTTTTTTTTATGAATGAAGAGATATTTGTTAAACCATTCATTATAAGCAATCTAAATAGACAGTGAGAAGGCAAAGTGACTGTCAAAGATTGGCAGTGAGAAGTGTTATCTAAGTTTAATTGAGGTCTATTTGATAGACTAAAGGATAATTAGGGTATAATTGAGTTGTATAATACCTTTTCAATGGATTTCCTTGAATTATTTTAGGCTACCTAAGTGACAAATGTGAAGATTGAATTTAAGAGAGCTAATGAATGACTATAGACATTGAGTGACAAGTGACAAGGATGAGTCCATCAGTTGCAGAGGTGAAAAGACCTGCACTAACCTCCTTTCTACCTTCTTATGTCATATCATATGTGTCAAGGATTCTTATGTCATTTTTAGATAGTCAAGTGGATGTCTCATCATCAAGGCAATTTCAAAGCAAGAACATGAAGAGTCTTTATGTTAATTTAAAGAATATGTCATGATTCAGATGGATGCTTATCCAATAAGGCCTTCATAACATATTCTCTAATTCATTATATGGAATTTTAACTAGTTTCCAAAGTTTGACAATTGGCCTTGTGACATTTCCACTTATCTTCTTCTCTCTCATATTTTATGCTCTATATATTTAAGCCTTTTTGGCTTTGTAATAGATCCACAATTGGTATGAAAAAGCCCTATTGGTTTTTATACCTCATTTTCCTTTGAATAAATTTTCATGAAGTTTATTCATTATCTAAAATCTCTTTCCTAACTGTGTTAAGTGGTTTAATGTGGTTGAAAAATGATGAATATGTTCTCCTTGCTTCCATTATGCTCTTGCATGTTTGTGTGAGTGATATCTCTTCTAACAAGTTTCATAAAGTGTATGCTTTTTTAAGTGTGTCTTGAAGTGTGAGAGGGACTAGTAGTGTTTAGTGTCATCCCTTATTTTCACCTACCTTTAGATATGCACAACAATTTGCCTCTATGAGGAATCCTTATGCTAGAAGGACATAGAATTGAGGTTAGTTTTGGTAGTCTTCTTTCATAGTGCATATGAAAGTGTGTTGTGTGGAGTTATCTTTGGTGTATCACCTCATTAGCATAGTTTTATTTTATGTCTCCTTCTTCCTTTTTCACCCCCAATAGTGATTACCCTAGTGTAGTTTGAGCCTAGAAGATAAATCAAAGGAGATAGCCCTTTCAAATCTAGAGATCTATCTATTGTATTATCTTGTCTATGAGCAGAGAGTTCCATGTTATCCTAAAACTGAGAAAGTCTACTTGACTTCTATAGGGTTAAATTTTAGGCTATAACAATTACCTTATTTAAAAAAATCATATATATTTGGAGAGTTTAAGGTTTTTTTTCAAATTTTAGGGTAAATTTTTATGCAAAGAAAAGTGATTTTGGTCAAACACAACATATGCCAAAGCTGACCAAGGTGAATGATCTATACAACACATTTGTTCAAGATTTTGAATAAGTTATTTAACTACCATGTATGTTAGGGATGTTATACTAAGTCATTTTTGCAAGGAATTACACCAAGAAGGTAATTTTAAGCACTTGTACAAACCAAGAAGACTCACTTCTATGCGAAAACATTTCAGATGTGTTTCTTAAGATTCTATAGGTCAAATCCATGCTTGTATTATAGGTACATGTCTATAGAGTTAAAAAATTTCTTCCTTATCTCCATCACTCCATTTGAAAGCTAATAAAGGTCAACTTCACATGATCAATACAAACAAAGGAGAGAGATTCATGGCCTATGATTTTTGACATAAGAGGGGATCTTAATGAGATTCAAATCCATAAAAATATTCATCATATTAGTGACCCTTCCTTTATGAACAATTGTTAAGGTAGGGTGGTTTACAATTGCTTATAAACCCTAAAGGCTCAATTTATCTCCTTTAAATGATAGTTTTAGACTAGTTGAATACATGGTAGGAATTTTAGAGGATGTATAGGGTCTGTGTATACATCTTAAATGCTTTTACAAGTCTCACTTGACACGTCTGAGTTCAATTTGGCAAGAAAACTCTTCTTAAGAATAGTTTGTAAGATGATTGTCTTTATTTCTTAATTGTTACAAGGTCTTCAATAATTGAAATAATTAAATGAAGGTCTCTCACCATGTTTTCACTATTATAAATGAAATTACATACCCATTAATGTATCCATTGTCTACTTGAACATCACCTTTTCCATGTAATATGCAATAATATTGGTTTTGTACTGTGCCATGGGTCTTCCTACATAAAATATGGTTGAATAAGTCTTTTATTACATTGTGAGGGTTGTATAAGTGCCTTGGAATCATAGGTAAAGTGAGGAATCAATGGATAAATGATCTTAGGTTCCAAGAGATCATGCTTACATCATGTCAAAGCTTAAAGCATAAAAAGTGCAGACCTACATATACATGATAGGCTTGGAAAATTTGAATGCTTAAATTAGCATAAAGAAATATGAAGATATAAATGTAAATTTTGGAGAATAAAGGAGATCTATTCAATTATATACTAAACCTCATGTGATGACTAAATTCATGGAGGAAGGTAAGATCCCAAATAAACCTATAAGTAGGACACGAGAGAGAAATATGTATTTGTGAGCTTGTGAAGTCTTAAAGGTTTTATAATTTCAAAGGAACATAAATAGGTTCTCAATAATGTAAAAAAAATTATTATTTTACTCATTTAATTACATTGATATTATAAACTACAAATGCAACCAAAGCCTCAATGATTACCTATAGGTTGGTCTGAGTAGCTCAAGTTGGTTTCAAACTTGAAAAATGAATTCAATGCATAACATTAGAATTGGATCTTATATATATGTACAAATATTAAATAACCACTGTAATTATAATAATACCTAAAATGAGGCTATAGGAGATGATTAAAAAACTCATTGTAACCTTGTAGGTACACAATCAATTTTGGTTCCTATAGGCCTACCTAGTCAAGTGTAAGATGCTTGCTTAATTTTAGAGAGAAGACGTATGAGGGAGAATCAAAAAAAAAATTAAATGATTCTTTGATGTTATAATGATCATTCATGAACCTAAAGGTTAATTATAATAATGACAAGTTGTAATGAATTTGTCTAGGCTTGGTAAGCCTGAACATGTACACACAAGCATGTGTGTAGTTCTATGATGGAAGTTTATTTGATGGAGGATTGTATGAAAACATGAAGACTATGATAATATTATTTGTAATTATAGTGAATCAATATATGAATTTTAAAACCTTTCAATATAGATGAAACATCTCAAATATAATCATTAGGGTCTTTTGAATGGTTTTGCTAGAGAACCTTAAGTTTAAACTAATAGAATATAAAGTAGGTATGAAGAAAAAATATGGTAATAATACCATGGATACATGTCATGGTGAGTGTTAAAGGATTACTTGAAGTGTTTATATCCAAAAATAAAACTTAAAAAACCACCTTTAGGCCTCATCTCTCTTTTGACCTCATCGAAAGCATACTCAGCCACTTGAGAGACACCAACTTTTGATTAGATCTTACTTAACAAGGTGCATGGTGTTAAAATGAGTTTTTAGATGTTATATGGGTATATAAACTTCCATCATATGTCATTTTTTATGGAAATAGGATTTTTCATTTATGAATAATCTTTAAGAACTTGACATGCCTTAAACCCTCCTAAACCCCTCATAGTGACCCGATAGAAGAGAAAGACCTTAAAATGATTTTGCATGGACTGGTTTTACCTTGTGATGAATTTTTTTACCTTATAAATTCTAATTGTAATCTTTTAAATAAAATTTTAGCACATGTAAAGGTACAAGTGTATCTAATTGACCTAAGAAGCTTCGATGTAGGCTTGTGTGTTGGTGTGTAGGGTATGAAAAGGTATTTAAACCATGTGAAGATGATTTTAAATCATTATAATATGTTTAATTATCATTCAAAAAACTTTTAAAGATTCCCAATGTGATACATGAACTCTTAAAGACATCAAGTGAGGTCATAAGGTGAGAATGCACTAGTTTTCAAGTTAACAAACATATCTATAGACATGAAAATACAAATAGAGAGAATATCCTTAATTATTTGAGTTTTATTATTTTATTTCAGGCCTAAAAAAACTATTTACAAGATTCAAAACCTACAAACTTCTTTCCAAACTACTTCAATCACCTCTCATGCATGTACAAGAACCTATGTTAGGGTTTTGGCCATTTCATGGTTCACCCATTCATATAGTGTCTAAGAAGATAAAATTTTAAATGGATCATGGTAAAAAAATTTTAAATTTTCTCAAATGTGTGAGTCATTTTGAGCTAAAACTCAGTTTTCTAGGCCTAATTAAGGCCTAATTAGAGAGAAAACAATAGGCTAATAAGTGTACTTCCACTTAAGTTTTGGTCATGAAATTTGACATGAAGATGTAAGGGAATATTTTGTACTTAAATATACTCCCATTTTTCCAATATAATATATACACTATCTTACACAATGAGCTTTGAGTGTTTTCAGGGTTGCAAGGAATTGAAGCCAAATAGGAGCTTAAGGTACAAAAAGAGGTTTTGGTGAATGTTTCATGTATTAAAATTAGTTTTAAAGGTCTGACATGACTATTATATTTCATCCATGGATATATATTTCATTGGTAAATTTTAAATCAAGAATTGACACTTGCAAGCAAGGAGAGGCGTAGTAAGGCTAAGTGGGCTTCAAGACACCTAAGAGGTGTAATCATCATTGCAATGATAGTTTTAGGATTTTAATTAAAATTTTAAAATATAATATAAATATAATTTAAAAATTAATTTATGATTAAGAGTGCCATTTTTTATGTCACAAGCCAGGGCAAGGGGTAGTTTTAAAGAAGAAGATCAAGGTGCCAAGCAAGGTTTGAAATGCCTACACCATTTGGAAGAAGATGAAGCTTAAAGGAAGTAACACTTTTCCTTGGAGACTTAATGAGGCTGTTATAAAACTAAATTCTTGATTATAACTCTTTATAGACACTTTTCCCCTCTCTCTTCTACACCCTTCTCTCTTATTCTCTCTCACTTCTCTATAAATTCAATCTTGATAGGTTATGTATTTATCCTCCACCTAGGTATGATAAAGCATTCACATTTTCAATCCTTTGATGAATGAAAAAATTATAATTTCACCTCCTAATTTGAATAGTTTCAATTTATGTGGATGACTAATTAATATTTTCAAGTGATTAACTTAACTTCATTGGCATGTTGTCCTATTCTAGCATTCATATTTAGTTTGAAAGGTTCTTTGTAGATATTTTGAAGTGTCTAAGTGAGGTGTGAATGTTGAGTGAGTTATATATTAATTAGTGTCATTTTATAACATATTTATTAGTACTCCTATCCCAAACATATTTCACAACCTTCATATGAAGGGCTAATGTAGAGAGTCAAATTAGTAGTAGCATTTATTTTAGGTTAGTATCATGGTTGATGTGCACATGCAATTGATTGGTAGTGGTCAACTTATTTGATGAATAACCTCTATTATAATAGTTTTTCACTATATTTTCTTATAAATTTTATATATTAGTGAATAATCCTTAGTGATACATCAAAAGGATCTAGACCTGTAACTTAAAGATTCAATTTACCTAAAGGTCACACGAAACCTAAGATTGTCTCCATGTTGCCCCAAATTTGGAAATCTTAAATAATATTCTAAGGGTGAAAATTTGGGATATATATTTGTTTTCACAAAATATTACACCATAAAATAGGGTGTTAAATCCTCTTCAAAATTTGGGCAACATGGGAATACTTATAGGTATGTGGGTGTACTTATAGGTAGAAGTACACCTCTAAGTTTAAGGGCTATCTCCCTGAATATACCTTGAAATGATTATCAACTAAATATCTAATTGTTTGTGAGGAAAAAATTTATAATTTTAATTAAATTAAACTATTTTAATGGGGTGATACACTAATATGTTTTCCACATTACCATCATATTTCCATCACAATGAAACAAGGCATATAAACTAGATTCTAAGTCTTAGAAGGTTCTAACATCAAGGTTTCAATATAGAGGTGATATGCATAAATAAACACAAGGTAAATGAACCAAAAGTAATATTTCACACTCTAATAATATTTTTATACTTGAAATAAGCCTAACAAACCTGACTACACTCTATATGACTTGTTAGAATAGGAGCTATTGCATAGACATGAAATGATAAGGCAAGCATGGATAGAAGATTATCACTAACTCCACCATACATAAATTTGAAAACTTATTAAAAAATTCATGAAATAAAAAATATACTTTAATTAATTTTTCAAAGGAAAAATACAATCTCATTCCAATAGGGCTTTGCCATATATGGTGTGGTATTAGCTTACAAGAGCCAGAATGGCTACTACTTATAGCATTTGAGAAAGAGGAGAAGAGAATAAATTCAAAGAGTCACTAGGTAATGTGTCAAGATGAGAAAAGGAGTTAAAATTTTATGATAATTAAGTATGATGTAGACCATGCAAGGTCTAATAGGACAAATGACCCTTAAATAAATGCAACTCTTGAAATGTGGCATAGGACTTCTCATTACTTGGTCATAAAACTACCTTCATCATTTGGCCTTTTTTTAATGGCCAAAAAATGAATATGGATATAAGTGATGATTGAAATTAGGGAGATGGATTTTATACATGATGTACCATACATTTTTTTCACCCCTAATCATTAGGATTCTTTTGCACATGAGCTATCATTATTTGTAGTCCAAATAACTTCTCTTTCAATCACCCTTCACACTTGGCCTAAAATTTGCATTAAATTTTCCATTAAAATACATAAATACAAGTAAGTGACACATTTAAATACATACCATATCCTTATATTCATCAAGTAGACCTTAAAAGGCCTCCCACTTAGAATTTTCACTCTCTCAATAGCTTTCTCACTATGGAAGTTTTAACTAGCTAAAGTGAAGGCACCTATAATAGAACTTAAGATATTTTATTATATAATAAATTGAAATTTTGATTTATTTTAGGTCCCAAAATTTCTCCCAAATTTTATTTCACCTCTTGAAAACCTTCCATACCTAAAAAACACCAAAAATAGTCAAATGAGTCTAATTTCCACCTATATGTATAGGTAGGGTATAATTCATTAGGATGGGGAGGAGAATTATAGAGTAATATAAAATATTAAACCATATTTAAATCCATTCTATCAATTTTGATGCTTCTCCTTCCTTGTTTTCCCTATCAGGTCACTATCCAAGGTTTTAGAGGGTTTTAACCATTTTACCCTCTAGAGATTGTTCATGAAGATATGATATTTAAAATATGAACCAATATCACAAAAATATTGATTAGGACCCTATTAAACTTTTCAAATATCATTTATCTCCCATGTAAATTATCAAAGTAGATATGAGCTTCCAAATTTGCCCATTCAATCTCTTCTCATGCATTCCCTGTAGGATTGAATTGGTCTTAAGCCAAAAATGGATTTCATGATAATTTATTTACACTCCAAGAGCTCAAAAACATATTATATTACCTAATTAACATTATATAATTCATTTAAATTCTCAAATAAGGTTATAAGTGAAACTTGGACCCTATTAGGCAATAGGTCTAATCAAGTCCTAATAGGTTTGTCTATGTGTTTGTATGTTTGGATGACTATATTATGTTTCAAGAATATATGAACTAATAATTATATTGTTTCATGTTTATAACATCTCTAAAAACATTATTTCAAGTTTCAACCAACCCTTAGCTCACCTAGTTATCCTCTTCCTTCAAAGTCTACAGATTTGCACTATAGGTGAGTACCATCTATCTGAGATAAAATAGAGGGTACTTCCCCTATTATCATAGGAAAATAAATTATTTTTTGAGATTATATAAACAAAAAATATGTTATATAAAAATTACCAATCTAATTTGGTATTCAAATCACCTCCGAATTCATCAAAACCCAAGATAAACATGTGGAAATTGTTGACTATGTCCATGTTAGTACATGTGATTGTAGGTTGCCTTTGTTCGAGCCCTTATTATACACTATTTACATGTTATGGGAGTATTTTTTAGTGTATAACATAAATTTTGAGGTTTTTTCATGATTACACACTTTACCTAACCTTTCTAGACACTTATCATGCATACCTTTCTACCTAATTGGTTTGGACTGTAAATTGTGTTTATTGTTTGAAAGGGCACCTATTAGTCTATTTTCATGATTTAGTCCTTGATAAAAATACATAGAGATATACTTAGAGTTTATTTTATATATATATATATATATTACTCAAGGTCAACCTATGTCAACATCAAAATGCCACTTCTTAGATCACTTCCATACCATAGTCAACTACACTTGACTATGGTAGGACAAAATAGGGGTCTTGTAGGTGAGAATCCACCTTGAAACCTATGTCATATGGTATGTTATCCTATTTATATTAATTATAGGTATTTTCCACTATCAAATGTTTGTGTTTCCATTTCTAGACTCACCTCATAGATGGTATAAGAGTTTGCAGTCAGCTATAAGTGAGTTATTTTAGGGGAAAAGACACCTATAAATGTAGATGAGGTTCAAAACATATAATTAGAACATTACTTATGAACTTAAACTAATTTATATTCTCTTAAAACTTATATGATCACTTTAAATACCTATGCATGTTCTTTCATAGAAACTTTGAGTGTGAAGGTCATTTGATACCTAATACTGTATGAACCATTGAATGATCATAGTGGATAAATGTGCAATTTTGACGCCCTTGAATACCACTCTCTACAACTCACACACCCTCCTTATTTTTTAGGGTTATACTTATATGAGAGGTCTATAATATATAATAATTTGGATAGATAAAAACCCTTTATGACATCATCATTTGGCATCAACAAAAGGGGTGTGTGCTTTATTTTTTGTGTTTTAGGGGAAATGTTCCTAAACATAGCCCCTTCATCTTTGAACATGGTTCTTGAGCCTATTTTCCATTAAATTACATAAAGCATGGTTGTTTATATATTAAAGTTATCTTTAACCTCTTAATAACTCAATAAGGGTCTTCACAAACATTCACATACCCTTGAATAACACTTTCACCTCTATGTGGTAACTTGTAGATGCACAAATAACAAAGCATAAGGTAGTGGAGTTGAAATATGGGTTGGGCACATCTTATGACCATATACTAAATTCTCAAGATATATCCATATTCTTCAAACCTATTTAAGACATCAAAACATGATTGAGTATCTTATACAACACTTGAACTCTTTGTGTATGGTCACCTATAGATGGGCATCTTAGGTTATAGGGTAGTGAAATTGGAATGATCAATTTGGTCATGGTATATGAAATTTTAATGAGGTTTATGAAAATTTCACACCTTAAAATGGAACTCTTAAATCATAAGTAGTATCAAAAAAATAAAATACTCTTTCTCAATGTGATGGACTCCTATTAAGGTACCTATATATGCTCATTCAATGGTTGATTGTGTGTATATATAAAAATCGACTGTCACCACAATCCTTATTGTGTTATTTATAGGGTCTAAAATTATTTATCATACACCAAGGATATGTTTAACCTCTTTATAAACCTCGTTTCTCCTCCATGAATGTGATCAAAGCTCAAAACACTTTGACTATAGTTGAGGACAAGCAAAAAATTGATTATGATTTTGATACAACTGAGTATTTGATCAATACATGATGTTGTAAGATCAAAAATCCAATGAAAATTATTTATATGGAATTAAAACATGCATCACATCATAACAAACCATATGAAACCCTTGTAGAGAACCAAACCTTCTATAAGTAGTGAAATTGACTATAAACTCACATGGTGAGACCTTCTTCCAAACTAAACTGAATAGCTCATGAAATCATCTTAAAACCTGGAACAAATCATGGGAAACATTATAGGATATATTAAACATCCTATGGAATCAAATCAAATACCTGAGTTACATAAACTAGCTCAAATAAGAGCAAAACCTGTAGGGTGTGGGAAATAATAGGTAGAAAAACATAGTCAACTTGTTCAAGATGGTTCATAAAGTATATGATACTATTACATGAAATACAAATAAGAAATTGAATATTATTGAGTTTAATATCACCCCTAAAGGCATTTGACCTAAAATTCTTCCTACTAGTCATACCAACCATAAACTTGTTGATCAGTTTTATGTGGATAATGGAGTGGTGGATGAGCAAAATGATTTTAACCCATTTTTATCACTTCTAAAGCATGTTAAGAATTTAAATGTGTCTAAGTAAGTTTAATATATATCCCAAAACCTTATCCCATGTACCACACTCTCTCATAGGCTATACAACCTTTAAAACTCCACTTTTTACACCTATTTTCTTGATTTTTAGTTATCACCTACAAAGTTTCAACTAGAAACTAACATTTCTGATAGGGAATAACATATTGGACATTGAGGAGGATCTTATAACACCTATTTTGTTTGTAAAACCATACCTATAACTTTTAATGCTCTAAAATGACCCCTAAATGACATCGAATGACACAAAGACTAATTGGACTATGAACAAGGCTAAAATGACATTAAATGACATATAATTAATTATTAGACACCTTATGACATTATATATAACCATAAATAAATTTTTGAATATAGGGGGTTGACTCATTTTGAATTGTGGTAAACAATGGTTAACATTTTTGGCAATTTCCCAAGGGTGGTGTGCTAGCTATGCCATGAACAGTAGTCTAATACTATCCCTTTGGCCATGGAGTCTCTCATAAATAGGTTTGACACATAAATTTACTTTGACAAGACACGAAACATAAATAAAGGTACACAAACAAGTCACACTCAAAAGATACACATGTGTTTGACTAGAACACTTATCAAACACAACCCAACTAGAAGAAAACATACACACCTATTCTACTATTTAAAAAACCTCAATCTTGAGGTGAAAAATCTAATCATACCTCAATGAGGGTTAAATTAGTCCCCCTTGCATCTTTTTCAGTCCATGAAGGTATCTTATCATGAGAATCATGCTCATCACTAATCACTTTCATATGTAGGTGATCAAGAAGCCTATCACCTTTGGATATTCTTATGATTGCAAGTGGATTGTTGGAAACCTTCATGAGTGATATTTCTTACTCTCTAAAAAAAATTATTGGGGTTGAAACTACTATGATTTATGTCATATACATTGGATTCTCTCTAAAAATTGTAGATTGTAGTGTATGATAGCTATCTCAACCTCTCCACCTTATTGGATAGAAAGTGCTTGATGTTTGGGAGTATCAAGTTCTTATAATTTATGTCCCAATGCCTCTAAATATATCTCAACATAGAACATAACTCTTGATTATTTTTGATGCACAACAATCTTTACCTTGACCATATTATCCATGTTCATGACTCCCTAAGAATGAGATTCATCAAACTCCCTCATAACTATAGACTCTTGGTCAGAAAAATGCCCTTCATCCTTGTGTTTCATGGAAAACTTAACAACATGGTTAGTCTCATTATAAACCTTGACATCAGGTAGAGAATCTCTTGGAGAAAAAGGAGACTTAATAATCTTATCAAATTCTTTGCATATAGAATTGAACCTTTTCCATAAGTCCTCTTCATTCACAACATGACACTCATTTTCATGTTTAGTGAGGAAATAAACATTATGTTTGTTAGAATCATCAGCACATACATCTGATATGTACTTATTAAGAGGGTAAGTAACATTACCAATCTGATGAAACTCTTGACATATGACATCAAACTTTTGCTATAATTCATTCACATCTAGCTCATTGGTGTCATCATCAAGGGAAGCTTCATCAATAACAGAGACAAAGACATCATTTTACCCATTATATTTCTCAATTAGATTCATAAACCTATCATCATCATAATTATGAATCATATAGTTACCTTTAGCATCATGATAGTGTTTGATATTCACCTTAGTTCCTTCAAATAGATCTTCATGCTTGATATAAGTACCAAGGTCAATTTTCTCAAAGTCTTCATAAGAATCATGCTCATATTCATCTACACCAAACTCATCTAAGATAAAATCATAATTTCCTTCAATTTTATAAGCACCATCATCCACATTAGATTCCTCCTTCTTATGGACAACATAATTCAAGTTAGAACTTGTTTCAATGTAGGGCTCAATATGAAACCTTATAAGAGGTTGAGTTATTATGGTCACCTTGGTTCCATATATTATCTTAAATGCCAAGAAGGATCAATCAGCTAAGATATATCCACCTATCTTGGTTTTAAAGTCTTTTTAAAGGCAAATTACAAAATGAGTTGGGAGGTCAACAACAACTATGTCCTGAAGGATAGGAAAACTAAGACAATCATGAAAGAAAAACTTCAAGTTTTTTATTAGTATTATTATATTAGCAGGTGTACCATCTATTTGTATATCTCATTTACTATTAGTTTCATATTTTAGGCCCAACTTATCAACTACAACTTTGGGTATGACTGAAGTAGAAGTTCCACTATCAACTATGCAATTATGGACCAAGTTATCACCCACTATGAGAGTGAGGTAGAATGGTAAGGGATTCTCATCTTTAGTATATGGTTCAAAAATGGTATTAGAGTAAGTTTTAATAATAACATGACTATGAATTTGACTTGGAGATGAAGGAATATTAGGATAGTGGACAATTGCTTTTGTAATAGCTCCTTTTGGCTAGGCATATGGAGGACACCCTATAAAGAGATTGATGCTTTGGCACTTTTCAAATAATCTACTATGTTTAGGTAAATAGTAATCACCTTCTATTTATTCCTTAGAGGAAGATTATTGCTTTCAACTTAAGTAATTGAGACAACTTGAGTAGACCTTACCACATTTTGATTTGAAGAACGTGTAGGTGTGTTTGGTGCTTCCATTATTTACTATCTTGGAGAGACATTAGATGACCTTTTAGTAATGATTATATAAAATCCTAGATCCTTCTTCTTTTCCATTTTATTTTCTTAAATAGAGGCTCATTTATTGAGTATAAAAGTTTCTTCCTCCAAGAAGTTGGTGAATATCTCTCCATGAGGTTATCAAATTTCATTTGCTTACATCATAACCTCATCTTTAGCTAATAAGAGAGGAGTGACACCTCCTTGAGAAACTAAATCTTACTCTCCATTCTCATTATCATCCATAAATTAGCCTTATTTCTAATATTATACTTAGACCAAGTTACTATGCACTGGTACCATCTCCCTTGCATTGATAGTGGAATTAGGATTACACATATTGGCAGGTCTATTGAAGTTAGGCTGCCCTTGACCTCTTCCTCTCCCATATTTTTGACCATATTTTTGTTGATAGGTATATGGATTCTTATAGGAAATTTATTGCATATTATCTTGCATAATTTTAGTTCTTATCATTTGAATTTTTTCATCTTTATCCATGACATTCTCTACCTTCTTAGAAGTATTCCTAGGATTAGTGTTGGAATTAAGAACTTGGGCCACATCTAGAGTGTTAGCATAAGTATGAGACAATAGAGGTATTGAAACATTGAAAGTTAGTTTTATAGATTGAATGAGGTCATTTTAATCTATAATGGAAAGTTCATATGATTTGGTAAAAGTGAAACCACACATGGATTAAATCATAATAGTAATATATCAATACCAATCACTCTCAAGTGGGGAACACAAATCTAGTAAATTATCTCATGGGAGGAGGCAATATATACCAAGTTTTTTGAAACCTCTCGTTAAATTCATGAATTTTTTCCTTGGGACCTATTTTTATCACATTAAGATGATTTATAAGAGATTTATGGTCATTTTCATCTTCAAACCTTGAGGTAAATAACACTCCAAAGTCTTCCCATGATGTGATGCATCCACCAGGCAAAGTCTTATAACAATCAAGATATTTCCATCTAAGGGACATGGAAAGGAATCTAATGATAATTTTATATTGAGTGACATTGTGTAAAATACAAAAATTTGATATATCCCTAGTGTGTTCACTAGATGTAATATGAATCTCACCATTAAATGTAGGCACACTCTTTATGACATTAGGGGGAATGACATCATATGCTTGGAAATGAATTGGATTTTCAATATTAAAGGTAGAAAAGGAATCTTCCCTAGACATTTCTTGTTAAATATATTAAATTTATTTAATCTATTCAACCTCTTCACTTCCTTGGCTAGAAAAATCCTCTTTCTCCTCAAAAGGCAAATCAGGATGAGGGTATTGAACTTCAAGAGGATGTTAAGGTTGAATAGGTAGATTGATAGGATTGAACACTCTATTAGATGATGACCTAGTAAAGACCATGAATTATGAGATAAAATTTATAATAAAATAATGGAATTGAACCATATTATACCTTGAATGGAGTCACCAAATGCTAAGTAGCACACTAATTTATAGCTGATGTTGTCAAGACCAGAATTCACCTTGACAAGTTGTCTTGAAGATAATGAGTCCCACTAGGTGTGCCAAAAATATTATAATCAAATATTTCACCCTAAAATATGGTTTCCAATAATCTTATATATTTTGGAAACATGGGAATACTTTTTAGGTATTTGGGTGCACTTATAGGTAGAAGTAGACATCTAGGTTTAAGGGCTATCTCCTTGAATATACCTTGAAATTATTATCACATAAGTAACTAGTTGCTTGTGAGGAAAATAGTTAGAATTTACATTAAATAAAACTATTTAAATGGATTTATTCACTAGTATGTTGTCCACATTACCATCATATTTATATCTCAGTGAAACAAGGCATATAAACTAGCTTCTAAGTCTTAAAAGCTTCAAACATCAACATTTAAAGATAGAGGTGATATGCATAAATCAACACAAGGTAAATGATCCAAAGGGTATATTTCACATTCCAATAAAAATTTTACACTTTAAAGAAGCCTAACACACTTGAATACACTCTATATGACCTATTAGAATATGAACTCTTGCATAAACATGAAAGGATAAGGCTAGCAAAGATACAAGGTTATCACTAACTCCACCATACATCAATTTTCACACTTAGAAAATTTTTCATGAACTTAAAATAAACTTGCATTAATTTTTCAAAATAAAAATACAATGTCATTCTAGTAGGTATTTACCATACATTGTGTGGTATTAGCTTATAATAGATAAAAATGCTACTGCTTATAGAATTTGAGAAAGAAGAGAAGAGAATGAAGTTCCAGAGTCATTAGTACATGTGTAATGATAAGAAAAGGAGTTGAAAATTTATTATAATGAAATTTGAGGTAGACTATGCAAGTTCTTATAGGAAAAATGGCCCTCAAATTCATGAAACTCCTAAAATGAGGTGTAGGACCCCTCATTACTTGGCCAAAAAAATACCTTCATCATTTGGCCCTTTTAGAACGTCTCACAAATAACTAGAGATATAAGTGATGATTTTACTAAGTATGAGGGTTGTATACATGCTAAACCATGCATTAGTTACACCTGTAATCATTAAAATTCTTCTGTATATGAGTTATCATTATTTATAATCCAAATAACTCCTCTTTTACTCATTCCTCACATTTGACCTCAAATTTTGATTTAGTTTTTTATTAAAATAATTAGGTAGGAGTAAATGACACATTTTAACACCTACCATATCCTTATATTCATTAGGTAAACCTTAAAAGGCCTCCCACTTAGAATTTTCACTCTCTCACTAGCTTGCTCACTATGTTAGTTTTGATTGGTTGAAGTGAAGGCACCTATATGACCACTTAGGAGATTTTATATTACAATAAATGTAAATATTAAGTTATTTTAGGTCCAAACCTTTCTCCCAAAGTTTATTTCACTTCTTGAAACCCTTCCATACCTAAAAAAACAATAAAAATAGACAAATAACATCAATTTACCCACTCTCTGTATAGGTAGGGTACAAATTAGTAGGATGGGGAGGATCCTTGGACAGTCCTCTACAAGATTAAACCATATATAAAGCCATTCCATTCCATTTGGATGATTCTCCTTCCTTGTTTTCCCATTCAAGTCACTATCTAGGGTTTTAGACCATTTTTTCCTCTAAGGATTATTCATGAAGATGTGACATCGAATAGATGAACCAATCTCATAAAATTATTTATTAGGACCCTCTTAAACTTTTACAATGTCTTTGATCTCCCATGTAAAGTATCCAAGTAGATACGAGCTTCTAAATTTGCCCATTCAAACTCTTCTCATGCATTCCCTACATACTTGAATTGGTCTTAAGCCAAAAATGGCTTTCATTTTGATTCCTTTGCACTCTACTATCTAAAACACATCTTTTATTCCCTAATTAACATTTTTAAACTCATTGGAATGCTCACCTAAGGTTAGAAGTGAAACTTGGACCCTATTAGGCAATAGGCCTAATCAATTCCTAATAAGCTTATTTGTGTGTTTGTGTATTTGGACCACTATATTGTTTTTCAATTATCTATGAATTTCTCCTTATATTTTTTCATGTTTATCACATCTCTCCACACCATATTTCAAGGTTTTACCAACCCTTAACTCTCCTAGTTATCTTCTTCCTTCAAAGTTTGAAGATTTGCACCATAGGGGAGTATTGTCTACCTGAGATAAAACAGAGGGTATTTCCCCAATTTACATAGGAAAATAATTTATTTTTTGAGATTATCTAAGTCACATATATGTTTTTTACTAATTCCCAAGGTTAGTTGGTTCCCTAACACCTCCAAATGCAACAAAACCCAAGATAAATATGTGGAAACTATTGACTATGTGCATGTTTTGACATATGACTATAGGTTACCTTTGTTGAAGCCCTTGTTCTACATTGTTTACATGTTTGGGAATATTTTTTAGTGTATAACATTAATATGGAGGATTTTTCATGCTTACACAATTTCCACAAAATTTATAAACACTTCTCATGCATACCTTTCTAATTGACTGGTATGGACTATAGACTATGTTTCTTACTTGAAAGGGCACTTGTATGTCTATTTTCATGATTTAGGCATTAATACATACAAACACACACACACACACACACACACACACACACACACACACACACACACACACACACACACACACACACACACACACACACACACACACACACACACACACACACACACACACACACACACACACACACACACACACACATCCTTAGAGTTGATAAGATCATTTTATATTTTTATAAATTAATTTACCTCAAGGTTAGGCTATGTCAATATCAAAACACCACTTCTTAGCTCACTACCATACCATAGTTAACTATAATTGACTGTGTTAATTTAAAATAGTGGTATTGTAGGTGAGAATCCACCTTGAAACCTATTTAATATGGTCTATTTTCTCATTTATATTCCTTTTAGGTAGTCTCCTTAGAAAACCTTTGTGTTTACATATCTAGACTCACCTCATGGATGGTATAAGAGTTTGCAGTCAACTATACGTGAGTTGATTTAGAGGAAAATACACTTGTAGATGTAGGTGAGGTTATAAACAGACAATTGAAACATTCATTATGAATTTAAACTCATTTATATTATCTTAAACCTTGTAGGATCACTTTCCATACCTATGTGTGTTATTGCATTCCAACTTTGAGTGTGAAGGTCTTTTGATACTCAATACTATAGAAACCATTAAATGATCATAGTGGACAAAAGTGCAATTCAGAGGCCCTTAAACACCACTCTGTATAATTCACACACCCTACTTATTTTATTTGGTTATACTTATATGATAGGGTTATAGTATAGAAGCATTTGGATAGATCATAACCCTTTATGACATCATCATTTGGCATCAACAAAAGGGTTGAGTACTCTATTTTTGTGTTTTAGATAAAATGTCCCTAAACACAAACCCTTCTTCTTTGAACATGGTTCTTGATCCTATTTTACCTTTAATGACTGAAAACATGGTTGTAAAGGTATATTTAACCTATTAATACCTTATAAATGGTCTTCAAACACATTCACATCTTTGTGGTAACCTTTAGATGCACACACAATAGATCATAAGGCAATGGAGTTATAATGTGGGTTGGGCACATATTATGACCTTATACTAGATTCTGAAGGCCTTTCCATCTTCAAATGTAATGAATACATCAAAAATTGATTGAGAATTACTATACAACACTTTAACTCTCTTTGTATGGTTACCTATAGATGGATATCTCAAGTTGCATGGTAGTGAAGGTGTAATGATCAATGTGGTGATGGTATATGAACTTTAAATGAGGACTATACCACTTTAAAAACTTAAAATGTAACTCTTCAATCATAAGGAACCTGAAAACAATCAAAGGTTCTTTCTCAATATGATGGACTCCTCTTAAGGCACTTGTATATGCTCATTCAATGGTTGACTGTGTGTATAGATAATAATTAACTGACACCATAGTCCTTCTAATATTTGGAGGGCTTGACCTGATTTATAATAAACCAATAATATTTTCAACCTATTTATAAACCTCATTTCTCCTCCATGAACTGATCAAAGCTCAAAACACTCTGACTATAGTTGGGGACAAGTAGAAAAATGATTGTGAGCTTGATATGAATAAGTATTTGATCATTGCATGATGTTGTAAGAAAAAACATGAAATTAAGGTGTTTTTTATGGCATGAAAACATGTAACACATAATATTACGTCCATATGAAACCCTTGTAGATAACCAAACCTTCTACAAGTAGTGAAAATGATTGTAACCTCACATGGTGACACCTTCTTGTAAAATAAACTAATTAACTCATGAAATAATATTTAAACATTAAAAAAATCATGTAAAATATTATATGATAGATTCAACATGCTTTTTAATCATATTTATTATCTACATTGTACAAACTAGCTCAAACAAGAGCAAAACTTGTAGGGTGTAGGAAACAATAGGCAAAAAAACATAGTCAACTTTTTAAATATGGTCATAAATTATAATCAACCATTATTTAAACTAAATATATGAAATTTAATTTTACTAAGTTTAATATCACCCCCCAAATTCATTTGACCTGAAAGTCTTCCTACTAGCCATACCAACCAAAAACCTGTTGACTAGTTTCATGTGCATAGTGGAGTGATGGATGAGTGAAATATTTTTATCCCATTTTTAGAAATTATAAATAATTTAAATCATTAAAATTATTTTTATGAATTTTAATATCCATCCTTAAACCATCTCCCATGTGCCACTCTCTCTCTCATAGGGCATACAACCTTTGAAACTCCCATTTTTGCAATTATTTTTTTGATTTTTAGTTATCACCTACAAGTTTTCAGTTATAAAATGACATGTTTGATATGTAATAACATATTGGGTGTTTATGAGGAGATTATGACATATTTTTTTTAGGAAAATTATACCTCTTGCATTTAATGCTCTAAATTAACCCCTAGATGACATCAAATAACACAAAGACTAATTAGACTATGAACAAGAATAAATGGCATATAATTAATTATGACACACAATATTACATTATATTATACCCCTATATAAGTTTATTACTATATTTGGTTGACCCATTTGGACTTGCGGTAAAAAATGGTCAACATTCATGGTGATTTCCTAAGGGTTGTATGCTTGCTATGTCATGACTAGTTGCCTAATCATGTCAATTGGGCCATGGAGCCACCTATACATAGGTTTGACACACAAATTTCCTTTTAAAAGACACCAAACACAAATAAAGGAACATAAATAAGACACACTCAAAATAAACACACATGTGATCAGCTAGAACACTTATGGAACACAACACAACTAAAAGAAAACACACACACCTATTCTACTATTTAAAAAACCTCAATATTGAGGTGAAGCATATGATCATACCTAAAATATGATCAAACATATTCCCATTTTCATATTTTTCAGTCCATGAATATATCTTAGCATGAAGGGCATGCTCGTCACCAATCACTTGCATATGTAGGTGATCAAGAAACCTATCAACTTTGGATCTTCTTATGATTTCAAGTGGATTTTTTTAAACCTTCATGAGTGATATATGATCTCTATCATATACATTGGGCACTCTCTAAAAAATTTTATATTGGAGTGTATGGAAGCTCTCTCAACCTCTCCACCTTAAATAGAAAGTGCTTGATGTTTGGGAGTATCAATTTCATCTCCTTTATGTCCCAATGCCTCTAAATGTAAATCAACATCAGATAGAACTCTTGATTGTTATTGAGGCACAAAAACCTCTATATTTAACTCATTCTCCATGCTCATAACTCCTTGGGCATGAGATTCATCAAAATCACTCATAACTATCAACTCTTGGTCAACAAAAAGACCTTCATCCTTGTGTTTGATGCAATACTCAACAAAATGGTAGTCTCATTAGAAATCTTGACATTAGGTAGATAATATCTTGGAGAAAAATGAGACTTACCAATCTTATAAAATTATTTGTATATGGCATTAGACCTTTTTCATAATTCCTCTTCATTCACAATATGACACCTTTTTTTATGTTTGGTTATACAATCAACATTATTTATGTTAGAATCATCAACAAATACATCAAACATGGACTTCTTAATAGTGGAAGTATCATTACCAAGCTAATCAAAATATTGACATATGACATCAAAATTTTACCATAAGTCATTCTTATGTACCTCATCAATGATAGCTTCATCAATAGTAGGGATAAATACATTATTCTTCCCATTATGGTGCAAAATTATATTCATCAACCTATCATCATCATACTCATGAATCATGTAGTTATCTTCAGCATCGTGAGAATGTTTGACACTTACCTAAGCTCGTTTAAACATCTCTTCATGCATGACATAAGTAACAATGTTAGTTTTATCAATGTATTCATAAGGATCATGATGATATGCATATACACCATACTCATCCAAGAACAAATAAGAAATTCCCTCAATTTTAGAAGCACCATCATCCACATTAGATTCCTCCTTCTCATGGACAACACAATTCAAGTTATAACTTGCTTCAATGTAGGGCTCAATATGAAACCTTGTAATAGCTTGAGATCTTATGGTCACCTTGGTTCTATATCTTATTATAAATTCCAAGAAATACTAATATGCTGAGAGATATCAACTTGTCTTAGATGTAAAGTCTCTTGAAAAGCAAATTGCAAAGTGAGTTGGGAGGTCAACAACAACTATGTCTTGAAGGATATGAAAACTAAGACAATGATGCAAGAAAACCTTCAAGTTTTTTATCATTCTTATTGTCTTAGTAGGTGTACCATCTATTTTGGGAACTCCTTTGCTATTATTTTCATATTTTAGGCCCAACTTATCAGGTACAACTTTGGGCATGACTAAAGTAGAATCTCCATTATCAACTATGCAATTTTGGACCAATTTGTCACCCACTATGAGAGTGAGGTAGAATGGTGGAGGATTATAAACTTTAGTATATGGTTCAGCAATGGTATTAGCATCATTTTCAATAACAACATGACTATTAGTTTGATTTGGAGATGAATGACTATTAGGGATAATAGACAACTACTTTTGTAATAGCTCCTTTTGGCTAGGCATATGGAGGACATCCCACAAAGAGATTGATTCTTTGACACTTTTAAAATAATATAGTATTTTTATGGTAGTATTAATCACATTTTATTGATTTCTTAGAGGAAAAATATTTATTTAAACTTAATTAATTGAGACAATTGAGCATACCTTACAACATTTTGATTTGAAGGAGGTGTAGGTGTGTTTGGAGCTACCATGCTTTGTTGACTTGGAGGGACATTAGATGACCTTTTACTAATTTTATTGTCACTTCCTAGATCAATCCTCTTATACATTTTATTATCTATAATAGAGGCTCCTTTATTGAGTACAAAAGTGTCTTCCACCAATAATTTCATGAAGCTCTCTCTATCAGGTTGCCAACTTTCATTCACTTGGATCATGACATCATCTTTAGCTGATAGGAGAGTAGTGACTCATCTTTGAGAAACTATATATTACTCTCCATTCTCATTAGAATCCATAAATTGGCCTTATTTTTTAAATTATCCTTAAACCAAGTTAATATGCACCGATACCACTTTCCTTACATTGGTAGTGGAATTGGGATTATACACATTGGTAGGCCTATTAAAGTTAGGTTGCCCTTAACCTCTTCCTCTCCCATATTTTTGGCCATATTATTATTGATAGGGATATGGATTTTGATATGAAAGTTTTTACATATTTTTTTTCTTAAGTTGAGCTCTTAGAATTTTAATTTTTTCATCTTTATCCATGATAATTCTCTACCTTCCTAGTAGTAGTCCTAGGCTTGGTGTTAGCATTAAGAACTTGGGCCACATTTGGAGTGTTATTAGAAGTAGGACACAATATAGGTATAGACACTTTAGGAGGTTATTTCCATATTTAATGAGTCCATTTCAACTCTAATGGAAATTTCATATACTTTGGGAAGAGTGAAACCACCCATGGATTGAAGCATAATATCAATATCAGTACCAATGGATCTCAAGTAACGAGGGAACATAAATCTAGAAGGTGGTGTCATAGAGGAGGCAATTTATACCAAATCTTTTAAAACCTATCATTTAATTCATGCATTATTTCCATAGGATCTATTTTGATCACATTGAGCTATTGTATAATAGAGGTAGGGTCACTTTCATCTTCAAACCTTGAGGTCAACAACACTCCAAAGTCTTCCCATGATGTGATGCATCCACTAGGAAAAGTCTTATACCAATCAAGATATTTCCCTCTAAGAGATATGGTAAAGATTCAAATTGAAATGTTCTCTAGAGTGACATTGTGGAAACTACAAAAATTTGAGATATCCTTGATGTGTTCAATACATGTAATATGACTCTCACCATTGACTAAAGGCACACTCTTTGTGGCATTAGGGGGAATGATATCATATGCTTAGTGATGAATTGGATTTTTAGTGTTTAATGAAGGAAATACATGTTTCCTATCCACATCTTCTTAAATATCTTAAATTTATTCAATCTCTTCAACCTCTTCACTTTTTAAGCTAGCAAAACTTGCTTCTCAAAAGGCAAATTAAGATGAGAGTATTGAACTTCAAGAGGAAGTTCAAGTTGAATAGGTGGATTGATGGGATTGAACACTCTCTTAGATTATGATCTAGTATGGACCATGAAGTATGAGAGAAAATTTATGACAAAATAATGGTATTAAACCATATTATACCTTGAATGGAGTCACCAAATGTTGAGTATCACACCAATTTATAGCTAATGTTATCAAGACCAACATTCACCTTGACAAGTTGTCTTGAAGATAATGAGTCCCATCAGGTGTGGTAGAATTTTTTTCACAAAATCTTGCACCATATAAGAGGGTGTTCAAGCATATTCTAGATCTAGAAAACATGGTAATACTTCTAGGTATGTGGGTGTACTTATAGGTAGAAGTAGACTTATAGGTTTAAGGGCTAGCTCCCTAAATATACCTTGAAATGATAATAACCTAAATAACTAGTTTCTTATGACGAAAAGAGTTAGAAGTTACATGAAATGAAACTATTCTATGTGGTTGATATAACAAGATGTTATCCATATAACCATCACATTTATATCATAATGAAACAAGGCATACAAACTAGCTTCTAATTTATAGCATTTTCTAACATGAATGTTTTAATACATAGGTGATATGCATAAAGAAACACAAGGTAAATGAACTAGAGGGTAGATTACACACTCCAATAATAGTGTTACACTTTAAATAATCCTAACACACTTGACTACACTCTATATGACCCATCAAAATAAGAACCCTTTGTTAGAGGTACAATCCACTAAGAGGGGTGGTGAATCAGTGGTGAGAAACAATCTAATTCAATTTCCAAACCCTTTCAAATAGTTAATCATTCAATATAATCATTCATGAAGCATACTGATCATTCATAGTAGTGAACAATGAACATAATGCAAGATCACATACATAACATATGAACTACATGGCAAACCCTCTTGGGTAATAAAACCCACTCTCAAGCCTAAAAACACATAGATTATTGTCCTATAATATGATCATAAACAAGAGACTAATCAAGTCCTTCTAGTTAGGAACCTTGGTCAAGCCCTTCTGACCTAATTCCTTTAGTGTTATAATAGCTCCACAAGGATCACTTTACCCTAAGATGATTAAGTCCTTCTAACCACCTATTCAGTCAAGTCCTTATCACCTAAAACCTTGATCAAGTCATTCTAACCAAATGTCTTAAGTGAAACCCTATTTTATAAGGAACAACTACCCCTAAGGAAGATCAAGTCCTTTAGACCCTAATTGAAATGAACACTTCCACCTTAGAAATGATGTATTAAACACTTTATGATGAACTTATAATTATTTAAAAACTACACAAACTCTCTCTAAATCATACATGCCTCTCACATAGGTATGCTATAATCTCTCTCCTTCTTCACTCAAATAGTCCTCATATTCATACTCAAATCTCTTTGCACAACTTCAAATTGCAAGAACACTATACTATCATTAGAAACATGACCTATAGATTATACACATAGTCTTTAATATTCTATTCCCATCAACCTAATAATTAGGCATTCTCATTCTCCTCCCCTTTCCTTGGTTTTGTAACTCACTCACATACAAGTATCTAAAAAAATAAAGAAACCATCTCATTTGGTTTCACTATATATAGAGAAATCATGAATATCAACTTCTAGGTTGGACATTTCACTTTCCTTAACCCTTAAGGATACTCTCACATAAATACATAGCTCAAAATAATCTTCATAAGTCATCCATAGCACCAATGGGTCACTGTTAAGTAGCTACACCTTTGAATAAGGTCCTTGTATCTCTTATAGGTCTCATTGAGACATATTCACTCATTTGTCACTTCATCAAGCAAACTAATAAATACAAGACAAATTAGAAATACATAGGTCCACTAATTATTTCCCCTAAGACATCCTAAAATGGTCATAGTCACTCATGCTCACCTCTGTGTATGCTTAAACAACTCAATCACTAACCTAGTGCATAGGAACACTATCAAAAAACACATAGTCAACTTCTTAAGTTGTTTTCATAGATAATAATGAGTTATCACACCTCAAAATACCACATAGAGAATCCCCATGGAGTTTACAACACTCCTAAATAACTAATTCATCATGAAACACTGAAACAACATCAACACAATCTCAATTACCCTTCTCAGGTTACTTACAGAACATGTAGGACCAAACATAAAACTTTGAACCTCAATAAATATGACTATAAAAAATTTCAAATATTCAACGAAGATTCAATGGATGTGCCATGGAGTCCTCTTCATCTTTGATTTTTACAACACAAGCAAATTCATTTTGGATCAAAATTTATAGTCCAAATTCTTTAGACTAGTTTTTCCTTTTACAAAAATTCAAACATTTAGATGCTAATGATTACAGTTAAACTTTGAACACTAAGCTCGCATCTTGTGTCATCACTACTTAGATCAAATATGCACCATCAATATTTTTCTATCTTTAACACATAGGCACCAATGCTTAAGCATTAAACCTCTATCATTTTGACCTCATCTCATGCAAACTTGTATTATTGACTCCATACACTCCATTGATCTTTTCAAGATTATTCTCACTTTGGAAAAGCTACACAACTATCACTTTGACCTATTAAATTTATTATGCATCATTGATTTCTATCTATATGATCTCCTGCTCATCATTGATCTTTAGAAGAAGCTCTATCTTTATCTATCATAAATGTTAAATACCATGCACTTTTCCTCATCACTCTACTTCTTGACATCTTGGAGTAAATGTGCTATGTTGATCTTGTTCAAACTTTAACTTTTTTATAAATGACTATGGGAACCTTGGTTATCTACTTGGAAGGTCAACTTTTCACCTCTATATCTTTTGCTGCACTCAAGTGCATGTTCTAAAATTTAGATCATATGATCTCCACATATAGGAGAATCCAACCATATTTCTAAATAATTTGTAAAACTTCATGCATATGAGATATAACACCATTAAAATTCCTTCTCAAAATCTTTTTCCATAGAGCCAACTATGTCAAAAACTACTTGGGAGGCCAACTTTGCACTTACATAACTTTTGTTGTGCTTTAGTGCATGGCCTAAAATTTAGAAAAAATAAACTAGGCTCAAAACTAAACAAACCCATATGATCATATTCTCCTAAAACATCCAAATGTTTGAGATATTTTGTCATGAAAATGTCTACTCAGATATTTTGGGTGCATTGCAAATTTGGCTAATTATGGGAAAACACTATCAAAATGTCTGAGAGCCTAACTTTTCACCCACATATCTTTGATTACAATTAAGTGCATGACCTAAGATTTAGTGAATAACAAATAGGGACTAATGTGATCAAAACCATATGAAAAAATACCCTTGACTCATTCACATGTGGTAATGGTGACATCAACAAAATACCTACTCAAATTTTCTGCTAGTGGACCCAAAATGTCTAGATGAAAACTATGGACAACCAGATGAAATCCACATATGCACACAAGCACTCAAAGCATATATAAAATCTTAGGGACCTCTTGACCATGCTCAAATCACCATACTCATCCCTAAACATCTCTAATCATGCTAAAACTAAATATCAACCAAGCCTCATTTATGCACACTAGGACAAGCACATTGCACACTTTGTCATTGTTACTTAGCCTATCAAAGCACTTCATCCACTCATCATGACACCTTCATGAAATTATAATGAAATAAATGATAAATATACAACAATATCCCTCTTTGTCATTGATGTTAAAAAACATCATAAATAGAAATATATATCTCACCTTCTCTCTTCAATCACTCTCATAATAGGAAATTTCTCCCCCTTTGACACAATGATAAAGTGAGCACAATCTGATCCTGAGGACCTAAAAATACCATAAGTAGGAAATGTACATCTTATAAATATGATAAAAAGTCCCCCTTACCTTGAGACTACCCCTTCTTTCCTTAAAAACTTCCTCTTGCTCCATGCCAACACTCTCCTCAACCAATCACTATAACCAATGAAGAAAAAACACATAAAAATACTAAAATCTAATGGAACTCACCAAGAAACATCTAAAAGGGACTCCCCCTAAGATTTATGATCCATTTCACATCTTGAACATCTTCAAATCTCCACACACCATGAATAACAACCACACATTCTTACTATCCTTCTATCTCAAGCTACCACAAGGACCACCAACAGAACTTCATGCCACTCATAAAAAAGAAAACATGCTCACAACCAACCTAAAAACACCCATTCTGACCCTATACTGTATCTCATTCACAAACCTATGAAGCAATCTCATTAACTTGTTTCTCCCACTTAACCAAAGACATTCTATTGATTCATATAGAAATAAATGACACCCAAGCTTTGCCTTGGATACTCAAAAGTAATTTTTGACAATGGTTTGGTCATAATATCTGCAAGATGCTCTTTTGTAATCACATACTCCAACATAACACATTTGATTAATCACTTGTTCTCTCAATAAATTATATATAATAGTAATGTATTTGGTTCTTGACTGCATAAAGGATTATTTAAGATAATAATTGCATTAGTATTATCACAATAAATATGACAAGGTCCATTTTGTATTACCTTATAATCCTCCAAAATTTGTTTCATCTACATGAATTGTGTGCAAAAAGAAGTAGATATTATATACTTAACTTCTACAGTTGATAGAGATATCAAGGCTAACTTCTTTCTTAGCCAAGACACCAAACATTCTCCCATGAAGAAGACCCCATCACTGGTAATCCTCCTATCATCCATACATCCTACCCAATCAACATTAGTATATGATTTTAAAAAGAATTATTTACTCATGGAATACCATAAACCATATTCTATGGTGCCTTTGAGATATCTCAAGATCCTTTTGAATCCTTTCAAGTGAAATTATCTAACATCAGTTTGAACCCTTCTAACAAGACCTACTACTTTAATGATGTCAAGACTAGATGCAGTACAGTACAAAATAATTCCAATCATGGATCTATACAAAGTTTGATCAACTTTTGGTGATTCATCTAGTTTACTTAAATTTCATTTTGTGATCATTGGAGTACCATTGTATTAAAATCCATCATATCAAACTTCCTTAACATATCCTTGATGTGTTTATCTTGTGAAATGAATATCCTTGCATCAAGTTGATTAATTTGTAATCCTAAGAAGAAAGATATTTCTCCAAACATTGACATTTCAAACTCACTCTTCATATTATCTAAAAATTCTCTACTCATTTTATCATTGTTATATCCAAAAAATATGTCATCAACATATATAACAACTGTCAATTGATGTTTACCTTATGTCTTAATGTACAAATTATTATGACCTACCCACCTTTTAAATCCTTGACTCAAAATATACATATCTATCATATCATACAAAACTATAGGATCTTGTTTAAGACCATACATATCCTTCTTCAATTTACACACAAATTCTTGATTACTTGACATAAAGTATCCTTCAAGTAACTCAATGTAGACTTCTTCTAAATTGCCATTCAAGAATAAAAATTTCACATCCATTTGATATACCTTAAAACCTTTGAAACATGCATATGCCAAAAAGAGTCTAATTGCTTCCATCCTTGCCAAAGGATTAAAAGTCTTATCAAAATTTATTATTTCAAAATGAGCATATAATTTACACACCAATATAGCCTTGTTCCTTATGACTTCTCCTTTCTCATTCATCTTTTTTTTGAAAACCCATTTGGTACCTATGAAATTTTTATCTTTTGGCCTAGGAAGTAAGTCCCATGTTTCATACCTTATTATTTGATCAATTAATTCATCTATTACACCATTCTACCTTTCATCTTTGCTATCTTCCATAAATGTTTTGGGTTCAATCATGGATAATAGAGATGAGTCTTGTTGATTTTGATTGATCATCATTCTCTTTATAGTTTACAACCTTGCACCAACAATTCCAATAATTTGAGAGATTAGATGACCTTTTTGAATCCTTCTAGATGGAGATTTAGAATATTGTATTTCTTCCTCTTCATCTTCATCTTCATCATATGTTTAAATGGATAGCTCATCACTGTTTGCAATAGAATTATGAAATGAGTTAATTACCTTTACTTTTGTCTTCTTTACTCATCTAATCTACCCTTACATTTTAACTTAAAAAAATCTTGTGAAGTCTCTTGTTGAAGTACCTATAAGTAGTATTAATAGAAGAGTAACATAAGAAGATTCCCTCATCAGACCTTGAATCAAATTTGTCAGGATTTTCTTCATCTCTTTTGATGAAGCACCTATCCTAAACACTCTAAAATGTTTGACATTAGCCACTCTATTATTCCATAAATCATAAGGATTATTATTAACATTTAATCTAATTTGACATTTTTTAAGGATGTAAACAGAATTATTGTTTTCCTCTTCCCAAAATCCATCTTATAATTTTACATCTTGAAACATGGTTCTCAACAATAGTCTTTTTCTTTCTCTCAACCATACCAATCTATTGTGGTGTTCTAGAAGTATAATATTTTCTTCTTATCCCATGTTCTTCACAAGCATCATCAAACTTATGAGACCAAAACTCACCTCCTCTGACTAATCTCACACACTTAATCTTTGAACCTTTATCATTTTACATAAGAGCTTTGAATGCCACACATTTTATAAAAGCTTCTAATTTTTCTTTAAGAAAGATATCTAAAAATTCCTATAATCAATAAGAATCATGAATAGTTATTACCTTGAATACTTTGAGTTCTCATAGGTCCACATAGATCAGTGTGGATCGACTCTAATGGATCTATAGTGGAGAACTCATTGGTTTTTTATTTTCTCATGTTTTTATTCCCATGAAGACATGCCTTGCAAAGAGATTGAAGATTCTTAAAAATCCTAGGCATATTCCTTACCAACCCCTTTGAACTAAATTTTATCATATTATAAAAATTTATTGTCTATGCCGTCTATTCCAAGGCTATCTTTATTCCAATTAACTTATAAATCACTCTTCCTTCTTGGATTCATGGAATACATACATGTTTTTATCTATTTTGTGAACATTTACAATTAATCTACCATATTTTGCCTTTATTATTTCACATACATCATCATGAAAAGTTAAAACATTCCCTTGATTACACATGTGGCTTACACAAATAATATTATGTTTCAACCCTTATACATATAAAACATTCTCAATCTTAGTATGACCATTGTCCAAACTCACCATACCTTTGCCGACTATATTAATAGATTTGTTGTCACCAAATGTAACTGCACTTGGGTTGGTCTTTTTAAGAGAGATAAGCATGCTCTTGTCTCCTATCATATGATTTGAGCATCCACTATCTATGAACCATCTCTTGTTATCATCTCCTTGATTATGCAAAGCTACTTGAATAAACAATGACTCTTCCTTTGGTGATCTTCTTAGAATTTGCTACTTTTCTTTTTTATACTTGGTCTTCTTGAACAATTTGATAGTTTCAATGACTTGTATATCCTTTTTCCAAAAGGTTATGTTGTAGTTGTTGGATATGTGACCTTGTGGGTTAGATTTGTAACATATGAGATCCCTTTTGATTTATATAAAGAGATCACAATCCTTATATCTATGACCAAATTGATTTTAGGAGAAGCAATACCCATTGACAAACATTATTCATATTTGACCTCCCTCTTTCTTGATTATTACTGATCCATGAATTTTAATTCTTGAACCTTTTGGTGGAGATGGAATCCCTTTTTTCCTTGGATATGAGTACATCTAAGTAAGTCATGTATTTAATTTCTAATTGTTCCATTATTTGATTGAGATCTTTATTCACCATGACCTACAGATTCTTGACTATTGCTTTTATATTTTGCACATATGTCTTTATATTATTAACTTTTGATAAAGCACAAACTAGATTGTCTTGAAGACAAGACATAATCTCTTTGTCAATCATTGTACCTTTGATCACCTTCAAGATGTTAATCCTTCAACAAAGGACCTGCTATGATATCAATTATTATAGGTATAATCCACTAAGAGGTGGGGGTGAATCAATGGTGGAAAACAAATCAATTCAATTTACAAACCCTTTCAAATACTTAAGCATTAAATACAATCATTCATAACAATGAACAATGAACATAATGTAGGATCACATAAAAAACATAAGATCTATGTGGGAAACCCTCTTGGGAAATAAAACCCACTCTCAAGCCTACAAAAACATGGACTATTGTCCTATAAGATTATCATAAATAAGAGACTAATCAAGTCCTTCTAATCAAGAACGTTGGTCAAGTCTTTCTGACCTAAGGCCTTTAGTGAAATAGTAGTTCTATAAGGAATACCTACCCCTAAGATGATCAAGTTAATATAACCACCTATTTTTTCAAGTCCTTATAACCTATGACCTTGATCAAGTCTTTCTAAGAAAAGGTATTTAGTGAAACCCTATTTTGCAAGGAGTAATTACCCCTTAGGGAAGATCAAGTCCTTTAGACCCTCCTTAAAATAAACACTTCCACCTTAAAAATGATGTCCTTAATACCTAATGTTGGACCTATGATTATCTAAAAACTAAAAAACTCTCTCTCTCTCTCACTCATACATGTTTCTCATATAGGCATGTCATAATCTCTCCCCTTCTTCACTTAAACAGAGCTCTTCACATAACTTTAAACTATAATAACACTATACTATCATTAAAAACATGACCCACATATCATAACATAGTCCTTAATATTCTCTTATCATCAACCTAATACTTTGGAACTCTCACTCTCCTCTCTTTTATTTTGCTCTCCAACTCACTCACATACAAGTCTCTAAAAAAATCTAGAAACCATCTCATTTGGTTTCACTATATTTAAAGCAATCATGAATATCAACTTCTAGGTCAGTCATTGCACTTGCCTTAACCCTTAAGGTTTATTCCACATTAGGACATGGTTCAAAAAAATCTTCATAGGTTGTCCATAACACCTATGGGTCACCCTTAAGTAGTTACACCTTTTAATAAGGCCCTTATAGCTCTTATAAGTCTCATAGAGACCTATTCACCCATTTAACACTTCATTAATCAAATAAATAAACATATAACCAATTCAAAATACATATTTACATTATTTATGACCCATAGGACATTCTCAAATGACCATAGTCACTCAGGTTCACCTTTGTGTATGCCCAAACAACTCAATCACTGACCCGGTGCACAAGAACACTATGAACAAACACATAGTCAACTTCTTAAATTTTTTTAATATGTAATACAATTTATCACACCTCTAAAAATCACACAAAGTATCACCATGGAGTATACAACACTTTAAAATATCTAATTCATCATGAAACATCAAAATAACATCAACACAAACTCAATTACCCTTCTTAGGTTACTTGCAGAATATGCACAACCACATAGTCAAATTTTAACCTCAATAATTATGATTTTACACACTTTAAAATCTTTAAATTAGGTTCAATGGATACACTATGGAGCCCTCTTCATATTTTATTTTTATATCACTAGCAAATTCATTATTGATAAAAAATTATATTCCAAATTCTATAGACTGGTTATTGTCATTGTAAAAATTCAAATATTTAAAAGTTAATGGTCATAGTTAAACTTTGAACACCAAGCTCACATCTCTTGTCCTTGCTGATTAGATAAAATATGCACCATCAATTTTGTTTTATCTTTAACACATAGGTGTCAATGATCAAATAATAAACCTCTATCATTTTGACCTCATCTTGTGTAATCTTGTAATGTTGACTCCATATGCTCCATCAATATCTTTGAGATTGTCCTCACTTTAGCAATGCTATACAATTGTCACTTTGACCTCTTAACTTTAATAGGCACCATTTATTTCTATATGTATGATCTCTCACTCATTGTTGATCCTTGAAATAATCTCAATCTTTATCTTTTCTCAACATTTAATATCATGCACTTGTCCTCATCTCTCTGCTTCCTGACATCTTGGAGCAAATGTGATATGTCGATCTTGCTTGAACTTTAACTTGTGTAGAAATGACTAAGTATGGGAACCTTTTTTATCTTCTTGTAATGTCAACTTTTCACCTCCATATCTTTTTCTTTGCTCAAGTGCATGTTTTGAAATTTGGACCATATGATCTCCTCATGTAAGACAATCCAACTATGTATCAAACTATTCCTATAACCTTTAGCATGTGAGATATTATGCCATTAAAATACATTCTTAAAATCTTCTATCATAGAGCTAACTATGTCAAAAACTATCTAGTAGACCAAATTTGCACTTGCATGACAATTTTTGTGCTTTAGTGTATGACCTAAAATTTAGCACAAATAAAATAGGCACAAAACTAAACAAACCCATATGATCATCTTCTCCTAAAATGTCCACATGTGTGAGATATTTTATCATCAAAATGTTTAATCGACTCTTCTTGCCACTATGAAAATTTGGCTAAGTATGGGAAAATATTGTCAAAATGTTTGAGAGACCAACTTTGCACCCACATATATTTCACTAAACTTAGGTGCATGACCCAAGATTTAGTGCATAAAAACTATGGAATAATTTGATCACAACCATATGATAAAATCCCCCTGACTCATCCACATTTGGCAATGGTGATGTCAAAAAATTGCCTACTCATATTTTTTTCCAATGGACCCAAAAATTTTGGATGAAAACTATGGACAACCAAATGAAATCCACACATGCACATAAATACTCGAAGCATAGATAACATCTTAAGGACCTATTACACATGATCTAATCACCATACTAATCCCTAAACATATCTAATCAAGCCAAAATTGAAGATCAACCAGGAATCCTTTAAGCATACTAGGACAAGCACATTACAGACTTTATCATTGTTACTTAGGATATCAAAGAACTTCATCCAATCAATAGGACATCCCCATGACATTACCATGACATCACTGATAACTCTCCAACACTCTTGTGTAAGCATGAAAGGATAAGTCAAGTAGGGATAGAAAATTATCAAAATTCCACCATACATAACTTTTCATACTTATAAAAATGTTCATGAACTCAAAAAAAAATTCATTAATTATTCAAAGTCAAAATACAATGTCATTCTAATAGGGCTTCATCATACATGGTGTGGTATTAGCTTAAAAGAGCTAAAATGGCTACTACTTATAGAATTTGAGAAAGAGGAGAAGAGAATGGAGTACAAGAGTCACTAGGACATGTTTCATGCTAATAAAAAGAGTTAAAAAATCAATATAATGAAGTATGAGGTAGACCTCACAAGTCATGATAGGATAAATGGCCCTCAAAAGCATGAAACTCCTAAAATTTTGGCCTAGGACTCCTCATTACTTACTCATAAATTCATCTTCATCATTTGGAATATTAGAACAACCCACAACTAACTAAGGATATAAGTGATGATTTTAATGATGGGGAAACATTGTATACATGATAAACCATGCATTTTTTACATCCCTAATCATTATGATTCTTCTACATAGGAGATATCATTGTTTGTAGTTTGAATAACTCCTCTTTCACTCACCCCTCACACTTGGCCTCAAAGTTGTATTTTTTTTCCTTGAAAATATATAAAAAGGATAAAATTACACATTTTAAGACATACCATATCCTTATATTCATTAGGTAGACCTTAAAAGGCTTTTCACTTAGAATTTCACTCTCTCACTAGCTTACTCACTATGGCAATTTTGATTGGTTGAAGTGAAGACACCTATAGGAGCACTTGGTATATTTTTTATATAATAAATGGACATGTTGAGTTATTTTATGTCCAAAAATTTCTCCCAAAGTTTAATTCACCTATTAAAACCCTTCCATTCCTTAAAAAACCAAAAATAGTCAAAAAAATATAATTTCCCTCATGTTTGTATAGGTAGGGTGCAAATCAATAAGATGGGGAGGAGCCCTAGAGAGTCCTCTAAAAGATTAAACCATCTCCAAAGCCATTCCATTCCATTTTGATTCTTCTACTTCCTTATTTCCCCAATCGGGTCACTCTTCAGGGTTTTAGATCATTTTTCCCTCTAAGGATTGTTCATGAAGATGTGACATTGAATAGATGAATTGATCTCACAAAATGCTTGCTTAGGACCTTCTTCAACTTTTCCATTCTCATTGAGTTTCCATGCAAATTATCTAAGTAGATACAAGCTTCCAAATTTTTCCATTTGAGCTCTTCTCATGCATTCCCTATAGGCTTGAATTGGTCTTAATCTAAAAATGGATTTTCATGTTGATTCATTTACAATCCAAGAGCTCAAACACAAATTATATTCCCTAATTAACATGTTTTAATACATTGGAATACTCACCTAATGTTAGAATTTTTAGTCATATAAAACATCCAAATTGGTATTTTGAGTGTGGCTTATGACACCCTATCCATAGGTCCTTTCATGCTTTTATGGCCTTTATAGACACTTTTTTATCATTACCAATCATCCATAGACTCCTAAATCCTGATTCTAGCTTAGCCAGACTCTATTTACCAAGTCAATCCTATCCCCCTAGGTCTCAAACCTATAGGATAGGACCACCATACCTAGACTACAACACCAGACCTTAGGGTGTCCTATTTTTAATGCTCCTTTCCAATTATAATTTGAGATCAAAAAATCATTTTCATTTAATTCTTATTCTTCATTATGTCAGCCTAGCATGAATACATCTAAATCATGACCAACTATCCCCCATAAAAGCCCAATTAAAGTTCATTTACAAAGGGGAGGTGATAAATCTTACAAAGTAAGAAAGAATATAAACAAACCACTAAGGAAAATTTCCCTATTCTCTACATACAGTCCCCCAACATAGGTATAAACATATTCAAACCCTCACACTAGTCCATAGCCACCTTAATCACTCTCAATTTGGTATTTTTACATCTACATCACACTATTACATAAAGCACATCAAGTGGGAGAACTACATATGGCTTAATCCCTCTTCAGAGTAATGGTATGTAGACAACATGCCCATGTAAGGGATATGGATCACACGTTAAGTGCATATTACACACACTAACACCCACTTTTTAAGTGATTAAAATCCCATTTATCAAGCATGATGGAGGGTTAGGGTTTGAATATTAAAACATCTCTACAGTGAGTTCTATTGACATTCAACACTCAAAATTTCATAGGTAGGCTCACACAAGAACAATGCAAAGAAATTAAAAAAACTAGGTCTCTATCAGTCATTTGGAAAATAGTGGAAGGAGTGGAAAATAGTGTCAGACCTTGGGGTGTCTTGTTTTTGGTGGTCCTATCCTTTCATCAAATAAAAGCCAAATTCTGATTTATGACACTGTCTTAGTCTTGCATAGCTAGTTTTAGACCCTATAATAGTCATCTTAGACTATTTTAACCTAAGTTAGAATTTCTCCTAATGTATTACTATTTTAGAAAGATAAAAAAGATAGATAAATTATACAAATTAGGACTATAATTATTTTAATATTATTTACTGATTTATTAATCTAGAACCTTAATTAAAATAGGAATAAAAATCCATTATTCCCAAAAAAATTAAATCATTTAGTGAACTTGACTTACTTTGTCTGCAAATAAAAACCCTAGAAACCCTAGGGAAAATTCCTTGCTAATTTTTCTAATATTTTTTTGATTTTCCCTACATATTTAAATTATAAATTCACATTTAATTTTAAAAATTTATCTTAGTAATTTTTAAAATAATTTCCTTCAAACCCTAGTTGAATTTACCAAGTCCCTTTGCTTCTTACGATTTCACCTTACATATAAATCATAATTTCATAGTTAATTTTAAAAATTTACCATAGTAATTTCTAAAATCATTTATTTAAAACCCTAGTTGAGTTTACTAGGTCATTTTCCTTCTTAAGGTATCAACTTACGTGTTTGTGAGTTTCATATAATTTTTTATGCATATTTTAATTCATTTTTTATATTATATTTATTTAATAATCTCTTTCATTTTTCAAGTTGTTTTTATTATTCCATCTAATCTCCTTACATCTCTTCCTTTGAGATGAAGTGCAAGAATTAGTGGCAACCCTCCTAAATTCACCTAGATTCCTCTAACCCATCCATATAACATGGATAAACAACTAGCTCAGCTTCCTACTATAGATCCCACACATCCAGATTACACTAATTTCTATGAGGATAATTTTGATAATGAGTATTATGAGAATAATAGTGATGATACACACACTAATGTTCATGACCCACCATATTGGGCTCTTTATTCACTTCCACCTATAATTGATAATGATGTGGTCATCAACAAAGATTTAATTTTACAAATTTTTAGAGAGAGACTCAGGGAACAACCTCAAGATCATTCCCTCATCTTACAACATATCATGGAAATTAAAAAGGCTAAACAAGTTGAGTCTTCCATGCCTTTAGAGCAATCAATTGTAAATAACACTATGAGGGCAACTATGTCTCAATAACCCCCTATAGCAGCCCAACCTTCTTATGAGGCCCCACTAGTTATAGATAGTACATATTTGTCTCTTTATGTGGCCACATTTGTGCAAGAGATAAAATATATTCAATCTAAGGTACTACATCTTGATCAAGGTGCCTCTAGACCAACATAGGCCTTAGATTATTTTGCTCTACCTCACACACTATTGGCAAATCATATTAGTTCTACATCCTTGCCACTAGGTTTTATTCAACCCAAGTTAGCTCTATATAATGGAAAGGGTGATCTAGAGACACACTTGAGAGCTTTTCACATAGCATGCTTGGACTATGAGCCAAATGACTAGTTACTATCCAAGATATTTCCATGGAGTTTAAATGATTATACTCTACAATGGTTTTATAGTCTACCAAATCAGTTAGTCAATGCATTTAATCCTTTAGCTAACATGTTCATAGCTCATTTTAGTATTAATATAAGTAACAAGGTTTCTTATACCCAAGTTTCACAATAGAAACAAAGGTCAAATGAGCATCTCATAGATTATGTTCTTAGATATAGTACTATCTTGGTTAAAATGACTAGCCTAATGGCCGATGAAGAGTTACAAGATCTCTTCAAAAAGAGTCTTCTACCAAATTTACATGAGTCAATAATGTTCAAAAATTTCTCTTACTTTACTAAGTTATGTTATACACTAAAGGAAAGGGAAGTTAAATTAATTTCAATGGGCAAACTCAAGTATACAAACATATTAGAGACAATAAACAAGAGTAACAATAAAGTCCCATAAAAATTAAAGGTTAATGATAGCAAAAGTCAAAATCAACCTATAGTTAATGAGGCTTCTAAGCCCCTTCAACCAGTGGTTTTATCATCACCTCCTCAATGAGCCTTTACCAATCTACCAGTATCTCTAGCCAGAGTCTTACATTAGTTATAGGAATGTAATATCATATCTCTCCCACCTATTTGGGAAATTGACATAGCAAATCCTCTTCTATTGGGATATGATCAAAATGCATTTTACAATTTTCATAGGGCATCAGGCCACACAACAAACAAATGCATTAGTTTGAAACACAAGATACAAGACTTGATAGATGGCAACATTATTGACATTAGTACTCTAGTTGAGCCTCCTCACGCAAAGAAAACATAAGATAAGGCTCTAAAATTTTTATCAAGGCCTTTTCCATATAATTATAAATAGGAAATAGGGAATGCATCAAGTTTTCACCATGCATATCATGCACACCCTCTACCAGCTACATATCATGCACCTTTAATTGATTCACATCCTTTGAGCAAGATGATCAATGTGTATAATTATAGAGTTCTAGATAGACCTTCCATCTCTTTCTTAGAGAAAGAGATAATTGAGGATGATTCAGATTACCATGTAATCCTTATTATATCTTACATTAATCAGCATCCCATTCATATTATTCTCATATACAATAGACTCAATGTGAATATGTGCACTATGATAATACTATAACATTTGGGATATTCAGAGTAGGATATTACCTTAACAAATATAGTTATTAACAGATTCAGTGGGAACACATATATTTAATTGGTGAGATTGCACTTATTCTACAAGTTGGTCTAACACATGTGGCCACACCATTTACTATAGTTCCTAGTGTAGGAATATTTGATATGTTGCTTGGTTGACCATGGATTCAAAAACATCAAGCAGTACCTTTTATAGTTCATAGATGCATGAAATTCATTCATGATAATTAGGTTATCATAGTTGGTGGATATCTATATGAGTTACCAATCCCCACTTTAGAGCCATCTCCTACTTTGCAGTCACTATTTTCATCTCCTCCACTAGTTATATCTCTCCCTCTAATTGATATTCAGACATAGTTGAGGCCTCCCTCACCAGCATAGAGAGTTCATATACTTCTATAGAGGCCTCTCTTAGAGAGACCACTACATCAATGACAGTTTTAGGACTCTAAATAGTTTCCATCTATAGTATTCACACCTAGGGTACTATCATTGAGGTCTCATGCCTCTACACATAGAAATTTTTTTTAGAGAGCTTATTCTACTACTAGATGGGTCCCTAAGAGCCCCATAGTTCCATCTACTTCTCAAAGCTATAAGGGGACCCCACAGTCAATTTTCACTATAGACATTTCAGAGCACTTATAAAACACATAGCTTTTAAATTCATAGTCTCAACCCTTCCATCATGCCTCATGATCATGTATGATCCCTCTCTTTGATATAAGATACCATGATAGGGAGTCTCTTATGAGACTCATCATATAGTATCATTTATTTTCAATCTTTCATGTATATAGCTTCTTCTTAGATTACTTTTACATAGTCTCCTTATGATTGATTATACATAACTTATATAAAAATAATGAAAACAATAAAAAATTTCAAAAATACCAAAAACAATACAAAATTTCAAAATACAAAAACATTCAAATAACTTAAAACACTAAAAATATTTTATTTATATGAATTATCCATGCTTTACATTTCTACTACCATGCTAGAATTACATTTTGTTGTTCTATGTTATTGTTTATCAATTTATCTACATGACCATGCTTTAATTGATCTTATTTGAGTGTGTGTAGTGACACCCAAATCCTTGATTACTTCACTCTACCCATCGAGGGGGCATCATACTTCTACAAGTGATACATACATCAACATATGTACCCATTGAGTATTGGTATATAGGTAGTGTGCCCACATAAGGGGTATGGATCACACATTCAATGCATATTACACACACTAACCCCCCTTTTGAAGTTATTCAAATCAAATCCCATTTATCAAGCATGATATAGGGTTAGGTTTTTATCTTTAAAACATATCTAAAATGAATTCTATTAACATTCAACACTTGAAATTTCATAGACAAGCTCACACAAGAAGAGTGCAAAGAACTAAAAAAAATTAGGTCTCTATGAGTAGTTTGGATAATAGAGGTAGGAGTGGATGATAGCATTAGAAGCTAAAGTGTCCTATTTTTAGAGGTCCTATACTTTAATTTAACAAAATAAAAAATTATAATTGATGACACTATCCCAATCTTGCACATCTAGTTTCAAACCTTGCAATAGCCATTTTAGCCTTTTTAAGCTAAGTTAGAATTTCTCCTAATTTATTGTTATTTTTAGAAAGGTGAAAAAGATAGATAAATTATATGAGTCAGGATTGTAATTATTAAAATATTATTTATTGATTTATTAATCTATACCCTTAACTAAACTAGGAATAAAACTCCATTATTCCCAAAAAATCAAAAGTGAAACTTGAAACCTATTAGGAAATAGGCCTAATTAAGTCCTAATAGGCTTGTCTATGTGTTTATAGGTTTGCACCCTTGTAATGTGTTTCAAGAGTTTATACACTAATATTTATGTTGTTTCATGTTTATCACATCTCTCCACACCTTCTTTCAAGGTTCAACCAACCTTTATCTCACCTAGTTATCCTCTTCCTTCAAAGTCTATAGATTTGCACCATAGGGGAGTACCATATATCTGAGATAAAATAGAGGGTAATTACCCTATTATCCCAATAAAATAAATTATTTGGTGAGATTATTTAAGTCACATAGATGTTCTATAAAAATTTCCAAGGTCATTTGGTATCCCTAGCACCTCCAAATGTATCAAAACCCAAGATAAACATGTGGAAACTATTGATTGTGTGCATGTTTTGAAATGTGATTGTAGGTTGCCTTTGTTGAAGCCCTTGTTATACATTTTTTATATGTTATGGGAGTTTTTTTTAGTTTTTAATATTAATATGGAGGTGTTTCCATGGTTACACACTTTCCCCAGCCTTGGCAAACATTTCTCATGCATACCTTTCTACCTGACTGGTATGGACTATAGACCATGTTTATTTCTTGAAAGGATGCCTATATGTATATTTTCATTATTTAGGCCTTGTAAATAATTCATAAATATATACTTAGAGTTGATAAGATAATTTAATAGTTTTCTAGATCTATTTACCTCAAGGTCAGGCTATGTAAACATCAAAACACCACTTCTTAGCTCACTACCATACCATAGTCAACTATAGTTGACTATGTTTGGGAAAAATAGGGGTATTATAGGTGAGAATCCACCTTAGAACATGTTCCATATAGTATATTATCATATTGATATTATTCTAAGGTATTTTACCCTAGTAAATGTTTATGATTCTATTTCTAGACTCATCTCATGGATGGTATAGGAGTTTTCAGTTGCTATAGGTGAGTTGCTTCAAGATAAATGACACATGTAGATGTAGATGAGGTTTAAAACATGTAATTCAAACATTCCTTATGAACTTAAAATCATCGATACACTCTTCAAATTTTTAGGATCACTTACCATACCTATGCATGTTCTTGCATTACAACTTTGAGTGTGAAGGTCATTTGATACTCAATACTATAGAAACCACGGAATGATCACAGTGGACAAAAGTGTAATTTGGATGCCCTTGAACACCACTCTCTACAAGTCACACACCCTCCTTATTTTGTAGGGTTATACTTCTATGATATTTCTATAGGATAGAATCATTTTTATAGATTAAAATGCTTTATGAAATCATCATTTGGAATCAAAAAAAGGGGTGAGTGATTTGTTTTCATGGTTTAGGGAAAATGTCCCTAAAAATAGACCCTTGATATTTGAACATGGTTCTTGAGCTTGTTTGCCCTTCAATGACCTAAAAAATTGTTTTCAAGGTATATTTAAACTGTTAATACCTGAAGAAGGGTATTAAAACACATTCACATACCCTTGAATAACACTTTCACCTCTTTGTGGTAACCTGTAGATGCACACACATCAAAGAATAAGGTAGTGGAGTTGGAATGTGGGTTGGGTACATATTATGAACTTATACTAGATTACCAAGGCCTATACATATTAATCAAACCTAATGAAGACATCAAAACATGATTTATCATTTCTATACAACACTTTAACTCTATGTCTTTGATCACCTATAGATGAACAACTTAGGTTATAGGGTAGTGAAGGTGGAATGATCAATGTGGTCATGCTATATGAACTCAAAAATAGGTTTAGACCACTTTAATACATTCAAATGGAAATATTCAATCATAATGAGTCTACAAACAATCAAATTCTATTTCTCAACATGATGGAATCCTCTTAAGGCACTTGTATATGCTCATTCAATGGCTGAGTGTGTGTATATATAGAAATTAACTATCACCATAGTCCCTATTGTGCTATTTGGAGTGTATGAATTGATTGATCTTACACTAAAGACATGTTCAACCTATTTATAAACCTCATTTATCCTCTATAAATTTTTTAAAGATCAAAACACGTTGACTACAATTGGGGACAAGTAGAAAATTGATTACGAGCTTGATATGACTGATTATTTGATCAGTGCATGATGTTGTAAGACCGAACATAAAAATAAGGTGATTTTTATGGCATGAAAACATAGAACACACAATATCACATATATATGAAACCCTTGCAAAGAACCAAAAAAATTTCAAGTAGTCAAACTAATTATAACCTCACATGGTGACACCTTTTTGTAAACTGAACTAATTAGCTCATGAAACCATCTTCAAACATGAAACCAATCATGGGAAACATGAGAGGAGATATTAAAAATAATTTGAAACCAAATATAGTAGCTGATTTATATGAACCAGATCAAATAAGAACAAAACATATAAGGTATGGGAAATAATAGACATAAAAACATAATCAACTTGTTAAATATGGTTCATGAAGTATAAAACACCATTCCTTAAACTCTAAATATGAAATTGAATTTGACTGAGTGTAATATCACCCCCAAAAGGAATTTTACCTATAAGTCTTCCTACTAACCATACCAACAAAAAACCTACTGACCAATTTCATGTGCATAGTGGAGTGATGGATAAGCAGACAATTTTTAGCCCATTTTTGTCACTTATAAAGTATTTCAAGCATAAAAATGATTTCAAGAAGTTTAAGATCAACCTAAAATCCTTCCCCCATGTGCCACACTCTCTCATAGGTTATATAACCTTTGAAACTCCCCTTTTTGCACATTTTTTTTGATTTTGAGTTATGACCTACAAATTTTTAGTTATAAACTGACATGCCTAATGGGAAATAACATATTGGACATTTTGGAGCTTATAATACTTATTTTTATTAGAAAATTTTACCTCTTGCATTTAATGCTTTAAAATGACCCCTAGATGACATCAAATGACATGAAGATTAATTAGACTATTAACAAGGCTAAAATGACATTAAATGAAAAATAATTAACTATTACACACCCTATGATATTATATTATACACTTTATATAAGTTTTTGACTATAGGGGGTTGACCCATTTTGACTTGTAAAAAATTGTCAACATACTTGGAAATTTCCCAAGGGTGGTATGCTTGTTATGACATGACCAGTAGCCTAATCCTATCCATTGGGCCATGAAGTCACCTATACACATGTTTGAAACAAAAATTTACTTTGACAACATATCAAACACAAATAAAGGCTCACAAACAAGACACACTTAAAAGAAACACACGTGCTCAAATAGAATACTTGTGGAACATAACACAATTGAAATAAAACATACACACCTATTCTACTATTTGAAAAACCTCAATTTTGAGGTAAAAAGTATGATCATACCTCAACTAGGGTCAAAGATAGTCCCCCTTACATCTTTGTCAGTCCATGAAGGCAACTTAGTATGAGGAGCATGCTCATCACCAATTACTTGCATATGTAGGTGATCAAGAAGATTATCACCTTTGGATCTTATTATGCTTTCAAGTGGATTGTTTGAAACCTTTATGAGTGAGATTTATTGATCTCTAAGAACCTTGATATGGGTTTCAACTACTATGATCTCTATCATATCCATTGGATGCTCTCTAAAAAATAAAAGATTAAAGTGTATGACAACTATCTAAACCTCTCCACCTTCTTGGATAAAAAGTACTTGATGTTTTAGAGTATCAATTTCTTATCCTTTATGTCTTAATGAATTTAAATTTAGCTCAACATCATATATAACTCTTGACTATTCTTGAAGCACAACAACATCTGCCTTGACCTCATTCTCCATGTTCACAACTCCTTCGGCATGAGCTTCATCAAACTCCCTCATAATTATAGACTCTTGGTCATCATAATGAACTTCATCCTTGTGTTTTATGGAACACTCAACAACATGGTTAGTCTCATAATTAACCTTCACATTATGTAGAGAATATCTTGAAGAAAAAAGAGACTTACCAATTTTATCAAATTATTTGCATATGGCATTGAACCTTTACCATAATTCCTCTTCATTCACAACATGACACTCCTTTTCATGCTTGGTGAGGAAATCAACATTATTTTTGTTATAATCATTAGAACATACATTAGATATGGACTTCTTAATATGGGAAGTGGAATTACCAAGCAAATCAAACTCTTGATAGATGACATCAAAAAAAATTCATAAGTCATTCTCATCTACCTCATGAGTGTCATCATCAAGGGAAGTTTAATTAATAGTAGGGATAAAGACATCATTCTTTCCATTATGGTGCTCAATTATATTCATAAACCTATCATTATAATACTCATGAATCATATAATTACATTCAGTAGCATGATAATGTTGTACACTTACCTCATCTCCTTCAAATGGATATTCATGCATGATATAAGTACTAAGGTCAATTTTCTCAAAGTATTCATAAGGATGATTCTAGTATTAATCTACACCATAATCATCCAATAAAAAATAAAAAGTTCCCTCAAGTTTATAATCACCATCATCCACATTATATTTCTCCTCATGGATAACATAATTCAACTTAGAACTTGTTTCAATGTAGGGCTCAATATGAAACCTTGTAAGAGTTTGAGTTCTTATGGTCACCTTGGTTCCATTTCTTGTCCTAAGGGCTAATAACTACCAATAAAATGAGATATATCCACATATATTGGCTATAAAGTCTCTTGAAAGACAAATTTTAAAGTGAGTTGGGAGGTCAAAAAAAACTATCTTGAAGGATAGGAAAACTAGGATAATCATGCAAGAAAACCTTCAAGTTATTGATCAGTCCTATTATCTTAGTAGGTGTACCAACTAGTTGGATAACTCCTTTTCTATGAGGTTAATATTTTATTCCCAAATTATTAGCTAAAACTTTGGGCATGACTGAATTAGAATCTCTACTATCAATTATGCAATTGTGGACCACTTTTACACCCACTATGAGAGTGAGGTAGAATGCTGGAGGATTATATCTTTAGTATATGGTTCAATAATGGTATTAGGGGAATGTTCAATAAAATTACTATGACTTTGACTTGGAGATGAAGGAATAGTAGGGATAATGGATAGTTACTTTTTTAATAGCTCCTTTTGGATAGGCATATGGAGGATATCCCCCAAATAGATTGATGCTTTGGCACTTTTCAAATAATCTACTATGGTTAAGAAATTAGTACTCACCTTATATTTAATAATTATAGGTAAAGGATTGATTGTAACTTTATTAATTAAGACACCTTGAGCAGACATTACCACATTTTGATTTGAAGGAGGTGTAGGTGTGTTTGGATTTGCCATGCTTGTAGCCATGCTTTGTTGCGTTGGAGGAACATTAGATGACTTTGTAGGCATGATATTTGAACCTCCTATATCCTTCATCTTTTAACTTATATTTTTTGTAATAGAGGATCCTTTATTTATTATAAAAGTGTCTTCCACCAAGAATTTGGTGAAGTTTTCTCCATGAGGTTACCAACTTTCATTTACTTGCATAATGACCTCATCTTTAGTTGATAGGAGAGGAGTGAATCCTCCTTGAGAAAATAGATCTTATGCATTCTAATTAGAATCCATAAATTTTCAATTTTTTATAATATTATCTTTGAACCAAGTTACTATGCACCGATACCATCTCCCTTGCATTGGTAGTGGAATTGGGATTATACACATTGGTAGGCCTATTAAAGTTAGGTTGTCCTTGACCTCTTCCTCTCCCATATTTTTGGCCATATTGTTGTTGATATGGATATGTATTTTTATAGTCACATTATTACAAATTATTTTTCCTAAGCTGAGCTTTCATCATTTTAATTTATACATCTTTATCCATTAAATTATCTACCTTCTTAAGAGCAGTCCTAGGCTTGGTGTTGGTTTTAGAAACTTGGGCCACATCTAGAGTGTTAGTAGAAATTTGAGATAGTCGAGGTATGGAAACTTTAGGAGGTAGTTTTTATAGATTAATGAGGAAATTTTTAGCTCTAATTTAAAGTTCATATGCTTTGGGAAGAGTGAAACTACCCATGGATTGAAGCATAATAGTAATATTAGTACTAATAGATCTCAGTAAGTGGGGAACACAAAGCTATAAGGTTGTCTCATGGGAGGAGGAAATCTATACCAATTATTTTGAAACATCTCATTAAAGTAATGAATTATTTTCTTGGGACATATTTTGATCACATTTATCTATTATATAAGAGAGGTATGGTCACTTTCAACACTCCAAAGTCTTTCCAAGATGTGATGCATTCACTGGGAAAAGTCCTATACCAATCAATAGCTTTCCCTATAAGGGAAATGGAAAGGAGTTTAATGGAAATGTTCTCTTGAGTGGCATTGTGGAAACTACAAAAATTTGAGATATCCCTAATGTGTTCACTAGGTGCAATATGACTCTCATAAATTAATGTAGGCACACTCTTTATGGCATTAGAGGCAATGCCATCATATGCTTGGAGATGTATTGGATTTATAGTATTGAAGGTAGGAAATGAATGTTGCCTAGGCATGTATTCTTCAAGATATTAAATTTATTAAATATATTAAACCTCTTCACTTCTTTGGATAGAAAAATCTTCTTGCTCTTCAAAAGGCAAATTAGGATGAGGTATTGAACTTCAAGAGGAACTTTAGGTTAAATAGGTGGATTGATAGGATTAAACACTTTATTAGATGATGAAATAGTAAGGACAATGAAGTATGAGATAAAATATGAAAAAATAATGGCCTTTAAATATATTATACCTTGAATGTAGTCACCAAATGATGAGTAGAACACCAATTTATAACTAATTTTGTCAAGACCAGCATTCACCTTGACAAGTTGTCTTGAAGATAGTGAGTCCCACTGGGCATGCCAAAACTATTATCACAAAATATTTAAAATTATAATAGGGTGTTAAATCCTCTTCTATATTTTTGAAACATGGGAATACTTCATGGTATGTGGGTGTACCTATAGGTAGAATTAGACCTATAGGTTTAAGGGCTATCTCGTTGAATATATCTTGAAATGCTTATCACCTAACTAACTAGTTGATTATGAGGAAAAGAGTTATAAGTTTCATGAAATTAAAATATTCTAAGGGGGTGATACAAAAATATTTTCTCCACATGACCATCATATTTATATCACAATGAAACAAGACATATAAACTAGCTTCTATGTTCTAGAAGGTTCTAAAATCAATGTTTCAATATAGAGGTGATATGCATAAATAAACACAAGGTAAATAAAATAGAGGGAATATTTCACACTCTAATAATATTTTTAAACTTTAAATATTCCTAACACACTTGAATACACTCTATATGACCTGTTAGAAAAGGAACTCTTACATAAACATGAAAAGATAAGGCAATCAAGGATAGAATATTATCACTAACTCTACCATAAATCACTTTGAAAAATTAAAAATACATTAATTAAATAGAAATATAATTAAATTAACCATTAAAATTAAAAATACAATGTAATTATAATAGGGCTTTTACATACATGGTGTGATATTAGCTTACAAGAGCCAAAATGGATACTACTTATAGAATTTGAGAAAGAAGAGAAGAGAATGAAGTCTAAGAGTCACTAGGACATGTTTAATGATGATAAAATTAGTTTAAAATTCAGGATAATAAAGTGTGAGTTATAACATGCAAGTTATGATAGGAAAAATGGCCCTCAAATGTATGAAACTTTTCAAATGTGGCATATGATTCCTCATTACTTGTTCAAAAAACTACCTTCATCATTTTTCCCTTTTGGAATATCCAAAAACTAAATAGGGCCATAATTGATGATTTAAATTAGTGGGAGGGGTTGTATACATGCTTCACCATTCATTTTTTTCACCCCTAATCATTAAGGATTCTTCTAAATGTGAGTTATCATTGTTTATAATCCAAATAACTCCTCTTTCACTCACCCCTCACACTTGGCCTCAAAATTGGATTTTGTTTTCTATGAAAATTAATAAATAGGAGTAAATTACACATTTAAATACCTATCATATCCTTATATTCATTATTTATACCTTAAAAGGCCTCCCACTTAGAATTTTCACTCTCTCACTAGCTTGCTCACTATGGTAGTTTTGACTAGCTAAAGTGAATGCACCTATAAGAGCACTTAGGAGATTTTAAGATATAATAAATGGAAATTTTGAGTTATTTTAGGTCCCAAAATTTATCCAAAACTTTATTTCACATCTTGAAACCCTTTCATACCTAAAAACCACCAAAAATAGTCACAAATTTTAATTTCACCCTATATGTACAGGTAGGGTACAACTCAGTAAGATAGGGAGGAGACCTAGAGATTATTATACAAGATTAAACCATACCCAAATCCATTACATGATATTTTTATGTTTCTCCTTCCATGTTTTCCCTATCATGTCACTCTCCAGTTTTTTAGAGGGTTTTAGAACAGTTTTCCCTTTATGGATTGTTCATGAATATGTGACATTAAACAGATGAACCAATCTCAAAACATTATTTATTGGGACCATTTTAAAAATTTCCAACTCATTGAGATCCAATTAAAAGTATCCAAGTAGATATTATCTTTCAAATTTTCCCATTTGAGCTCTTCTCATGTATTCCTTGCAAGCTTGAATCGGTCTTAAGCCAAAAATGACTTTCATGTTGATTTATTTGCATTCCAAGAGGTAAAACACATCTTATATTCCATAATTAGAATTTTTAAATTCATTTTAATTCTCACCTAATATTATAATTTGAACTTTGACCCTAATAGGCAATAGGCCTAATCAAGTCCTAATAGGCTTATCTATGTGTTTGTAGGTTTAGACCATTATATTATGTTTCAATAATTTTTGCATTAATTATTAAATTATTTAATTTTTAACACATATATCTACACCTTATTTAAATTTTCAATTAACTCTTATCTCACCTACTTATCCTCTTCCTTCAAAGTCTGCATATTTGCACCATACGGGAGTACCGTCTATATGAGATAAAATAGAGGGTACTTCCCCTATTCTCCTAATGAAATAAATTATTTGGTGAGATTATATAAGTCACATATATTTTATTTACAAATTAATATTGTTATTTGGTATCCCTATCACCTTGAAATACATCAAAACCCAAGATAAACATGTGGAAATTGTTGACTATGTGCATGTTTTAACAGGTGACTATAAGTTACCCTTGTTGGAGCCCTTATTATAAATTTTTTACATGTTGTGGGAGAATTATATAGTATATAACATCACTATTTATTTTTTTACATTATTACACACTTTCCCCAACCTTTTTAAACACTTTTCATCCATACCTTTCTCCCTGACTAGTGTGGACTACAAACTATGTTTATTGTTTGAAAGGGCACTTATAAGTCTATTTTAATGATTTAGGCCTTGAGAAAAATGCATATAAATCTCCTTAGATTTGATAAGATAATTTTATATTTTTTTATATCCATTTACCTCAAGGTAAATCTATCTCAATATCAAAACACCACTTTTTAGCTCACTGCCATACCATAATCAACTACAATTGACTGTGTTGGGGCAAAACAAGGGTCTCTTAGGTGAGAATCAACCTTAAAAATTATGTCATATGGTATATTGTATTATTTATATTAATTAGATTTATTTTACCATATAAAATATTTGTGTTTCCATTTTTGGACTCGCCTCATGGATGGTATAGGAGTTTGCAGTCACCTATAGGTGAGTTGATTCAGGGGAAAGGACACCTGTAGATGTAGATTAGCTTCAAAACATGTCATTCAAAAATTACTTATGAAATTAAACTCATTTACATGATCTTAAAACTTATTGGATAAATTTCCATACCTATTTTTTTTTTTGCATTGCACCTTTGAGTGTGAAGGTCATTTGATATTCAATATTATAGAAACCACTGAATGATCACAGTGGACACAAGTATAATTTAGAGGCCCTTGAACACCACTTTATACAGTCACACACAATACTTATTTTGTAGGGTTATAATTATATTATATGTATAGATTATATATCAAAACCCTTTATGACATCATCACTTGGCATCAACAAAAGGGGTGAGTGCTCTATTTTTTATTTTAGGGAAAATGTCCCTAAAGATAGACCCTTCATCTTTAAACATAGTTCTTGAGCATGTTTTCACTTAAATAACATAAAACATGGGTTTAAAGGTATATATAACCTATTAATACCTAAATAAGGATCTTCAAACACATTCACATACACTTGAATAACACTTTCAGCTCTTTGTGGTAACTTGTAGATGCACACATAGTAGAGCATAAGGTAGTAGAGTTGGAATGTGGGTTGGGAACATATTATGACCATATACTAGATTATCAAGGCCTCTCAATCTTCTTAAAACCTAATGAATACATCAAAACATCATTAATAATTCCTATAAAACACTTCAACTCTTTGTTTATGGTCACTTGTAGATGGGCATCTCAGGTTGTAGGGTAGTGAAGGTTGAATGATCAATGTGGTCATGGTATATGAACTTCAAATGAGGTATATACCACTTTAATACCTTAAAAAAGAAATCTTAAATCATAAGGAGTCTGAAAACAATCAAATTCTCTTTCTCAATGTGATGGACTCCTCTTAAGGCATCTATATATGCTCTTTCAATGGTTGACTATGTTTATATATAGCAATTGATTTTCAACACAATCCTTCTTGTGTTATTTTAAGGGTCTAACCTGATTGATCATACACCAAGAAGATTTTAAACCTCTTTATAAACCTCATTGATCTTCCATGAATGTGATCAAATCTCAAAATAATTTAACTACAACTGGGGACAAGTAAAAAAATGATTATGAGCTTGATATGACTGAGTATTTCATCAATGCATGATGTTTTAAGACAAAAAATGGAATTAAGGTTATTTTTATGGCATGAAAAAATGTATCATATCATACCACATCCATATGAAACCATTTTAGATAACCAAACCTTCTGCAAGTAGTGAAACTAACTGCAAACTCACATGGTGACACCTTCTTGCAAACTAAACTGATTAACTCATGAAATCACATTAAAACATATAATAAATCATGGAAAACATTATAGGATAGAATAAACATCCTCTAAAAGAAAATTTAGTATCTAAGTTGTATGGACTAGCTCAAACAAGTGCAAAATCTATTGGGCGTGGGAAATAATAAGCAAAATGACATAGTCAACTTGTTAAAGATGGTTCATAAATTATAATCCAAATTTCCTTGAAATAAAAAAATTAAATTTAATATGACTATGTGTACTATCACCCCCAAATAAATTTGACCTAGAAGTCTTCTTAGTGGTCCTACCAACCAAAAACCTATGGACCAATTTCATGTGCATAATAGAGTGATGGATGAGTAGAATGGTTTTAGCCCATTTTTTGTACTTCCAAATCATGTTAAGTTTGGAAATTAGTCTTATGAAGTTGAAGATCCATCCCAAAACCTTCTCCCATGTGCTTCTCTCTCTCATAGGTCGTACAACCTTTGAAACTCCCCTTTTTCACTTATATTCTTGATTTTTAGTTATCACCTACATTTTTTCAATTAAAATTTGATATGTCTGATAGGGATTGACATATTGGACATTAAGAAGGAGATTAGAACACCTATTTTTCTTGGAAAACTATATCTCTTGCATTTAATGCTCTAAAATAACTCTTAGATGACATCAAATGACATAAGGACTAATGGACTATGAATAAGGCTAAAATGACATATAATTAACTATGACACACCATATGACATTATATTATACCCATATTTAATTTTTTGACTATAGGGGTTGACCTGTTTTGACTTATGGTCAAAAATGGTAAACAATAGTTCTAGCATGCTTGATAGGACTAAGGTCCAAAGTGGTTGAAAGCTTGTTGGTGTTGTCATTATACATATCAACATTTGGAGGCATTCAAAACATCAATGGTTATCTAAGACTAATCATAGAGTTCTAACAGTCAAGGAACTTGTTCAGAGAAAGTTATATTTTCAATTCATTATCTTCATGAGGTCATTATGGCTGAGTTTTAAGTAGATTTAAATTTCATTCAAGTTAATGAGGCATCTCAAGCCTATGCTAATCATTATCAATCTCACCATGATCCTTATTAGTCTTATAATGAGCCATACTAGTAGTGTGATGATTTATATCAGTCCTATAATATTATTTATCATCCTCATCATGATCCTTATTAGGCTTATCATGATTCATATTAGTCCTATGATCATCCTACTCAAGACCATGTTATCATTAGTCAACATAGCCACATTTAAAATTATTTTATTTCATATCTCAATCAAACTCTCTTGGGATATTAAATGTATGTGATAGGGATTAACACATAAAA